>JAVLUX010000004.1:13888486-14308486 GCA_032164185.1 Moxostoma hubbsi | reverse complement strand
ACCACCTGTATTTGTGGATAGCTGCAAAAGTGCTACAATCTAAATAGGGGATCGTCTAGAAGCCTAGCTGCTGAAGTGGATAAATGTACCTTGACATAATCCACTCCATATATCTTTGCATCATAGTCTCACATCAGGAGACATGACTGTGTTCAGCTTTTTAGCCAAAGAGCCAGGTAGTGCCAGGTTGGTGAAGTGATTATTGGTGAATCTGAATATACATTCATTCTATGGAACACACTACTCAGTTTACTCAATCCAAAAAACTGCAGTTGTATTGGTCAACACACCATATTTACTTTTAATGTTTTCAAGCACAAACAAAGCAGTATTTTGTTTATAAAAGAGTTTCCTTCAACAAAGTAAAAATTAATTGAATAGTCCCTAACAAAACACTTTCAAAGGTTGAGTTCTTAAATGTGTCTTTCTTCATACGTGGTTTCGTTCAGGTTGGCGCTTATAACATACAGATGGCTCCTTCTAGTGGAAAGAACATTGCAGTGCAGCTAAAGATTTTGAGATTTTCTCTGTTTCAAGTTTGTGCCAATGGTGAGGGCCATACAGTACAATACAATACAACATACAGTGGCATACAAAATTTTAGGCACCCCTGGTTAAAACTTCTGTTACTGTGAATAGTTAAGTAAGTAGACGATTAACTGATCTCCAAAAGGCATAACATTAAAGATGAAACATTCTTTTCACAATTTTAAGCAAGATTGGTGTATTATTTTTGTTTTGTAGAATTTTAGATTGAAAAAAATGAAAGGAGCACCATGTAAATGTTTGGGCTCCCCAATAGATTTGAGCTCTCAGATAACTTTTACAAAGGTCTCAGACCTTAATTAGCTTGTTAGGGCTATGGCTTGTTCACAATAATCATTTGGAAAGGCCAGGTGATGCAAATGTCAAAGCTTTATAAATACTCTGACTCCTCAACCCTTGTCCCAACAATCAGCAGCAATGGGCTCCTCTAAGCAGCTGCCTAGCACTCTGAAAATTAAAATAATATATGCCCACAAAGCAGTATAAGGCTATAAGAAGATGGCAAAGTGTTTTCACATTGCCGATTCCTCAGTTCGTAATGTAATTAAGAAATGGCAGTTAACAGGAATGGGGGAGGTCAAGTTAAGGTCTGGAAGACCAAGAAAACTTTCTGAGAGAAATGCTCGTACGATTGCTAGAAAGGCAAATTAAAACCCCTTTTGACTGCAAAAGATAGTGCAGTGTAGTGGTGCACTGTTCTTCTGTGCAGCGACACCTGCACAAATATGACCTTCATGGAAGAGTCATGAGAAGAAAAACTTTGGATTTTCAACAAAAAATTCAGCATCAGAAGTTTGCAAATGAACATATACACAAGACTGATGCATTTTGGAAACAAGTCCTGTGGACTGATTAAGTGAAAATATAACTTTTTGGTGCAATGAGCAAATGTATATTTGGAGAAAAAAGGGTGCAGAATTTCATGAAAAGAACACCTCTCCCAACTGTTAAGCACGGGGGTGGATCGATCATGCTTTGGGTTTGTGTTGCAGCCAGCAACACTGGAAACATTTCACTGGTAGAGGGAAGAATGGATTCAATTAAATGCCAGCAAATTCTGGAAGCAAACATCACACCATCTGTAAAAAAGCTGAAGATTAAAAGAGGATGGCTTCTACAACAGGATAATGGTCCTAAACACACCTCAAAATCCACAATGGACTACCTCACGAAGCGCAAGCTGAAGGTTTTGCCATGGCCCTCACAGTCTCAGACCTAAACATCATTGGAAATCTGTGGATAGATCTCAAAAAGAGCGGTGCATGCAAGATGGCTCAAGAATCTCACAAAGCTAGAAGCCTTTTGCAAGGAAGAATGGATGAAAATCCCCCAAACAAGAATTTAAAGACTCTTAGCTGGCTAGAAAATTGTTTACAAGATGTGATACTTGCAAAAGGGGGTGTTTCTAAATACTGACCATGCAGGGTGCCCAAACTTTTGCATCGGGCCCTTTTCCTTTTTTGTTATTTTGAAACTGTAAAAGATAATAATTAAAAAGTAATATTGCTTAAAATATTAAAGACTCGTGTCATCTTTAACTTTATGCCTTTTGGAAATTGGCCCATCTTTAACTCTCTTAGCTATTCTCTTAGGAACACCTGTTCAATTTCTCATTAATGCAATTATCTAATCAACCAATCACATGGCAGTTGCTTCAATGCATTTAGGGGTGTGGTCCTGGTCAAGACAATCTCATGAACTCCAAACTGAATGTCAGAATGGGAAAGAAAGGTGATTTAAGCAATTTTGAGTGTGGCATGGTTGTTGGTGCCAGACGGGCCGGTCTGAGTATTTCACAATCTGCTCAGTTACTGGGATTTTCACGCACAACCATTTCTAGGGTTTACAAAGAATGGTGTGAAAAGGGAAAAACATCCAGTATGCGGCAGTCCTGTGGGCGAAAATGCCTTGTTGATGCTAGAGGTCAGAGGAGAATGGGCCGACTGATTCAAGCTGATAGAAGAGCAACTTTGGCTGAAATAACCACTCGTTACAACCGAAGTATGCAGCAAAGCATTTGTGAAGCCACAACCCGCACAACCTTGAGGCGGATGGGCTACAACAGCAGAAGACCCCACCGGGTACCACTCATCTCCACTACAAATAGGAAAAAGAGGCTACAATTTGCAAGAGCTCACCAAAATTGGACAGTTGAAGACTGGAAAAATGTTGCCTGGTCTGATGAGTCTCGATTTCTGTTGAGATATTCAGATGGTAGAGTCAGAATTTGGCGTAAACAGAATGAGAACATGGATCCATCATGCCTTGTTACCACTGTGCAGGCTGGTGGTGGTGGTGTAATGGTGTGGGGGATGTTTTCTTGGCACACTTTAGGCCCCTTAGTGCCAATTGGGCATCGTTTAAATGCCACGGCCTACCTGAGCATTGTTTCTGACCATGTCCATCCCTTTATGGCCACCATGTACCCATCCTCTGATGGCTACTTCCAGCAGGATAATGCACCATGTCACAAAGCTCGAATCATTTCAAATTGGTTTCTTGAACATGACAATGAGTTCACTGTACTAAAATGGCCCCCACAGTCACCAGATCTCAACCCAATAGAGCATCTTTGGGATGTGGTGGAACGGGAGCTTCGTGCCCTGGATGTGCATCCCACAAATCTCCATCAACTGCAAGATGCTATCCTATCAATATGGGCCAACATTTCTAAAGAATGCTTTCAGCACCTTGTTGAATCAATGCCACGTAGAATTAAGGCAGTTCTGAAGGCGAAAGGGGGTCAAACACAGTATTAGTATGGTGTTCCTAATAATCCTTTAGGTGAGTGTATAGTATATAGTATTATATATTGTGAAAATACTCAGACCGGCCCGTCTGGCACCAACAGCCATGCCACGCTCAAATTTGCTTAAATCACCTTTCTTTCCCAATCTGACATTCAGTTTGGAGTTCAGGAGATTGTCTTGACCAGGACCACACCCCTAAATGCATTGAAGCAACTGCCATGTGATTGGTTGATTAGATAATTGCATTAATGAGAAATTGAACAGGTGTTCCTAATAATCCTTTAGGTGAGTGTATGTATTACGTGCAGTGGCGTAGACAAGGGTGGGCCAGGATGGGCCTGTGCACCCCCAAATTAGACCCATGCAGGCCCACCCAAAATATTATAGATTATTCTTTGACTTTAAATATATACTTATATAATAGTTTTAAAAATGCACAAATTCTGATTTCTGAAAGTGTGAAATACTGTTTGAATGCTGAGCTTCTCTGTTGTTAAGGACAATTTAGTAAAAATCCATCCATCCATCGTCAACCGCTTATCCTTTACAGGGTCGCGGGGGGCTGGAGCCTATCCCAGCTAACATTGGGCGAAAGGCGGGGTACACCCTGGACAGGTCGCCAGTTCATCGCAGGGCCACACATAGACAGACACACACTCACACTCACATCCACACCTAGGGCAATTTTTGGAGACACCAATTAACCTAGCCTGCATGTCTTTGGATGGTGGGAGGAAGCCGGAGCACCCGGAGAGAACCCACACAATTTAGTAAAAATAAAAAATAAAAATGGGGCAAAAACTTGGCTCATCCATTTAAATTGAGGCTCACCTAAAAGTAATTTCCTGAAAACGCCCTTGATTAGTTGTGACCTAAAGATGATCAGAGGTAATCCTTAGGCAATGCAGATCATCATTGAAAGGCAAGCTATTGCCCATGATCTTATCAGTGCTCTTTACAATGTAATAATAATAAAAAAAGAAAGGTTAGAAGACAGTCTTTTTTTGATATGACAAAGACTTCTGTTCTGTATCAGACTTTTTAGAGCCTTCAAGAGGCCATCGTTTCCAAAGTCTATAATGCTCACTGAGCCATAAATGGTATATTTAATGTTTTCGGTTATGTCTACAAGTTAAGTCATTTTTATTTGTATTACGCCTTTCATAACACACGTCGTTTCAAAGCAGCTTTACAGATCAGGCATTAACAGAAGATAAAAATTTAACATCTACAATCATTGTGTAGTTTGATAAAATACGATTGTGAATTGTGTTAACAATAAGTAATTAAATAATAATTGTACTAATAACCCCAGTGAGCAAGCCAAAGGCGACTGTGCCAAGGAACACAAAACTCCATAAGATGTTGGTCAATGGAGAAAAATAACCTGGGGAAAAACCAGACTCACTGTGGGGGCAAGTTCCCCTCTGGCTAACATCATGAATATAATGCCAAATTATTACAATTATTAAAATAAGTAAGTGTTAAGGGTCAATGTTTAAACAAAGATTTGGTGTGAACTGTAAGAGTAATGACTAATGTCATTGAAATCCATCCTGGATTAATTGCAGAAGTTCACATAGATGCAATTGTCCTTGTTAGTTGGCTGATGAAGGGTTTTGTAGGCAATTAATTGATAGTCTATGTATTCCATTTCAAGCATGTAGTCCATCATTAGACCGAGGTGACGCTGGCAGAGATCAGTGAGGTGTAGCGCAGTTCAACCTGGCTGGTAATTTTGGTGAGGTCTATTCTAAGTCCAAGGTTCAGGCAATGGCATATGATGTATCCCATGTCTTATGGTTGGAGTTGGCATCAGTTCATCCTCTGAAGTCCATTGTAATAGACTAAAGTGATGTTTGGCTTGTACCAGCTGCTATTAGTCATCATCACACAGCGACATGTAGCAGTGGAGTCCAACACGAAGCAGGAATGGAGCTGGATCCAGCCGGTTCTGGTGACCTCAGGATAGGATTCCCGAGGTTGAGACAGGGAAACAAATAAAATAATATTAGCACAGATGCCATTCAATTTATTGCAGATTTATAGATCATGAACACTGTTTCTGGTTCCGCAGACCTAATAAAGCAACCTAATTGTGAGTTGAAGTATAAATTAGGTGTATGCCTGGCTAAATAGTTGAGTCTTGTTTTAAACTGAGTGAGTGTGTCTGCATCTCGACAATGTTAGGGAGACTATTCTATAGTTTAGGAGCCAAATATGATCTACTCACTGTATAGTGAAGTATTTGCTGTACTCTAATAGACATACACGGAGACACCATGCTGCATATGTTGTACACACCTTTGCCTTTTTATTCTGACTCTCGAAGTGCACTCCATGCATTCTGGGTATTGTAGTTCATATACAATTACTATTAAACATTACAGTACATTGATTTGTAAAAGATTTCTTCAGCAGCAGAGGGCAGTCCAGCACCAAATTCACCACTCATAATGTCGTCTTGTTCAACCACATCTAAATTTCTCAGTTTACAAATCTCAATGATCACATTTAGTGCAGAGATGGTCTTTTCTCCTAGATCCTTAAAGATTAGATTTTTTTTAATGATGATTTTATGATGAACCTTACTGCACAGTGTCTGGTAATCAAATTGGTACAGATACTGGGAATAACTACAAAATAGGTACAATGTGCCATCACATCACAGAGTTTAGATTATAACTTAAAAGTCTGAGCCATCATAAAATGTTAATAGCACCGCATTATCATTTTATTAATGTATATAAATTAAAGTAGCTTCATTCCAAAGAACATCGTGGATGTTCCTGCTGTTTTATTTCACGAATGCCACTCTCTAGTGCTGGGCATCCAGGCCTTTATATCTCAGTTTACAGCATGGTTCTGGATCATAACTTGTCCATAAACCATAAGTATTTGCCAGCAGATGTTTGGCGGACGAGTTTTAAGAAATGTAAAAATGTAATAGATACAGATGTGTTTGTGTGAGACATATGAGCGGTTTGTTACAAGAAAGAGCATTTTATGGTATTAACTTTTAATGCTGTAAAATACGGATCTTTTGTAGATATGTAACTCTGCTCCCTTTTATGTAAAAAAAGAGAAAACGTTATGGCATATTAAGATTAATTTAGGTAAATTCCTTTGGATGTAAGTATCTGACAAATACATCAATTAAATGAAAATAAATAAACATAAACAAAACAACAGTGCTTATTCTAGAAAAACAGTTTTGCCTACACCAATACTGACACATCTGTCTTGAGAAATATTTTTTTTCAACAATTCAGCAAAATTTATTTTATTTATTTTTTATTTATATACAGCCTTTGCAGGATGTCAAACACTTTATTAAGTAACTGCATAGCCTACTGCATCACACAAGGAAGGAAGTTGGACGGTAAAATAACCAAGGGGTATCCCCTGGTCAGATGAAGAGTGTAAGGATTTGTCAGAGATGAGATGAAAGGCAAGGATCTATACACAAGCTTCTTTAATAGAGATGATGTGAGACACTGACAACAAGGAGTGAAACCAGGAACAAAACAATGGCAAGAACACTGTGACTATGATACAGGAACATTCATGATTACAGGCTTGGAAAACTATGAAATAGCACTCATGCACTTACATACAAATAAGAACTGACAAACATGATATAGGGTATAAGCTACAGGGTATATGTATACAGACTAACATAATAACCAAACACAAAACACCTGGGAGCAATGATGGGAATCATGGGAAATGTAGTACAGGGGAGACTAGAGACAGATGACAAGACCATATCAAAATAAGTGGGAACTTAAAGATGACAAGGCTGTGACAAAACCATGGCTGAACATGGACAGAGACTTGTAACGGACCTCCGTGATAATGTACAAGGGCAGAGAATCAGAGACAACCTTTGTGTTTGTGTACATGGGCAGAAACTGGTAATGCAGTCTCTGGGACGGACGAGGCTGGCCACGCAGTCTCTGGGACGGACGAGGCTGGCCACACAGGCTCTGGGACAGACGATGCTTGCAACGCAGGATCTGTGACAGACGAGGCTGGCAACGCAGGATCTGGGACGGACGAGTCTGGCAACGCAGGCTCTGGGATGGACGAGGCTGGCAACGCAGGCTCTGGGACGGACGTGGCTGGCAACGCAGGCTCTGTGACAGACGAGGCTGGCAATGCAGGATCTGGGACGGACGAGTCTGGCAACGCAGGCTCTGGGATGGACAAGGCTGGCCACGCAGGCTCTGGGACGGACGATGCTTGCAACACAGGATCTGTGACGGACGAGGCTGGCAACGCAGGATCTGGGACGGACGAGTCTGGCAACGCAGGCTCTGGGATGGACGAGGCTGGCAACGCAGGCTCTGGGACAGACGAGGCTGGCAACGCAGGCTCTGGGATGGATGAAGTTAGCAAAGCTGGCTCTGGGATGGACAAGGTTTCCAGCTCGTTGGCCATGGCATATGTGGACATTGGCTCGGTGGCCGTGGCAGGCTTGGGTATTGGCTCAGTGGCCGTGGCAGGCATGGATCAAGGGGCTGTGTGCAGCCTGGCTATGACATAGCATGGAGCTGACTCTGGTGTGGCTGTGGCATGGTATGGAGCTGACTCTGGCGTGGCTGTGGCATGGCGTGGAGCTGACTCTGGAGTGCCTTTGGCATGTCGTGGAGCTGACTCTGGCGTGGCTGTGGCATGGCATGGAGCTGACTCTGGCATGGCTGTGGCATGGCGTGGAGCTGACTCTGGCATGGCATGGCGTGGAGCTGAATCTGGTGTGGCATGGCGTGGAGCTGACTCCACATGGAGCTGACTCCCTACAAGGGAGACTAGAGACAGATGACACGACCATATCAAAATAAGTGTCCTGGGAACTTAAAGGTGACAAGGCTGTGAAAAAACCATGACAAAGAGAGTGCCTATTGTCTACACTAAAGGTCAAAATAATAAGTCATTAATACAGTTTAATTAAATTTAAATAGAGGTAAATGCTCTGATTGCTTAGTCATTGTTACCAAGGGATGACAGTCATTCTATCTAGCCTGCTTTGCAGCACTCCAGTAGCAATGAGGACATATTGAAGCACACTTTACAGATGGAGATGGGTAAGCGACCCAATAAAAATCATCAGTGAAAATGCCACATGTGATTTTGAGCAATAGATGGATGACATGGACATAAAGTGTGTGTGTCTCTGCCTTGCTCTGGCAGTAATCACGGTTGTCGAGGCACTAATTGGTCTTGTCTGTTTGTAAGGCCACACACTGTGAAGAGGGGCTTCTGGCAGATGGGTTATGGACGTTGACTTTTAGGCAGGGATGCCAGACAGCTCAACATTCGGTCACGATCAACAATGAATGGCACTCCAGGTAGAACACTCACTGTTTGTCTGACAGATAGTTGGTTTGTCTATCTATATGAGTGTCTCTGTCTCACACAAACAAAAATGAATGACATTTAAAAAACAGAAATGTCTAGTGTAAGTATTATGGTAGTGTTACGCAATCCTTCTCAACCCACTTAGATGTATAAAACACAACCTCAAATGTTAGTATGATCACCATTAACCTACAAAAAAAGAAGTTTTGAGCAGCTGCCATTTACTGAAATTTACTTGAACTTTAAAATAATTTTACAGCATTTATACATTTTTTTTTAAAGAGGTCTACTATTATTAATTGTTAGTTTAGCCATACAGTCATACAGAATATGCATAGTGCATTACCTAATGTTGATGTATAGCCTGCCTACAACATGTATGACATAATGTTAACAATGTATTAAAAGGGATAGAGGTAGTAAAAGGGATAAGAGATTTAATTCTCTTATAATTTACTCACCCTCATGAGTAATGCAAGTCAATGTCAAGACAATGCAAGTATATGATCATGACAGCAGATGGCAGTGTTTTCCACCAAGATAATCTCAGCGACTCAGAATCAGATGTCATATACAGCTGTGTGCCTTTTCCTGTGTCCTTCTGCTTTTGATTTAAAAAAACTATTGAGGGCTGAGTCAAATCGAACATCAGATCTGCAACAAAGGCTTATTCTTTAATTCTGTCAGGGGTTACTGTCCATACATATCTCCTCAGTGTGACTGAGTCAGTATGATTCTGAATGAAAGTGTGCAGAGGTGAGCTGAGAGTTTGCCAGTATGATTTGTAGCTCTAGCAGGATTATGATAACATGCAGGGGCGTGTCCAGGACTTTTTGCCTGGGGTGGCAAGAGTTGAGAAAGGGGTGGCATCCAGTAAGTTCATCTGATGGGCGGTGGGGGTGATGTCTCCCCAGACACGGGTGGAACGTTGTTATGGACCATGCGTGACATGGACGGATTAAGCCAATGAGCACCGTCTCCAGGATGCGAGCGGGGAAAGCTAATTTTTAGTAAAACATTTTTGTCAGTAAAAATAAAGCAGTGGAAATGTATCATATTCATAAAAAGAAGTACATTACTAATTTTAATGAAAATGTTTTATATAAAACATATTGCATCAGAATTCTTCAAACAACATTATTCATAGGACTGATGATCAGGGCTTTAATGAATCTATTATTCTGCCAAATAGTTTATTGCAGTGAAATTGATTTGCAGACAACTTCAGTTTACCTAGGATTATAGAAAACGTAGTGACAAATTCATAATTGTCTGTTTATTATTCCCATGATGAGACAGAATCCTTATTGCCAAACATGTTTGGAATATGAAACGATTTTTGACACATGGGCAGATGTTTTGCTTTTTATTTTCCCCTTTCTCCAGAATCCTCAGTGAAAAGGTTACTCTTCTCTCCACTCTTATGTTTATTAATGAAGTGGGAAAATTCTTCACCTGAGAGTTTGGTATAGGCACAACAGGAATACTAATGCCCAGAAGTGAAGCACTTCAGTTATACAATATACATTCACAATTAGGACTAATGTTCAAATGTATAAAACATTTATTTAGTTAGTATCAAAGTAGTTTACAATGATCATACCTACAGTACATTTCAACGAATAAATGCTAATCATTCCAATGCAGTGCATTCCTTCCAGAATCATCTAATTACATTGGTTTAAGGGGACTAGCTATAGAATTAGAAACAGAGTGTGAGTGTGCTTTTTCTGGTTGCAGACATTGTGGATTTTCATTTAGACAACCTGCTGACAACATTAAAAATTGCTCCAGATTTGTGTAATACATTTAAAAATGCATTTAAATGTAGCACCCGAATTTGTGTAAAACTTTTTTTCTTCTTCACATTACTACACAAGGACACCGACTGATTTGAACCTTGACCTGTTAGGACTGGCCTTACACAACATTATGTATCTATCTTTCATTATTTAATTTAATATTTTTGCATCAATTTTCAAATTCTGTCTGCTGAAGGGAATCTGAGTGTGTGAGTACAGCGTACATGTTGCTGTTTATACAAGAAGACGCAATAATAGACAATCTGCACAGAGACGACATCTGGTACTGCTGTCACTCAAGCACGTTCTCTCTCCTTGTTCCACCAGGTGACACACTCTTTTTCTCCCTAATGTCATGTTTTGCATCACGCAAGATAAATATTTATAGAGCCTTGACAGTGAATTGAATAAGCCACACTCTCCCGAGAAGTGAGCAAGAAACATGTCAAAACAGGTCTTAAAAAAATTCTTGTCAACTGTACTTTCTGAACTGTCGCAGTCGCTACCAGATGTTTATAGTAGTCTGTCGCATGATAGTGCTTATTATATGAGGTGCTCCTTTGTGCAGTCAGTCATGAAATTTCAGATTATGCAATAACAATTTAATTGGCTTTGATGGTTCATCATGATGTGTACATATCATTTTCATTTAATTCCACATACTTCACATGCACAAATGTATTTTTGCTGCTGTGGGTAAGTCTGTGACAATACTGCCATATTGACATACACTGCGATTCAACAGAGTGCATGCAGTTCTTACTTAAAACTGAGTATGTGTTTGGCCCAGGCAAGGCAATATGGTTTGTCCAGCATGAAAAGCTCCCTGTGGGGAAATTGGTCTTCTTTAACACAGGAGATTGGTTCTGAGATTTCTCTCTGATAGCTGGACAGGGACTGCGGTAAAACCACACGCAGAGAGTTTTTTCTGCCACTAGCAGACCCGGAGGACACAGGCAGGGTTGTAAATATAAACACATGATTGGGGGAATAGGAGAAAGGGTGAAGTAGCTACTTCTTCATAGATGATTTGCAACTGTGTTGTAAGGATGAACACTGTTTAAAGGGATAGTTCACCAAAAATCTAAATTCTGTCATTTACATAACTTTATGTTGTTCCAAACCCATAGGACTTTCTTTCCTCTGTGGAATGCAAAAGGAGATTTTAGACAGAATGTTAGCCTCAGTCTCCATTCACTTTCATTGTATCTGTTTCCCATACACTGTTCCCTAACATTCTGCCTAAAATCATTTGGGTGAGCTGACCCAGATAAAAGGCAAATGTAGCTTTTTTGTGGAATCGCTATTAGGTTAACGTTATAGAATAGTAACTTTCGATACATATTTCAACATGGTCTCATGATAAGTTGTAATGATAGTACGATATGGCAAAATAGCTGGGACATAACATTTTTTACAACATTTACTCCTAGAAAAAAAGAACGAACCAACAAATTATGTTATTTAGATTTTTCGAAGTTTAACTCCTAACCCTAACCTAAACCTGACCATAAAGTCTAACCCCTTACACAAACCGTAAACCTAATCTTGATTATAATAGGTAAACCAACCTGGTCTCATGGAATCAATTTTAATATAACTACATGTTTGCAAAGTGATTTTTCATCACAATTTCTTGGTGAAATGAACACTAGTAGGGGTGCTACATCAACTGCATTTTTTGTGATTACCAATACATTATGTGCACAGTGCAAAGCCTCGTCTCGTTCGACGGTTCTGATGCAGGGGATGATGACGATGTCATGTCTCTTGCTGCATCTGGCGAGTGGTCAATGGATGATACTACTACCCCTTTTTAGCACCCTATTAAGCTTGCCCGCTCAGCAATTACCTCCTCTCTAACGTGTATTATGGGGAAGAAAATGCAGAAATCATCTTTCTAAGTCATGTCAACTAACGGCTGCACTGACTGGAAGAGCATAGTCAGTGGCAGGCCAAAATGGTCCAGCAATGAATGACGGTGCTCCAAGTTTTCCAAGCTAAGCTCCTCAAACAAATGGATGAGCAAGGCTACAATCTAGAGACATTCACATAGCTCCGCACCGCTATGGATTTAGCGTTGCAATCCACGAAAGTCACTGCACAGGCAATTGTACTGTTCCCCTCTTCGCCACTGCTGTTTGTTGGGAAAGGAATATTGCTGTTCAAAATGTTGTTCAATATGTTGTTTCCTGTGTCTACATTAATCACATGCAATAAAGTTTGCACATTTTGCACAACTACTTCCCAATTGGGAGCGGCGCATTTTATCATGTATGAATATACAAAGGTTGCAAAAAGAGTACAGTGCTCGCACGAGATGCTCACACTTTTTCAATAAGGGCTTTCTTACTCCAAAGCCCACACATTATGCACAACCATTTCCAATAGTGAGTGGTGCATTATATTATGTATGAACATAAAAAGATTGTAAAAAGAGTAACACACTCTCACAAGACACTCTTTTTCAATAAAGGGCTTTCCCACTTCAAGCCCACATATTGTGCACAACCACTTCCCAATGGTGTGCTGCACATTATATCTTGTAATGAATTACAAAGATTGCAAAAGGATTACAGCGCTCATTGCACATGTACGAGATGCTCACACTTTTCCATTAAAGAGCTTTCCCACTTCAAAGTCTACACATTATGCACAACGCTTCCCAATGGTGAGCGGCAAATTATTTCACGTTCTAAACATAGCAAATTGCCATCTGTCCCATTATAATGATGCGTGGCAAGGTCTTACTGGCGTTCTGACTGGGTGCTATAAAAACAGAACGATTGAACATGATTATATGATCAAATTTGCACACTGGTCGCCCCGTTTCAATGGTGTTCTGTCTTCCATGGTTCCATCTGAATGTTACAAATGCACAATCTTCTCGCAAAAAACGCTATAGAGGTTGTGTCATATGAATTAATAAGCCTGCTGTCACAGTGTGCGAATGTGTGGAATGTCCTCACGGGCGTGTCAGAGCTGGTGTTAACATTGATCGAACACAATCTGTGGTCTGACCACAGGATGCGCCAGTGTTACGTGCACAGACTGCAACACACAGTGGGATTTACAGTCGTTATTTCCATGTTCTGGAGAAAGATGGTGGGTTTGTCCCATTCTAGTTCTGAGATGCTTGAATCGTGCCCATTCAAAATGTTAACCGTCCTCGGGACTGATATGCATCAATAGATCTGAAGCACGCATATTTCATGTATCAATTGCAACGCATTACAGGCGGCTTTTTAGATTTGTGTTTGAGGGAACTGCGTATCAATTTAAAGACCTTAATTTCAGTCTATCTCTGGCTCCCGCACATTCACGAAATGTATCGATGTGGCACTCGCCCCATTGAAAATGAACAGTGTGTGTGTGTGTTTTGAATAACCTAAGCGATTGGTTATTACTAAACAATCAGAGGCACTACTGAGTAAACACAGAGACTTGCTGCTTTGCCATATGTAAAATCTGGTCTAATGTCAGCTGGGCAAAAGCACACTTTTCCCCAGCCAGTAAATCTTCGTTTTAGGAGTTCATGCATGCGCACCTCATGAATGAGCATGTACAGACCATTCTTCGGTGTCTGTTTCAGTTCAAACTGAAAAAACATTACCACTGAAGTCATTTCGTGTGCATTGCAGTAACTCGCCACTGGCTGGCTGCTCTAGCACCATGGATAGCACCAGCCATCTACCAACAGGGTGTTATGCTGGGTCAAGTTTCAGAAAGAAAGTGCTGACCACAAATGCATCCAACACAGGTTAGGGTGCAGTTGTTATGAATACCTAGAGTTGGTGGTGGTTTTCCTAAAGGATGTGGATACACAACAATGACGCTTACGTTGAGGAGAAGGATAACAGGGATCACTGGAGAGGAGACGAATCGCTGTTGGGACATCTGATGGTTCACCAGACCAGGGAAAGAGAGGAGGTTGGTAGCCGTGTATGCACTGGAAGTGTGTGAGGTTGGTGGAGAGTTGGCGAAGGGAGTTCTGTGCATACTCGGCCCAGGACAGGAAGCAACTCCAGCGGTTCTTGCGGTGATGATAGAAGGTTCTGAGGAAATCATATCTCCTGGATCTTCCTCTATGTCTGCCCGTTACTCTGCGTGTGGTAGCCAGATGAGAGGCAATACAAGACTTCGAGTTTTTTTTTAGATGTGAGCAATGCGCTCCTTGTCCCTAAGTCATAAAATTCTGAGGAATGGTGTTTGCTCGCCTGCTTTTATAGAGAACAGTTTTGCGCTTAAAAGGGCGAGACTCAAACACCATAGCCAATATTACAATATTGGCCTTATTGTTGACAGATTTCAACTAGGTCGGTGGAAGGACACTCCCCATACGCATTAGCAAATGTATTGTCTCGTTCCGAGGTTACGTACGTAATCAAGACATTTTATTTAATACCGTGCCCAGTGTGCTGTCTCCCCTGGCCTGATAACTTCACAGACCATCCCAGGGCTTGTCTGCCAGCGTTGACATGGTAATATCTCCCAAACCGTCTGTTTCCTAGTCACTTTCATTTATTTTAAAATACCATTTCACACACTGCTGCCTTTAACTAGGCATTATACAGTGTGGGGAAAGAGGCCTATATTGAATTGTGACAAAGCCAGCGGCTCTCGCAGTGAAAAATAACAAAATATTGTAAATGGCAGCAGACTCTATAAAATGGCAAGGCTGGAGGTGATGATTTTCCTTCAGTTTTTTTTTTTTTAATTTTCACATTTTTTATATTTTGATGGTTTTGGCCTATATATCTATGCTGTATGTTTGTGTATGTGTGTCTGTTTGTATGTGGGTTTATTGCTCAAGACATTTCAGATACACTCTGGCTATAAAAAAAATATTACTCACACTTCTCAAATTCAGAGACTCGTTCTTTCATTTCTCCCAAACCTAAGAAAACTGGTTGCTAAGAAAGACTTTGTTTGTGAAGTGTTTTGTAGAGAATATATGTATATTTTTTTGTTATTTTGGTGGTGGATGCAGTAGCCTAAACTTACACATATACAAGTGCAATTGAATTAGCCTGTTTCTTAAAAACACATTATTCTGTAGTACAATATTACGTTGCCTTCAAATGACTGGGAGATTTTTTTTTGTAACCATACAACACTCTCTTTATTACAGGAAACCCACTGGCAAACAAAACATTATACGCTAACATATTCGTCATTTCCTACTGTCTCTGCATAATTTAGGCTGCCTCCCTGCAGGATTAATTTGATTGGACAGTTATATAAGAGACTGAGGCCTGAGCTGTCAGTCTCAAGCCAATGGATACAACAGCAATTGCTTTTGACATTTGGGCATATGGCATGTATATTTCCATACCTCCTCTTTGAGTCTACATGTGTGGGAATCTTATGGTATATGTTCTGGGAGGTGTGATAAGTTTATTTAAAAAAAAGTTGTGTGACAGGGCAGAGGGCAGGGCCGGATCATGATTTTATACACCTGGTCCCTTATCAGGCTAATCAAGCCTCCGAAAGGGATAAAGGTCGACTGCGGACGGTGGTACGCCAGAGAGAGAGTGTTTATGGGCAGCTGTCCGTCCTATGTGTGTGTTTGTGACTTTTGGTTTTAGTTCTTTATTAATTAAACAACAAAAATTTTATTTATTGCATGTTTTGTCGAAAATCTAGTTTTATGTACATTCAATTTGGTCTATTTTCATTAAACAAAATAAACTTGAAAACAGCAATTTGCTTTTTGTCAGTCCCTGATTGAAGTTTGTTACTGTAATCATTAGATAAAAATGTATTTACTGTAATAAAAGTAATTAAAGTAATATTCCTTGTTCAATTATAAACAAAAAGTTAAGCTCAATCAACAGCATTTGTGGTATAATATTTATTACCACAAAAATTTATTTTACTCACCCATCCTTTTCTTTAAAAAAAGCAAAAATCAAGGTTCCAGTGAGACACTTACAATAGAAGTGAATGAGGGCCAAGTTCCCCGTCTGTCACTCACTTCGACTTTGTGTCGAAGAAGCGACACTAGGGGTCTCTTTTGTGCATCGAATATACCTCTGATCTATGAAAAAAGGCCAGTGAGAAGTTAGCAGAGAGAATTTGCATGTCCCGCTCCCGGACATACGGGTATAAAGGTGGGGAAATGCGTCTGTTTCATTCAGAAATTTTCTTTGGAGCCGATGGTCGTGTATGCAGCGAGCTGCGAGTCACACACCTCTTCCTCTTACCTCTGAGCAATTTGCTGTTGGATCTATGGCGCACTTCAGTGGCTTTCTCTTTCTCTGCACTGCAGTGCAGTTTGCCCCTGGGTGCTTCGACACTGCAACTAAGAGTTTTATTAAAAGAGTGATTTTCTCTAAAAGAGTATTTTCCTCTTTAAGAACAATACACAGCGGCGTTGAACGTCCTTTTCAGGACGCGTCTTTATAAAGATGCCTTTCCGCCCCTGTGTAGTTCCTGGATGCGGTATGGATCCTGGATCCGCCCCTGTGTAGTTCCTGGATGTTCCTGGATTCCTGGATGCGGTAGAGTGCTCTCCGCTTAAGCGTTCGTGGATGGTTCATGTTCTCACTGCGAGAACATGACCATGGCAATGTTGCGGTTGCGGCTATCCTTCAACAGAAGGAACGGTACTCCAGCCACCCCATGCATCGTTCCTAATTTCCACGGGATTGAGGACGATGCGGCTGGCGATGGAGATGATCTGTGGATGGCAGCGAGCGTGCCTTCGCCAAGTACGTCCCCGAAAACCGCCCACTCTTGTTGACTTCCGAAGGAACAGTGGCTTGCCTCACAGCCAGCCTGCCTATCCTCTGGAGCCCCCCGAGCTGGATGAGCTCGCCGCTGCATCGGAGAATGGACTGGAACCCTCCGTCCTCCCCACAGCTGTCTCAGCTGGATGATTGGTTCCTCACGCCGCTCACAGCCACGACACCCCCCCCCCCAACCCCCCCGCCCCCCCCCCCCCCCAGTCCCTTTCTTCCCGGAGGTGCATGATGAGCTGACGACTGCATGGAGAGCATGCGGTACCCACATTCTCAATAAAAGAGCTATTACTCCCACCGCCATACTACCTGCTCTGCCCCACTGCGAAGTCCCGCCGGGTATGTCACGTTGGCTGGCCAGGACCATCAGACTCAGTTACACAATTCAGTTTGCCAGGCCCCCCCCCTCGATTTACCGCAGTACATGACGAACATACCAATTCCTAGCGCGTGGAAATCGCAACCCTCTTACTCAAAGACGCGATAGAGCCTGTCCCTCCAACCAAGATGAAGAATGGTTTCTACGGCCCTTACTTCATTGTCTTTCATCATACATCGGACTTGCGAGTTTTCAACCGGGCTTTGCACAAACTCCTGTTCAAAATGCTCACGCAAAAACACATTTTAACTTGCGTCCGGCTTCTAGATTGGTTCATAGGTTGGTTCACGCGTACTTCCATGTCTCAATATTGCCTCAACATTGACCCTTTCTACGGTTCGCGTTCGACGGCCAGGCGTATCAGCACAAGGTCCTCCCCTTGCATGTCTCTGTCCCCTCTTGTCTTTACAAAGGGCACAGAGGCAGCCCTTGACCCACTCCGAGAAGCCGGCATCCGTATACTCAACTACCTCGACGACTGGCACATTCTGGCCCACTCCCAAGAGTTACTATGCACCCACAGGGACCAGGTGCTCAGGCACCTCAGCTGTTTAGGGCTTCAGGTCAACTAGAAAAAGAGAAAGCTCGCCCCAGTTCAGAGCATCTCTTTACTCGGCATGGATTTAGACTCAGTCTCAATGTCAGCGCGCCTCTCCAATGAGCGTGCGCAGTCAGTGCTGGAATCCCTTGCTACCTTCAGGCCAGGCACTGTGGTCTCTTTAAAACTTTTCCAGAAGCTCCTGGGGCATATTGCATCCTCCGTGGCAGTCGCGCCGCTGGGGTTGATGCATATGAGACCGCTTCAGCACTGGCTCCAGACTCGAGTCCCGAGACGAGCATGACGGCACGGCACGCACCGTGTGATGGTCACCCCCGCCTGTCGCCAAACATTCAAACCCTGGACAAACCTCTGCTTTCTGCGGGCAGGAGTCCCCTTGCAGCAGGTGTCCTGATGCGCCTGGATCACGACCGACGCCTCCAAATTGGGTTGGGGCGCCATGTGCAATGGGCACGCAGCCTCGGGCGTTGGAAAGGAGCCCCGCTGTGCTGGCACATCAACTGCCTATAGTTGTTGGCTGTATTTTTTGCCCTGCGGAGGTTTCTCCCCCTAGTTCAGGGCAAACCCGTCTTGATCAGATCAGACAGCACCACCATGGTGGCGTACATAAATCGTCAAGGCGGTGTACACTCCCGCCACATGTCTCAACTCGCCCGTCGTCTCTTCTTTTGGAGCCAGCAGTGACTCAAGTCGCTGCGCGCACTCACATCCCTGGCAACCTCAACGTGATGGCGGACGCGCTATCACGACAATGCTTGCCCAGTGGAGAGTGGAGGCTTCACCCCCAGTCAGTCCAGCTGATTTGGGAAAGGTTTGGCAACGCTCAGATAGACCTGTTTGCCTCCCAGGAGACCACTGCCCGCTCTGGTATGCCCGAGCAGAGGCTCCCCTCAGGGCAGATGCACTGGCACACAGCTGGCCCATGGGACAGCGCAAGTACACATTTCCCCCAGTGAGCCTTCTTGCACAGGTGCTGTACAAGGTCAGGGAGGACGAGGAACAAGTCACTCTGGTGGCTCCCCATTGGCCCACCCTGGCTTGGTTCTCGGACCTCATACTCCTCGCGACAGCCCCTCCTTGTGAAATTCCCCTGAGGAAAGTCTTTCTTTCTCAGGGACGGGGCATGCTCTGGCATCTGCACCCAGACCTCCGGAACCTCCACGTCTGGCCCCTGGATGGGACGTGGAAGATCTAGCTGATCTACCACCTGCCATTGTATACATGATCAACCAAGCCAGAGCCCCTTCTACCAGGCAACTTTATGCCCTAAAGTGGCACCTGTTTGTGAATTGGTGTTCTTCTTGGACCAAGACCCACAAAGGTGCGCAGGCAGGTCAGTGCTCTCATTTCTGCAGGAGAGGTTGAAGGGGAGGCTGTCCCAGTCCACCTTGAAGGTGTATGTAGCTGCTATCGCAGCCTAACACGACGCAGTAGACGGCAAGTCTTTGGGTAAGCATGACTTGATTATCAGGTTCCTAAGAGGCACCCAGAGGTTAAATCCCTCCCGACCAAGCCTGTTCCCCTCCTAGGATCTCTCAGTGGTCCTCTCGGGCCTTCAGAGACCCCCTTCGAGCCACTAGAATCAGTTGGACCCTCTCCCTAAACACGGCCCTGCTGATCACGCTCGCCTCCATCAAGAGGGTCAGGGACCTGCAAGCGTTCTCTGTCGGCGACACTTGCCTGGAGTTCGGTCCGGCAGACACACATGTGATCCTAAGACAGCTCTTTGAGCAGCTCTTTGTCTGCTTTGGTGGATAGCGGAAAGGGAACGCTGTCTCCAAACAGAGGCTCTCCCACTGAGTGGTGGACACCATTTGATTGGCCTATCACACCCAGGCCATGCCCCCCTCTTGTGGGTCCGAGCAAACTCAACAAGGAGTGTTGTGTCCTCATGGGCACTGGCCAGAGGCATCTTCCTGGCAGACATATGCAGAGCAGTGAGTTGAGCAACACCAAATACCTTTGCAAGATTTTACAATCTCAGGGTAGAGTCAGTTTCATCCCTTGTTTTCTCAGGTCCGAGCCAGTTGAACTTGGTAACACGCTGGCGGACTGACCGGGTGGATTGCTTGAACCTAGCGCCCTTTCCCTCGGTTGAGGTAAAACCGTGTGCTTTTTCTCCCAGGCGATCCCAATCACTCGGCTCCCTGGATGACTCCTCCCTAGCCCTCTGGGTCCACAATTCAGCGGAGGAATTTGCTGACCCAGTACACTGTGGGTACTCAGATCTACTCTTTACTGGAATAGGTGCTCCACAGGTCAGGGCTCCTGTGTGGACTTTCCCCCTGTGTGTATTTTCCATGGTACGGTCCCCTTACGAGCAGACCTGCGTCTCCCTTGGGCAGTTCCCACTGCCCCTCGATCGCTGTGTCTGTAGCAACTCCTCCCTCCAAAGAGGCGGGATCTTCCACCGTGCCACTTCCCATATGTGACCTAAAAGCCCATGTGGTGTATGTCACCACTCTTACCTCCCCCTCTCTGGGAAGGTGAGGTCTCCGCAGGGTCTTTTCCCCTGAAAGAATAGGAAACTGGGTAAGACCCCCTTCCCCGATGCGTGTAAGGGCCCCATCCGTTGACTCTATGCGAGAAACATAGAGAGAAAAGAGGCTCGGCTAGGCTCGGCCCGTTCCCAGGTTGGCAAGCGTCACCTTGTTCCCATGTCTAGGGTAAATATAAGGATTCTGACGACTTTATGGGGCATTGGGGGAAGGGTACGTGCAGTCTGATACAGCTGGTCGTTTTGGCACGTCAAGTACCAGCCCGCTCTTGTGTCAGCAGTACACGTACACGGCTCAGATTTAAATTGGACCCCTAGTGTTGCTTCTTCGACACAACGTCGAAGTGAGTGACAGACAGGGAACGTCTAGGTTACAGATGTAACCTCCGTTCCCTGATGGAGGGAACGAGACGTTGTGTCCTCTCGGCCATGTCGCTGAGCCGGGCCACTATTGTGGCCGGGCCATTTCCGGCTCCTCAGAAAAATCCTGAATGAAACGGACGTATTTCCCCGCCTTTATACGGTATGTCCGGGGGCGGGACATGCAAATTCTGTCTGCCAACTTCTCATTGGCCTTTTTTCATAGATCAGAGGTATATTCGGCGCTCGAGAGACCCCTAGTGTCGCTTCTTCGACACAATGTCTCATTCCCTCAATCAGGGAACAGAGGTTACATCCGTAACCTAGATGTTTTTAATGTTAAAATACTCACTTTTCAAAAGTATAGGCACAAGACAAAGCCTAATCATTATACATGTAAACATGATTTTAGTGTGGTAAATCACTTACTAACCTTTTCTGTGTAAAGTTTTAGCCAATTTTATAACTTTGTTGCCATGATTATCTAATGTCAACAAACCCTAAAATAACTGTAAAAATGACAATATAAACAACTTTACAGCTCAAATAATAATTTTAGCAGAAGAATTAATGTATTAATAAAGTGCTTTAATAAAATTGTAAGCTTCACATTACTGCTTTTAAACCCTCCAAAGTTTGTCCAAGCAACTTTCCATGATGCAATGGATTTTACAGATGTTACAATGTTTTATTATATGATAGTAATTTACTGGTAATTTTAGAGAGATTTACCAAATGAACTACAGCATAGATTAACAATCATGTTATCATTCAAAACTGTAATCTGAGTATAAATTCTAAAATGCATTATAATCTAACAACTTGATTTTTGTAGTAATTACATAATCCAAATTACATGTAGTCCATTACTACTCAACAGAGTCTATAGGCTACTGTTTTCCAGTTGAAGCAAATAAGAATATGCAATTGTAAAACATACATGTAGTTATGGGAATTACAGTTAAAAAAAATGTCTTTCAACTATCAATTTTAAAATCCGTCAAACCACTCAAACTGCTGGATGTCACTTCATGGATGTCAAGAAGCAATACTACTGAGCTCTGCAGAGTTTCTGAGCTTATTTTAAGGATTCGGCATGGTGGAGCTCCCTGTGTCTCTGGGTGGGTCCACCTCAGGCTGCACCGCTGCAGCTGCTGACATATCTGTGGCATTTATTAAGAGAATGACAAGTCTATCAGGCCCCATAAGCAGGCTCTCACGGGCGGCAGATCTTTTGTTACTTTCAGGGAAGGGATCATCAATCTTGCTGGTGCTCTGCTCTCTTGAGTTGTTGATGGCAAACACAGATTCTTCCTGCTCCCTCTCCTCTTCTCCTCCTTGCTTCAGCCTTTGTAGTCTCGCATTGAGCAGCCATGCGCAGAGAATTCGACAGATACTGTATGACTTTCTCGGCAACGGTGGAGCTCAATGATGTAACAGCCCACCAGCCTCCGAAAGATGGAAGCCTGGGAACATGCAAGATGTTGACAGCAGGTCTTTAGTTTGTGATGAAAAGGTGGGGAGAGAATAAAAACACCCATTTCACGAGGGGTGTCTGTGTACAATTAGACTGATTCATAGGTTCAAATTCAGTGCTAGGGGCAGAGACGTGCACAGACATTTTGGGGGGCAGGGGCTCAAGTGGAAAAAAAGGGCACTTCTCATAATTATTTATTTATTTTTAAACAAAAATACATTTTTTTGTTTAAATACATTAACACAACTCTGACTTCCTTACCAATTTATTTTAATTCCCTCACACTCACACAATTGTTTCATACTCAACAGATTTCTACAAAATAATCCGTTCACAGAGACCATGGTCTTCTTTAGTATTCACTAGGTTTATCACAAGAGCAGGCAACAGCCAAGGAAACTATGCCACAATGTGCATGTTTTATATGCTACTAGTTTCAAATATATTTAGAATAAATGACTGCACCAAGGAGAGGGACATATTTTCACTAATAATCTTTTTATTTTTCACAAGGCAATAAATCATTTTAATTCTTTTGGTGTTATTGGAATACTTAACACTTCAATGTATGCAAAGTAGTGCATTTTAATTAGTTAGATTTGCATATCAATGTGACGATTGTGATGATGTTATTAGACACAAATTTTACTGTATTCACCTGTAATGTCTCCATTAAGTACAGTACATTAGCCTGTATGGACATGAAATATTACCTTAGCTAAACTTGAGCTAACTTATTACATTAGCTAGTAGCTCATGAGTCATGCATGTTAGCAAGACACAAATTAACTATATATTTTTTCTTTTGGCTAATTAGCTGTAAAGTCAAGGCACTGGTACCTTAGTTTTTGTTTATCACCACTTACCTCCACACAAGCCAAGAAATACACGACTGGGATAGGAGCTGGGAGGGGCTGCTGCCTGCCTGTCTGTGTGTCTGATGTGCAGATGTGTGCTGCACTGTTCCTTGGAGACACGGAGGGAGGGAGAGAGAGAGGGAGGGGAGGAAGAGAGGTAGTTAGAAAGAGAGGGAGGGCATCGGAACTCGACAAAGTCTCATCTCCCGACCTAATATTTAGATTTTTTATTCAATAAATATATTTGTTTGACAGGGAAGCTATGCAAAAACACGAATGAATATATATATATATATATATATATATATATATATATATATATATATATATATATATATATACACCTGTATATATATATATAAAAGCACCCCAGATAAAAGGGCACTTTCTCTCGAGGAAGAAAAGGGCAGGTGCTCAAGCCCCCTTTGATGTCTATGTGTGCACATGCCTGCCTAGGTGTCGTTCAGACAAAAGCGCTTACACACAAAAAAAATTAGACACAGCACAACGCCAGTTACAGAACCCATGTGTCTCGAGACATGCTTTTAAAAGTTGAATTTTTTTTTCACTGACATGAAGCCTAAAAACACACTGGTCATAAGCTAAAAAAAAGAAGAAGCATGGTTTAGGTTTGAAATGACTGGTTAGGGTGGATGACTTGATTGAATGCTCTGAATTTTAAATGTAATAATAATAATAATAATAATAATAATAATAATAATAAAAACTGAAATAAAAAAAAGTTATTATAAAGATTATATAGGAAAATAACTCTTGAAGGCTTAGAACGACATGAGTGAGTAGGCCCAAATTATGTCCAAATTGTAATTTTTAGGTGATCTATTCCATTTTAAAGGAATATAAATTTAAGCTCAATTAACACATCTGTGGCATAATAGTGACTACCACTTGCCCTCCTTTTTTTTAAAAAAAAAAAAAAAAAAAAAAAAAAAAGGGCTTTTAGGGTTTATAGCGTTACGTTGTCATGGCAATACATTTGTAAAATTGGATATAACTTTACAAAGAAAAAGTTAGTAAGCAATTTTATCACACAAAAAAATCATGTTAATGCTCATATTGTTTACATCTTGCGACTATACTTTTGAAACAGTGAGTATTTTAACGTTTACAGATTGGCCCCATTCACTTCCATTGTAAGTGCCTCACTGTTACCCAGAAAGAAAAGGAGGGACAATTTGACACACACATTTTTTTGTGGTTAAATCATTATGGCATTTATGCTTTTGATAGAGATTCTTCTTCTATTGAATATTCCTTTAAATCTTTGTTGTCAAGTTGTCATTATGTACAGTACAATGTGTGACTTTGCCACCAATAGAAACCTTTGCTACATTGTGACCTCAGTTATTAGCTCTCTCTGAGACGCTGTTACTCATACAGTATGTTAAGCCAGCATGCTTTGCAGAGGAATGGGGAGCTTCATTAAGTGAGAGGTAGTAGATTTATGAACTCCAGTCTCTCTGTAGACTCCTCTGGAATGGCTGAGGTCTGAGTGAGCACAGATATGATGAATATACTCCACTCTGGGATTGGCCAGGGTCAGTGAATCCAGAAATGTGAGTCTCTAAGATAACTCTGCTGTGTTCATAATTGCTAGTGTGAGGATGCTTGGGATGCTGCCCAATCAGTACTGTATTAATATGGAATGTAATCTGTATTGAATGGATAGTTCGTCCAAGACAGTCTCAGTCCCCATTCACTTTCATTGTATGGAAGAAAGAGCAGTGTCAACATTCTTATACATTTCTATTCTGTGTTCTACAGAAGAAAGTCACGCAAATTTGGAATGACATGAGGGAGAGTATACAATGACAGATTTTCCATTTTTGATTGAGCATGCTCTCTGTGTTCAACATTTAGATTATTATGACTAACAGTCAAATGATAATTACCAGAATCTCATTTAATTTTACGTGTTGCAGACAAGGGTATTATATGAAATGTAATAATGAATGGCTTTTCAAGACATTCAACAATTACATGTTAGTGAAATTCCAAAGTCTTTTCAAAAGGAACACACAGAACAAGTTTGAATCCTCCTGGACTCTGAAGGTGATTACCAAGACAATGGTGAATTTGGCTGCAGAGTCGAGGCATATTGGTTGGCCTTAATGAAAGAGGAAATTAGATTTTTCTTCTTTTATCAAGTCCAGGCACTTTCATTTACTAGTCAACAATAGGAAAGGGAGTGCTAAGACGGGCCTTCCTTTGTGTTCTCAGATCAAAAATATCAAATCAATCCCCTCATTAACATTACTAATTCTTGCAAAGGCAGTTTCCTGCAACTGCAAATTGGCCTGGCTGTATTGTTAGTTCAGGTATTCGGTCAAATGTAATTGATTTTTTCTTCTACTTTTTGTAATGAAAAGCCTCAATAAAATAGAAAGAAAATGAATGAAGTGAGGGCGTATTTGAACCAAATTCCTATCAGAAGGAGGGTTTAATAGAATATTTCCATTTCACTGAAATCTATAGGACTTTAAATTAGCTACATAATTGTTAAAATGTCTGAAATGTTAGTTCAATTGTGCTTAAGCGGCCATTCTCCCAACTTTCTCACAATTGGGCTTCAGGCGGTGGGAGATACTCACCTGATACAATCATCTTATAATTTCCCATTTAACATCATTTGTTTGTTTAGTTAGGAGGACAGGCATGCAGGGGGAGGGAAAAGAACTTTCTTTCTCTGCTTCTCTCTCATTCTCTTACACTCTTTATTACACACAGCTGTGGTAGGGTGTTAAAAGATGACTTTGATAATGGTGGAGGAAATCAGCCTGTCAGGGGGTGATACAGGCTCCACATACTGACCTCATCACCCAGCTCCTATCAGTCAGCTTGGCCTTGGTTCGACTCCTCACCTCCTGATCCCTCTCCTCAGCTCCATAGTACCTAGAAAAAAAAAAAATACAGCCAGACCAAAATACATAGTCTTTTCTGTGAGAGGACAACCCCTCTCAAGGCCACTGTTATGACTACTGCTACTGCTATATCCGATCTTCCAAATACTCTTCTCGAGATATTAAAAGGTGGCTGATGTTGCTTTCACACTAGAGGTTTTGGTGTGGACCCCAGACCGTATGACATCAGAATTCAGTTTGTTTTTTGTATTCTTTGCATCTCTTGCAATGCATTCACAACAGAAAAATGTAATTGCTGTTTTGTGTTTTCTGTGCAAGTTTTGATAGTGAATCAAAAGGACAAGTGAAAAGAAACAGTGGTATTCTAACTTCGGAAAAAGCTATCGAACCAAGTGTGAATGCTTGCCTTTCAAAGTGAACTCCATTTAACTGTGCATGTCAGAGATGGGGACTCGAGTTAGTGATTTGCACTAGAGTTGCACTCAGATCACATTTTAATAGACTTCAGATTTGAAATCTCAAAGTATCCTTCAGTTTTGATGTGAATGCTTAGCGTCTGCATGCAGTAGAATGCTAGCATTTCAAAGTAAACTCCATTTAATTGTGCATGCCAGAGAAGGAGACTCGAGTTAGTGACTTGCACAAGTCACATTTGAATAGACTTCAGACTTGATTCCAGACTCTTCCTGAAATTAATTCAAAATTGACTCAATTCAACAAAAAGGAATGAATATTTCAAAAATAACTTCAGTAATTTTGTTAAATGTAAAAAAACATAAAAGAAAACAATTTAAACCTAGCACTTCAGATTCTCCAAATGTTATATATTTTGACTATATAATGTAATTTTGAGAGTATGATTGTTTTGTTAAAAGCATGAAAAATGTAGCCTAAATCTTAAAAACATCAGACTTGACTCTGACTTCAGATGAAAGACTTCAGATGCGTGCCTACACAGGCGGTCAAAAGAAGGCATGCTAGTGTGTGCCAAGGCAAGTTGTATCCCCACTGTCACTTCCGGGGCTTAATCGTGCCTCTTCAGGGGTTATTCAGGGCAAACGGCCTGCCATTTACCCTTGAGCCAAAGAAGGCCAACTGAGAATTGAGGCGTGGTCAATGTCAAAGGCGGAGTTTAGCAAGACACCCGTGCTGCATTTAATTTCAAGTCAATGTGGGATTTTCCTACTCTAATTTTCCTAACTCCATCAATTCAATTGCCAGATGCTTAGTAAATTATGTTTAAACAACCAAAACTGCAACACTTCCATTAGCAGAACGGGGTTGAAGGTTTCCTAGCAACCCAACTGATAAACAACGCTGCTATGCTAGCATTTGTGCTACAGGTGTACAATCATCAAAAGAGAGTTTAATTTACTGTGATGTGTACACCAGTCTCTGCAAACATTTGTTAAATAAGCTTTAATATCTTGTAATATAGGAACTTTGACTCATTGATCGAAATCATTTAATAAAAGTGAATGTTTATCATTAACTTCGTACATCTTTTGGTGCCGATATAGTTGTGTGACGTCACGCACCTACATCTCAGCTAAAAGAATTGCGGACACATTACAAATTTGTTAAGATGCACAATGGACAATGCAGTGAACTTTCCATGGTTCGTGATCATAGATGGTGTGCTGGAACAATTTCCTGCTGTTAGTGGTGAGTATTGCCACCTTGTGGACAGTGGACCCAGTAATTTATGCTATTTATATTAATAATCCATTCACATGAGCATACTGCATGTTCATAGTATGCACGGTTAGAAAAATCGGGCGCATGTGTTTAGTACTCTAATACTGTTCTGATGACCGAAATTTGCATCCTGTGTCCCGTCTGCAGACGCCTAGCGTTTGCTTCTCACCAAAGTATACTTTGCTCTTAAAAGTGCAGTACAGTTGAACAAATGAACCATATTCTGTTGCATAATTATTAGTAGTATTGACTTCTACATCTGACACTTCTGTCCCAAACATCAATACAATCACTTCTTTGCCTCTCTCACTCTCTGAAATTACAAGATGACACATCAAGACTTCTCCTTTTATTGACTGTAACAGACATCTTCATTGATTGCCGACGTCTTACCATTGTTGGTGCTCTCATCTGTGGTTTCCACCCGGTTGCGTGGTGGTGTGCTGGGATTTCACAGAGCTCTGACTCAAGCTGACACCGTGACAGGCGAACAGGTGGGAGAAAAGAGAACTAGTCATTCTCAGACAGAAAGCGCAATAAAAGGGAGCTTATCAAAAAACCCCATCATGGCAGAAACATTCCTTTAAATTAAGTGAGTTGAATGTAACTTTGAAGCGAGGGGAGAGAGAAAAGGAAAATACAGATGCAAAGTATTCAACATTCACTCCATTAAATCTTGGAGTGTTTCTGCTTTCTCAGCTAGCTTGCACAACGTAATTAAATCCCTTCTTGTTTTTGAGTACAATTGAATATGATTTATACCATTGAGGGAGGGGCAAGAGGCACAACAGGCTATGTAAATGTTCATTTCTGAAATCAAACAACATCTAACAACAAAATTATATTTGCTGAAGAAGAATATCATGAGTAGTAACAAACAAATGTTTGTTTACATACATTGGGCCCTATTTTAAGAACACTAACATTAAGCGCAGCGCTATGACATAAGTCATAAGTGCAAAGTCAGATGGCAAATGTTTTGTATTTTTGTGCAAGCATACGCTAAGTCTAGGCACAAGTAGGTATAGCAAAATCACACGTGCAGCGCACAAATGGGCTGGATTAAGTGCGATTAAATTGAGGTTTTCTCCAGTTATTATTCCACAGTCTGCATCCTATTATATAGTCCATACCATCAAGCACCAGCGATATAAACCAAAACAGCACATTCATAAGAAATTAGAAGTGTAAATGGACTGTATGCTATGAATTAGAAGAATTGAAAATTACGTTATTTTGTGCATTAAATGCGTCCTTAATGATTGTCGGGCATATTTCTATGACTGTGACACACACTCCTTTTTTACACATGGGAAATGTGATTCTCCTCAGAATTTGGATGTAGACTCTGTTAAATTACAGAGAATTTAAGTATTATAAATCATATTCATCTAGTGACACACAAATCATGGCTAGCATAAACAGTGATTGTATCGGCATGCACTTCACTTCTACCGGTCGGAAACATTTGGAAAAATTAAATAAAGTTTTTGAAACACAAATGTTTTTCCTTCGTGAAATTACACTTCAAACAATACTAAAATATAACCAAAATAACAAAGTGGTCAAAAAATCATTGCCTACCAATTCCAAACATTTTACTCTCTCCAACTTCGTCCACTGGCCTGTTTTGCAGTGACTTAAAAATCACTCTATGACATCAGGTGGAAAAATACCTTTAGGCCTACAAATTAGACCAGATAACACAAAGCTCATACATTTCTTCATATAAGACTGCTATAAGAATCTCCCAACTGCAAATGCAGGAACAGAGTTTGAACTTTGCGCTGAGTTAAGATGTGGTTTTCAGACGTCTTAGTGCAATTACCTATTTCTCAGAAAAATAGCAAATTGCGCTTTGCGCCACTTCATTGACGCACAATACATCCACCGTTTGTGTGCATAAACCCATAATAGCAAAAACAATGCCACCCACGCCCACTTGCGCTGGCATGTAAATTGTGATTAGAATTAGCACTCTCACGAAAAGTGGATAACACGTTGTGCAAGGTCATTGTGCATTGCTCTTCGCTTTGCACGCTCGCAAAAATAGAGCCCAATGTGTCTTATCATTGTAACTCAACCAAAACAAATTTGTGTTTTAATCGTTCATGAACCCATCCTTATATAAATGGTCTTGAATTCTAAAGGACAATTTATGGTTTTACTTACAATATAGATAACAATTTGTTCCGCTCTTGTTTTATTAATTATGACCTTTGTCTTTTTTATTATTCTAATAGTGTTGAACAAGAACATGAAATACATTTTCGTGCTTACATTTCTGTCTTTTTTGAGCTGATACTTTGGTCCAGAAAGATATTTGATTTTCATTGCACATTAGACCTGTGGTTCTCAACTGGTGGGTCACAGCCCTAAAAACAGATTGCAAGTCTGATCTAATAAGTTTGTGGATAGCAAGGAAAAACAATGGTGAATGCAATAGTTACAATATCAAAATTGATAGGCTAATCAACTTTTAAAATAGAGGAGAAACACTTCCCATTCCTCTTGTTGATGTCAAAGTATGTGCATAATCAAACTCTTCTGTATTTTGGCACAGATGTATCTGTCATTCATTCAATAGACAGATGCAAACATGAACAGGTTGTGTGACATGCTGTCATCTTTAAAAAATCATGAACAAATCTATGCAGCTAAAAGAAAATATAATTTCAGACTATGTTTAATGAAGGTTCACAGGTAATTTACACTTCTGCCCTTGTGTATGCCTTTTCAAAAATGTAATCTTCCTATTCAGACCGTTTTATTTTATGTCATTTTGCATATTGTTTAAATTAGTATTTATTTAAGGAGATTTTTGTTTACTTTTGATAAACCATTTTGGTTTCAATTCTAAAAAGACAATAATATACTAATATGTACTAATATACATGTATATTTAGCATACTGTATATGCTGATGTGTAAACTCCAGCAGCACTGAATGAACCAATATCAGAGATGCGTAACATAAATATTTCTTCTCCCATCAGTCTCCCAGTAATATGCATAGCACATAACCACAGGCACAGGTAATCCAAGGTATTATATAAACATCAGCTGATGCCAAGCAAGTGCTTATCAGAGCATTTGATATTGAAAATGCTATTAAAACTCTGACTTGTGCATTTGATAATGTCAGTTTTTCTCAGGATCTTGACATGCTGTAGTCAGCCACTCATCCTTCAACCTGTTTCCTCAGGGAACAAGACAGAGAGAACACAGTTAGAGAGTAAGTCAGAGAGAGAGAAACTCAGAGAATGAGCAAGCGAGAGAGAGAGAGTGAGGGGGAGAGAGAGAGAAAGAGAGAGAGAGAGAGAGAGAGAGAGAGAGAGAGAGAAAGAGAGAGAGAGAGTGAGAGAGAGCTGGAAGATGCCTCTGTGAAGTTTATGTGTGACTTACGCTCGCTAGTGCAGCTTTAGATGAAAGACTGTCATTCCAAAGTGAGCCGAGGAGAGACTTAGCAGGGAAAAACTCTACAATACTTTAAAATGAATAATACCAATAGAATAGTCCTCCATTTACATTTTCTCTGAATGTTTTGTTGTTTTCAGGGAATAGGAATAACAGACAAATGATTTCTGCAGTGTTTTGTTCGCGCATCAAAGAGCAGTAGTCAGGCTCCGAGACTCACCGAACTCGTCCCACAGACAGTAAAGGGCAAACAATAAAATCATCTGCAGTCTGTTTGTGTAGCGGTGCAAGAGAACAACAAGGGTCTTTCAAGGTCAGTCAACTGCCCTCTGCCTTCAGATTTATTCAGGATTAATTCTTTAAACAGATGTATGTGTTGCTTGTATTGGAAGAGATCCAGTCATAGATATGCTAAAACATCTCCAGGGATAGAGGGAGTGAAAAATAGATCCACCTGATGCATTTCTAATGCTCGATTGGTTTACCAATAGGCCATCATTTATTTTGCGAAGAAAATCAAAATCTTACCTCAAATTGTAAGGTGAAAATCAAATGTATTTGACAGGGTTAGGTCATATGTGATTAGTAGAATGCATTGGATTTCAACTGGTTTTGGTTTAGGAACTGAATTTTACACTTAAAATAGTGGTGACAAAACACAGTTCCAAAATTGTTTATCATACAAAAGTAAAAAAATGTCCATAAAATCAAATATTAAAATGTATTATTATTAGTATTAATAATATTAATATAATATTAAGTACAAGTATTTAAAATCTTAAAGGGGCATTCAGTAGTTCTCTAGCTAGCGTTAACATTGCTGTTCTTTGTGTATTTTAAGTACTGATACGACAGTGGTATTAGACGCTGTACTGCCATGTTTCGATGTGGATCAGCATGAAATCAGCTCTGGAATAAAATCTGGAAAATGTCAGAGTTTGAGGTCATTTATAAAGTTATTTATTACTACTATAATATAATTGCTTTGCCTAAAAACATATGTCAGAAATCAAGCGAACTGTCTTCTATTGTAAAGGACAGATTATTACTGTCCCTCGCATCAATTATCTTTGTAGACTCTCTATGCTTCACGTTATTTCTAAAGACAGTTATTACATTTTATAGAGAACTACTTAGCGTGAAATAAAATGAAATTATCTAGCGATACAGAATGTCAAGCTAAATTAAAGATTAGATAGTTTTTGATGATCAATTTTTATGTCCATGAATACTGTATTTGACAAACTTGTTATGTTTCCAAGCAAACCAATGTCATAGTTTCCTCAAAATCAACAACAATCACTGTGGCAAGCTACTAAACAAATGAAGGTGTATGCCGTTTCATAGAGGTGGAGGTAGGATGGGCCCCACTTACTATAGATGTTATAACAAAGAAAATAAAATTACTCGTTGCTTTCCATTTGCGTTTGTAAACACCACTGAAAACTGTCCATTACTAACAACAAGGGAAACTTGCATGAGTTTTCTGTAAATTCAACTGATACATTCCAGTGGGGCACCACACTATGGAATTATGTCAATCAATGGATATGAATGTTTTTCAGTATAATTAATCAGGTGTAAATTATTGTTTAAAGGCCAGTCAGCTACCGAAGCAGCACATATAAAAAGACAGTGGTCTAAACAATTAATAATTCCTTACCTGTCCAACAAAAAAGAAGCAACATCTATATCACTACTCAGGTTTTTCTCCATCATCAAAACTTTCCACCTTGTGTATGCCGTACCAATATTTACTGTAGTTTTTTGTCTTTGCCGGTCTTTCTATCTTCTTGCTTACAACCTTTTTTGCTTCTTCGGCAGTACAGTTACCAGTGGGGAAGCTACTTTGAAACTCATAATTTTAAGTAGTTAAGCTACAGTCAAGCTACACTTTTGAAAAAGTAGTTAGCTACACTACAAGTTACTATCAAAAGGTAGCTAGCAACATTGAAGCTACTTAATGAGGCAATATTTTTTATGTTTCTATCAAACCAATAATATTAATATAAAAATTTACACTAATGACATTTATTAATTAATGTGTCAATTAAATACATTTAATGTGTTTAATTAAATATAATAAATGTATTAAACATTTAATGAATAGTAACTTTATTACAGTTAATAATGGCCATAAAATAAAATACAACAGTGAAAATAACATAACTAAATAAAAACAAAACAAAACAAACAAAAAAAAAAAAGATCAGATGCAATTAAAAAATAATGTTGAAACTATACTTCACGCTTTTCAGCCCTGTTGTGGCCAGGTGTAGCCTACTTCCCTAAAGATCTAATTTTTATGACAAACTCTCATTGGGCTGGCATTTTTTGTTCTTGTCACATAATATTTAGTGTGGATAATATGTGAATATAGACTGGTTGGACATGCAAGTGCCAGCTTTACACAGAGGTTGCTCTGCAAATATTTGTTCGCTTTGTTCAGGTCCAAAAAAAGTGGATGGATAGTCATCCTAAATCAGGGGTCGAGAACCTGAAATTGATGTCAATTCTAAAATTCTCCCGAATTTGTCATACAGCCTACTCCTGGTGAACAAGGTTTGAAATTAACACCTGCCAAATACAGATATTTTTAATATACTTTACGAAGTGATATATTACAAGAAATTAGACACAAAGAGGTGCATTTGATGAAACATGATTATATTTTGAAAAACAGATGAAAAAAAGCTGCCAATTTGCTTCTGATTTGATATGTGTGTGCAGAGCTTTGCTATTTTGAGTGCAATGAAAGCGCTTCTCCAAGACACGCACATGCATAGAGTTCTGGGCCTCGTTTCACATTAACTATTGATCTTAGCTGTTAAGAGCATTATCTACGAGCGATTTTATGAACTTTCATTATTTTTTATATGCACCCAGGGTGTAAAATAGCACCCGCCACCTGCAAAATGTGGCGAGGCTCAATCCAGTTTGCGATCTCCTCATCCAAATGTATTTCATGCACGAGTAATTTTGCTCATCTACCCGCAACAGGTGGATGACCTACAGGCGTTTCGGAGTGACACATGGCAAAAAATGCTGTTAGTCAAAAAGAAGAGCTTGCAGAAACAAACTTTATATTTTTAAGAACAGTCAAAAGAAAAGCTGTCAATGCTCGTGTCTGATTCGCTGTTTGTTCAGACACGTGCAAAGGGACCCTGTCTTGTGGAACACGTGCTTGTAAAGAGTTATCACTCCTTTTTTATCTGTTTCATTCACTGAAAATTGTTTGGAAGAAGGTATCTTTGTATTAAAGAAACAATGATGAAAGTGATTAAATCATAAAGTAACACAAGACACGTTCACCTTGAACCAAAACTTTTGTTCTTTTCTTTTCTTTAGGCAGCATAAACTGTGTTACCAAAACGCAATACAAACACATTCGATAAGAACACATTTGGCAGCATTTTTTGGGAACACAAGGGAATTTATTAGGCTTATTTATAATGATTATTATTATAATTATCTTTACATTTTCAATTGTCTTTAGTTCTTAATTTGTACCTGTTGCTGCCTGCTGATACTTGCGTGATGGCAAATGGGGCTGATGGAGATGGTAAATGTTTGTATTTGGGGAGGTGGTTATATATACGATTTTTTAAGCAGTGCTTTTTTAATTTTGTTTAAAGTGCAATTTGAATTTAGAAATGTCTTTTTTCGTGTTTCAATAAATTTGTCATTTTTACAGCAAAATCAATAAAAATAAAATATTCACTGACCTTGGGGGTTGACCATATAATCGGATATTGATATTTTAAATGCGATATATTTATTTTTAATATTTTTTACATTTTGCAAAGCCCAAAAGCAAAGTAAAATTTTCATGAACAATTGTAAAATTAGTTTTATGGAGACACGCACAAACACGTGTACTCAATTCCATTTTGCAAAAAGTTACCTATTAATTTTTGCAAAATTGTTTGTCATGTTTGAGTAGTCTATGAGCAATTTTATTTTATTGAAAAACTTTGTTTTTGAAAATAGTAAATTATTAGCTTGTGGTATGGCTCTTTCAAAAAAAATGCATCAAACAAAAATTTAAAAATTGGCTCCTTAGTGAAAAAAGTTGAAAAATTGTTGCATACATAATACATTTTTTTTTTTTACCAATCATTTTATTTATTTTACATGAAAATAATAGTTCATTAAATGCTAAGAAATTTAGAAATCAAACAGTTCTGCGTTATGATAATTATTATAATTGAATATACGGTATATTTATAAATATTATAATAATACTACTTGCTATACTAGCATATAACACCGCTACTTGCTGGAAAAAGTAGTTTGCTACTGGAAAAGCTACTCTGTTTTAAAAGCAGCTGAGCTACTGTCAAGCTACTGAAAAATGTAGTTAAGTTAGTAGCTTCGCTACATGTGTCTACTCCACAACACTGACAGTTACTGAATTTCATGTTGTCTCTGCTGCTAAAGCATGATAAATTAGTATGTTCCATTGTGTCTTTTTCACTCTTTGCATCACCAAACAACAAAACTGTGCGCTAAATAAGCATAGCCAAGCATATCTACATAGCCGGCAGCTAAAGCCATGAGCACAAGGATTCTCTTCTTCGACGTTTAGTGAAACACCACGGGAAACACATTGAAGGGGGTGACCCGCACCAGTATAATAAAACACTTTTTGCAGAAAACTATTATGAGAACATTCTTCATCTCATCTGAGTGTACACCATATCACTCTTCACAAAAACACAGTTCATTCAGTAGTGTGTAAAACTTTTTAAATTAGCCCCAAATTACTGAATGCACCTTTAATCTCTGTAGCCAATAATTCACTAATTATTATGCTCAAATTATGTTTATCCTAGTTGCAAATAAACAATGTTTTTGGGTGATATTTTCTTTGACCTTGTGTAGTTTCACAGTTTTCGAGGATAAGGGCATGTCATGCAACCTGTCCATGTTGACATCTACATGGGCCTATTTTAAAGGTAGAGTTCACCCCAAATTGAATTATCTCATGATTTACTCACATTCAGGGCATCCCAGATGTGTATGAATTTCTTTCTTCTGCAGAACAAAAATGAAAATTTTTAGAAGAATATTTCAGCACTGTTGGTCCTCACAAAGCAAGTGAATCCACATAAAGGGAGCATAAAATTAATCCATATGACTCCAGTGGTTACATCCATGTGTTAAGACATGATATGATAGGTGTAAATATGATAGGTGTGGGTGAGAAATACATTTTTAAGTAATTTTTTGTCATAATTTCTCCTCCCTGCCCCATAGAGGATGATATGTGCGAAGAATGTGAATCACCAAAAACAGAAGAAGGAGAAATTGAAGGAAAAAGGACTTAAATATTGATCTGTTTCTCACTCACACCTATCATAACGCTTCAGAAGAGATAGGTTTAACCATCAGTCGTCTGTGGAATACTTTTATGTTGCCCTTATGTGGATTTTAGAGCTTCAAATTTTTTAAACCCATTCACTTTTAAACCCATTCACTTTTAAACCCATTCACTTTTAAACCCATTCACTTATGGACCTACAGAGCAGAGAAATTCTGCAAAAAATCTTTGTGTTCTACTAAAGAAAGAAAGTCATACATATCTGGGGTGACATGAGGGTGAGTAAATGATGAGAGAAGTTTCATTTTTGGGTGAACAATCCCTTTAAGAGGGCTATACCTTAAGAGCAGTGCTATGCAATACATCATACGCACAAAGGCATGGCCATGATGTTTTGATATTTTTGTGCAAGCATGCGCTGAATCTAGGTGCAAATTGGTTGGGAAAATAATGTCTGCAAAGAGCTAATGGGCTGAGTCATGTGCAATTTAATTTGGGTGCATCCTGTTATATGGTCCATTCTCTGTCAAGCAATGTCAGTATAATTATTATTATTAATAATAATCATATTGATATACTGGCACGCAAATAATGCCTGGTTTTAAAAGTGATCGATAGCGCTTTCTGCTAAATTTCCTTGAGCCGCAAATTCAAACAGCATTCTCATAAAAATTGGATGAGACATAGTGCGGGTGTTGTGCTTAGCGCTATCACAAAAATAGAGCCTGCACTGTAAAAAGTAGTAACCTGCTATTGTTACCTTAAAGCTGAAGTTTTAAGACACTTTCTCATATCCCAGCTGAATATGCAGAGACAACTTAAGTAAGCCATTCATAGAATAATTTATAACTATGTCTCTGTGGAGCCCCAAAAAATCCTCTGTTTGTTCTGAGCGACCCTTCCAGCGGGATACAACAACATTTTCTCTAACAGTGGCATGTGCTGGGGGAGGGACTATCTGTTTGTTTGATCAACAGCAGATAAGGACGTTTTCCGAAGGCTGTTGTGAGAATGTTTATTTTTGCAATTCTGTTCAGTGTTATAACACACTTCTGTGAAAGTTCAGTAAATTACACACTTCAGCTGTAAGGAGCTCTTTCATCCTGATCTAACCCTTAAAATGTGTTTTGTTGGTGTTACCTAAAGTATTCAGGGTGGTACAGTGATGTCAAATAATATTTTTGACTTGAATTAAACCAGATGTTACCACATGAAGCACATCTTTTAGGTTAATATTTTTTTTATAGTGTACCTAATTTTGCTCCTTCCTACATGCCTCCTTCTATGTGTCACTGCAGTTTTTTGGTAAAATTAACACTAGAGGTGCTATAACAACTGTGTGTTTTAAACCCTTAACACAATAACCACTACAGTGGCTGATTATGACTCTATAAACATATATTTTTTACTCTATTACTCACTCTATATTATGAAATCAAAATCTTTTACTCTAATGCATCATTTGAAAATTATATATTTTAACGCTTGTATTACAGACCCACCTACATTTACACAATTATTCCTATACAATTAGCTTGTAATGGTAAATGGTCTGCACTTATATAGCACTTTTTTAAAGTTAATGGTTTTCAAAGCGCTTTACACTGTGATTCATTCTCACACACACACACACACACACACACACACACACACACACACACACACACACACACACACACACACCAATGATGGCAGAGCTGCCATGTGGAGTCATGTGGGCCAGGAATCGAACCCTGCGATTATTGCCTAACATGCTCTACCACCTGAGCCACAGCCACCCCAGCTTGTGCAGTAGCTCACCTCATAGAGTATTGGACTTTGGACTTAGAGGCAAGGGCTTGAGCCCCACTAAGAATGCCAACATTTTTTAAGTGAAATTAAAACTAATGTGTCATAGAAGTGACACTAAATGACATGCTTGCTTCGGGAAATGTCCTTTTCATGTAGCAGTTAGGTTTAGATTTAGGCATTGGTTAAGGAATGTCTGTTTTGTTCACCTCTAATTTATCTTTTAGGACACTATTAATTAAAGTTTTAAGTCTGGGAGGTACATTTTACCAATTAAAACCTCCATCTAAAATTCACCTTAAAAACCTCATCTGACTACAACATAATTTCTATCGATTTTGGCAACCCCTGCTTGACATTTCCTGAGAAACTTCAGCGAAACATGCAATGCAGCATCATTTTGGTTTGCAAAAATGTTGCTATGCCGTGTAAATTTCATGAGATCAGGAGTTTGATTGGGTGCCCAACCGTTTTAGGATTTTTTCTCCTTTTTAGAAGGTACTAAGCAGATTTATTTTGCTATCCTAACTATGCACAATTACATGGTTAGTTTAATTTTACTATTTGCATTTAGCATTGTTTTCCTTGCTGTCCAGACTTTATCATAACAGTCCTGTGACCCATTTTTAGGTTGCAACCACCAGCTGAGAACCATTGGTTTAATAGACAAAATGTTTTTGCTGTGAGATCTTTGTGGTGTTATTGAAATAGCTCTATGTCTGTTCGCTGTTTTCTAAATGACTTTGATGCCAAGCATGCTGTGGTTTGTTTTTCTGCCTGTTCTCATAATGGAGGAGATGTTTTATACAACTGGAGAAACCACACTGTGGCTTTAGTGGGCTGTTGCTGCCCAACAGATTTTGATGGGTATGTTCAAGCTCCCCAGGAGAAATATCAGACTGGCTATAAAGTGAGCTACAAAATAAGGGAACCGGAGACAGAACCATTTCAAAAATGTTTTGATCCACTTCTTCCTCTTGGGGTTGTGTGCTGGTAATAAATGAAACAGAAAATCAATCTGACACAAAATACATAGCGCTCAACAAAGATGTAGTTTCTTACTTTCCCTACCTTTTTTACAATTACACACAGCAGTGATTCGCAAAGATATTTTGTTGGGAAATTACTGTTTTCCTCGTCATATCTGTGAGCCTGAAATAATAATTCAACACAGCAGAGAGAGAAAGACAGTTGGCTACAGCACAAGCCGTTGACACGACCGAAATCTCCTCAGAAACAACAGCTTTCAATGCCCCTTCTCCCCTGATAATTATGAAAGCCAAGGAAAGAGAAAGAGAAGGAGAGACAGAATAGAAGCAGTGGTCACTGAGAAAAGAAAGTGAAAATGAGCATGAGGAAAGGCAGCAGCTGGTTTGAATAGATTGCATGTAGGATGAATTAAAAAGTTGAACCTTTCCCGAGCTGTATTCAGATGTCTGGCGCATGGTGATTAATCATGCCCGTCAGGATTCGCAATCCCCTTTTCAATGAAAAACAAATGCAGAGACAATACATTACGCACCTACCTTGTACAAGGGCCCTGTGTCCTCCTGTTTACATGAACACAATACAGAAGCCACAGTGGACAGGAGGGTATGCTTCACAAATACAGTTGATTTCACCCTAAGGTTTGCATGTATTTATACATTAATTCAGAAATTATAAATATTTTATGAGTTTCATAGATTTGATAATTTTATAAGTTTTTATAAATGAGTTTAGGCTTTGCATCTGGCCATTCTTTTATTCAACTGAGGTAGCTTTATAGTGGAAACAGTCTATTTTGTGAAATGGATGTTGACTGGCTGAAGGTGAGGAACAAGGAACAATATTTTGATTCAGATTTTAATTTAGATATGCGTATAGCGCATCCATAGAATTGCAGTTTCAGTAAAAAACTGAATTAAAGGGGTGGTTTACCCTTCCAAACCTGGATGACTTTCTTTCTTCCATGGAACACAAAATGAGATGTTAGGCAAATGTTAAGGAGTGACAGCCTCAGTTACCTTTTACTTTCATTTTAGGTATAAGTTGTTATAAGTCTCATGAAAGTGGCGTCACCATAGTGACTTTATGCCTACAGCATCACACAACAGTCATGCTGTTCTCACCTCAGTTCGGAGGAGTCCTTCACAGATCCACAATCTTTGGATATTATTGTGTGTTTAACCGCAATATGTTTTATTATACTTTTATATATATTTGTTTAGTTACACTAAACTGTCATATTTAGATTTGTTATGATATATTCATTCCCCTGACCCAGCCCGCAACCAAACCACTTTTCAACTATGTAAAACATGTAAAAAGCAGATCAAATTTAAGTCACATTAATTTTAAGTACATCACACTATTATATAGATATTTTTGACCACCTAACCCAATTCCTGTGCCTAAACATAACTGCTTCTCAACAATATAAAAGGCATAACAAGCAGATACAGTCAACATAGTTTATTCCAAAAGATATTACACTATAATATTTTTCAAATGCTGCATCTACTGTATGGTTTTCTGAAAAAAAATTAAAAAAAAATACAATAGCTCTGTGTAAGGAAAAGAGTGAAACTGAAGATATTCCTCTCCATGAATGCAGTCACATGTCTTTTAAAAGTATACATCCATGCATTAGCATGTTGCAGTCAGTCACAAGACATGCAAGAGCCAATGGCATTTGACATCACTGATGTCAAAGCTGTCGCAATGCTTTGTGAGGTGACAATTTTTTAATGTTTAAATGAGAGTGAGATTTGACTGTTATGGTGTATAGGAATAATGATCGTTGAATAAAATCAAACATTTGGCTCCGTTCCACACATAAAGCTATAACATGAGAAGACCCAGAATACAGTGCATGAATAGAGGACTACATTTTTGGTAATTTTGATGGTGATTGTCTAATTTTTGTTAACACATCTCAGACATTCTGAAAATGAGTAAATGTTGACAAAAAAGTATATCCTTGGGTTAAGTATTGAAATCATCCCAAATGAGTTGAATATGGCATCAGATACTAATGCTATTGGGATGTATCCTTATGACAGTGTGTTGGGGAAAATGAAGTGCATTGTAAGAGCAACATATTTTGTTCCACAGATGAAAGAAAGTCATACAGGTTTGGATATGAGGGTGAGAAAATGATGGCAAAATGTTTCGCTTTGAGCGAGTTCTCAGTCTCACCCCATAAATATTTCCAAAGCTTAAAAAGTTACAGTAACATTCAGAGTTAAGTGTAGGCCTCCAAACCACACAGATGTATAAACAAATCCTTCAATCTCCATTTCCAAGCATAATCAAGTCACTTAAGATTTCACCATTTGCCATAATGTAAAAAGCAGTTCAGATTCATCCATTATACCACTGCCACTGTCTCCCCAAGGCCATTGTTTTTGTTAGTTTTTTTTTCTTAATGAACAGCATGTCACATTTCTGGAAGCGGTGGCAAAGAGCTGATCTAGTTTGAGAAACGTTGAGAAAGTCAAGAGCCAGCAACATTGGGAGAGAGGAGAGAAAAGTGTGTCATCAGCATAAAAATAGAAGCCTGCTAACGAATTCCTAATCATATCCCCCGTTTCCTCAAGGGGACATGCTAAGGAGGTTAGCACACAGACTCTTAAATGAGAATTTCAGGCACATTAGCCTCAGATATTATTTCTTGCCATTTTAGGGGTTGTAAGCATTATTGATCACAGAACTCACCTCCATATTCTGAAATCATATTGGTCTATTGTGTAGAAGAGCCACTTGAGTATCAGAGCTTGGCAGTGATCAAATCTTAGGAAAGAAAAGATGATTAGAAATAGAGGAAATTATGTGGAGGATTTTGTAATTTCTACTGCTCAGTGTTGTTTTGGACATCATCCAACAAACTATGAGCCAGACCTTCAGGAGCACGAATCTCTATATTCAGATGCATTCATTTTAAGAAATAGAGGATTGCTTTGGCTGGTTTGATGTTGGATTAAAGTTATGACATAATCTCGATGTACAATAAGGAATGTTTTGATGACAGTATGGGTACAGACAATGGCACTGATTGGTAGTGCTTTTCCTTTTGCTCAGCTGGTAAAACATGGTGCTAGCATTGCAATGGCACAATCGTGAGTCTTATTCCCAAGGGAATACACAAATTGATCAAATGTTATCTGATAAATTTAGTTTTAAATGACTTTTTAATGGTATTTATTGTTAAAGGAATATTCTGGGATCAATACAAGTTAAGCTCAATCAACATCATATGTGGCATAATGTTGATTACCACAAAATTAATGTATACTTACCCTAATAAAAAAAAAAAGAAGAAGCAAAAATCTGGATTACAATGAGGCACTTACAATGGAAATGAATAGGGCCAATCTGTAAATGTTAATATACTCACTCTTTCTAAAGTATAGCCACAAGACTTAAACAGTATGTCTACAGTGAGGAAAATAAGTATTTGAACACCCTCCTATTTTGCAAGTTCTCCCACTTAGAAATCATGGAGGGGTCTGAAATTGTCGTCGTAGGTGCATGTCCACTGTGAGAGACATAATCTAAAAAAAAAAATCCAGAAATCACAATGTATGATTTTTTAACGATTTATTTGTATGATACAGCTGCAAATAAGTATTTGAACACCTGAGAAAATCAATGTTAATATTTGGTACAGTAGCCTTTGTTTGCAATTACAGAGGTCAAACGTTTCCTGTAGTTTTTCACCAGGTTTGCGCACACTGCAGGAGGGATTTTGGCCCACTCCTCCACACAGATCTTCTCTAGATCAGTCAGGTTTCTGGGCTGTCGCTGAGAAACACGGAGTTTGAGCTCCCTCCAAAGATTCTCTATTGGGTTTAGGTCTGGAGACTGGCTAGGCCACGCCAGAACCTTGATATGCTTCTTACAGAGCCACTCCTTGGTTATCCTGGCTGTGTGCTTCGGGTCATTGTCATGTTGGAAGACCCAGCCTCGACCCATCTTCAATGCTCTAACTGAGGGAAGGAGGTTGTTCCCCAAAATCTCGCAATACATGGCCCCGGTCATCCTCTCCTTAATACAGTGCAGTCGCCCTGTCCCATGTGCAGAAAAACAGCCCCAAAGCATGATGCTACCACCCCCATGCTTCACAGTAGGGATGGTGTTCTTGGGATGGTACTCATCATTCTTCTTCCTCCAAACACGGTTGGTGGAATTTTGACCAAAAAGTTCTATTTTGGTCTCATCTGACCACATGACTTTCTCCCATGACTCCTCTGGATCATCCAAATGGTCATTGGCAAACTTAAGATGGGCCTTGACATGTGCTGGTTTAAGCAGGGGAACCTTCCGTGCCATGCATGATTTCAAACCATGACGTCTTAGTGTATTACCAACAGTAACCTTGGAAACGGTGGTCCCAGCTCTTTTCAGGTCATTGACCAGCTCCTCCCGTGTAGTTCTGGGCTGATTTCTCACCTTTCTTAGGATCATTGAGACCCCACGAGGTGAGATCTTGCATGGAGCCCCAGTCCGAGGGAGATTGACAGTCATGTTTAGCTTCTTCCATTTTCTAATGATTGCTCCAACAGTGGACCTTTTTTCACCAAGCTGCTGGCAATTTCCCCGTAGCCCTTTCCAGCCTTGTGGAGGTGTACAATTTTGTCTCTAGTGTCTTTGGACAGCTCTTTGGTCTTGGCCATGTTAGTAGTTGGATTCTTACTGATTGTATGGGGTGGACAGGTGTCTTTATGCAGCTAACGACCTCAAACAGGTGCATCTAATTTAGGATAATAAATGGAGTGGAGGTGGACATTTTAAAGGCAGACTAACAGGTCTTTGAGGGTCAGAATTCTAGCTGATAGACAGGTGTTCAAATACTTATTTGCAGCTGTATCATACAAATAAATAGTTAAAAAATCATACATTGTGATTTCTGGATTTTTTTTTTTAGATTATGTCTCTCACAGTGGACATGCACCTACGATGACAATTTCAGACCCCTCCATGATTTCCAAGTGGGAGAACTTGCAAAATAGCAGGGTGTTCAAATACTTATTTTCCTCACTGTATATATATATATATATATATATATATATATATATATATATATATATATACTCAATTATTACTCAAGGTGGTGCAAATATTTCAGTGATTGATTTGATTTACATTTGAGCTAGCTGACATAGAAACATTATTGAAGTAAACTATAGCAAGTGTAACACATGAGCAGTATGATATGACTATTGTCATTTGGGTGAACCACTGAAATAATTTAAGTTGTGCATCTATTTAGACAAAAAAAAGTGCCTGAGAAAATACATGTGTAGCCCATGTGAATCTTATGTGTAGATTATGTGTTAAGTGTAGTTCAATACGTGTTTGACAACTATTTGCAGCTCATGAAATTCATTATCTCTTTGATTTATGAAAAATAAAACATTTAAAAAAAAATATTTAATTTTATTATTCTCTAATTGTCTTGATCATTTTACACTATCTGGGCATTTTGTACATCACATTTTTTTTTTTTAGATATAAGTCTCTAAAGACCCGAATGTAAGAGTGTTTGGGTAAATTACCATGCATTTAAGGGTTAAATAATGTTTTTGGATTGAATATAACCAGTTAATTTAGATGTTACCACATAAAGCATATTTTTTTTTAGGTTACCTTGCAATTTTATTTGACAGTGTACCTACTGTTCTCAGTGGCCACAGTACTGCCATATTGTTGCCCTTCTGTACCAATTGCTTAATAAATAAATAGCAGAGAACTAGCGGCAAACAGTAACCACTAAAGACAATAAGACAAGGCACCACTTTTGATGGGTGACATCTCTGGTGCTCACAAACATAGGCAATAGGTATGCATTTAATATCTTCACAGTTTGTTTAATGACATCACATTTATTTAACACAGTTAACATATTTATCTAACTTGACTTTACAATGTCATTTAGATCTGTTTGACTTCTAAAAAATGCTTAGAACCAGTAACCAGACTGATCTCTCTGAATTCAACGTCAAGATGTACAGTCAACAGGAATGAATAGTTAATTGATCCTACTTGCTTACCCAAACCCCTACATTAAACCTAACCATCAGTGGAGTATAAATGCAACCTCCAAATCACACTCACCATTGTTTATGTGAATACAATTACCTCATGGTTTCCATGGGACCAGAGCCCATATCTTGAAGATCGCAGTAGTGCCACAGGGAAAAGAAAAACATTTGAAGTGATGCAAAAATGTCTAATAGAGTATGGCACTTGTCAATAATTCAGCAGAATGGAAGTAAATTTTTTAGGGTGCATAAACTTTCGGAAGCAGCATGTACATTTTCTGTGTGATCATGTTGCTGTGAAAGCTCCCACACAAGTCATTTAATAAGTGAAACATACATTGAATTTACACCATGACTTCAACATGGGAGATGTTATGAGGTCCCTATGTGTAAGAGGAATCGCTATAAAAAAAATATTTTGTGCCAGTATCTATTAATATCTTAAACAGTAGTCCGCATTACAAAGGTGAAAGGTTGAACTGGAGTTTTTTATTTATGATATTTTATTTATGATATTTTTTTGGGGGTGTATATTTTGTGAATATGTATTATTTACATATGTGTTTATGTAAAATGCATTATGTAATTAAGTAAATGTAATATTAAAATTATTATATACACTTTTTTTGTGTGTTACATGGCTGTTGTTCTTGTGTATGGTGCTTGTATGTTGTCTGAGAAAAGTTTCCCCTGAAAGGACTATAAAGTTTAACATAACCTAACCTAACCTAACCTAACTTAACAGTTTTAATTACTTTCATACTTGTGTGTTTTTCATTCGTGTTGAGTTTTGATGATGATGATTACATTCAGCATTTGACTTAACTTTTATAGCCTCATTTGGATTTCATTTATAAATTTGCCATTAAAAAGCCTTTCTCATACAAAGTTCCTTTATTCACTAATATATGAGAGTCCAACAACACACTCTTAAAATTTTCTAAATTTGTCTATTTTGTATAATATCGTGCAACTGCACTTGTTTGAATTCCTACGACTTTCACTACAGCCAATGACTTCACACACGACAGCTTCCAATCATGTTTACACACTATACTGATTGGTTAAGTTTAGATAAGGGGTTTGGGTAAGGACATAGTAATAATAAGTATGTCCTTAATGCCTCGTGCGTGGAATTCATGCTTACATCTGCATCAGACATTTGAGAATTTGCACGTGTCTTACGAGTTTATGCGAACAACATCGTGCGAGGCCATACGAAATAGACCACTCATAAACTATGTTCACATTTTTATGAGATCGGGTTGGGAGATTGCTTACCTCATGGCAGCTGCAGCAAGCTTTGGGCCAACAGATCTCTAACAGTATTTATTTACTGGCTTTGAACGTCAACCAAAACGAATAGAGTTTAGAAATGTAAGGTGTTCTATGTGAAATGTTATCACATGCTGCTAGATTTCAAGCCGAAGAACTTGTCTAAAATGCTAAACTATGAATTTAGTCATCACAAGATCCTTGCAATTTCGTAAAAATGTCCTTTATGGAATTCATGGGCTTGTGTATTGCCTATTCTGATAAAACAACTACAAGATTTTTGAGAAAATTATGTTCTGAGCAGGAATGCCGTGGGCATGTGGTTTAAAAAAAATGCCTCTCATTTCACATCATCACCTAATGTGATGTTGAGCGCATAAACAGATGGATGCCTATCGCAGCACATCAGATTCTACATTCAACACTGGGATGTAGAATTTCATAGTGCTTAAATTGCATTGAAGCATCACTGCAGTGCTACTTTATGCATTTATTAAAAGCACTCAGGCCTGTACATTCAAAACAGCATTATCAAAATAATTTGCTTATCTTTAATTTCAACCTCAGTTCAACATATTGAAGAACACAGGGTGAATTCGATAAACAAATGGTGAACATGTAAAGATGAAAAGCGTTTGATGTTTGCTTGCAATTCCTCAACTGTCTTTGTTGTGTTATGCACTCATAACTCTGGAGAACAGGCACATATATGCTTTGGTATAGACAGCATATCTGGAGGTTTTATTTTAGTGCTTGCTGCCATATAGTGGCCGCACTTCAGTGTATGCTCAGAAGAGTTGAACTGAAATAAGTTTACGCTCACAGGCCAGGTTCATGAAATTGTATGACGAGTCCAAACCCATGAATAGAGGAGTGTGCATGCCCAGCACAAAGAATATTCTGAAGCCCTGAGCTGAGAAAGACAGACAAGAAACAAAGAGAAAAAATAACAACAAAATATGAATAAACTTCGATTGATGCTTTTCTGCGTAACGGCATGGAATTGCCTATGCGGTAACTGTGTGTTGCCATGTTGTTCTTTGACCCCATCTTACCTATCTGGATACATTTTATTTTTGATAATGTTTTAGATTTATTATATAGATATTTTTTTCTAACATAGTAATTACTATGTAATAATTATTTAATAACAACAATTTCCACAATTAAAAGACTCTTTTAGGCACAGCAAGAAGCACTTTTATTAAAAGGTGGCAACAGCAGAAGCAATAAAATATATCAATGCTTAGTAAATTTACTGTAATAATAATAAGAACACATAATTCTTCTGCCAAGTAAAACAGTTTGTTAGCATATCTGGAGAATGTTTACGGTTGCCAAGCAACACAGCAACACACACATTAATATGGAAATCAATAAAGTGCAACAATCTTGTTCCAAAAGTAAAAATTACATTATTTATTTTCCATAAGGAAAATTGATTAGCAACAATAATTATTAACCTTTAAAGACAGACCTACTTTGAGCTTTGAGGTTGTCAATCAATGTTATTACACGGCTCTCTGGAATACTCAATTCTGATTAGTCAATGGCGCTATCTAGCGGTCTGATATTTCAGAGTAACAACTGGGATTAAGACATATCAGACTGCCCATTCGGGTATTGCAAGTCCTTTCCTGCTTCTTGGATCATTGTGCGATTTCTACAAGTAAGCTAATAAAAAAACTCAAATCAATGTTTCATGTCCATTTATTTATTCGTTGGCAAGTAGTCTTGTAATTTGCTGGATAATAAGCAGTCAGACTTTCATTTCAATAAACACCAACAGAACACTGATGTATTTACATAATATTCAATGCAAATCAATATTTTATGTCTATGCATTTACTTATTTGGTTAGTAGCTTAGTAAAAAGGGGTTATGATCATCCTCTCAGGGTTTGTTTTGTGATAACATCCATCTGACAGTACATTATCTCAGACCTATATGCTTCTGTTGAATCTATCAAACATGTTATTTCAATGTTCTTTTAAAAAAAAACATGTTTAATACTGGAATTTGTGCTGAATAACTACACTACCATTTAGAGAGACATAACTATCTGTTTTATAAAATATACATAAGGTCCTGTGTACTAATTTGCTTGGTTTTGGCCACCACTGGTTTTCTACAAAAATAAGCAATGAGTCAATCTTCTTTAAAATATCATGTATTTTTGTGCTTAATGCTAAATATTCTGATATTTAATGTGTGCATGCAACACATTTCTGGTTTTAGAGATTAAAACATTGGGGCTTATATGTATGATGCACCTCCTCTTACCTCACTAATCCCAGTAAGGTGTCTTGGCACTCTTTAAGGGATAGTTCACATAAAAATGAAAATTCTCTCATAATTTACTCTTTCTTCAGCAGAACACGCAAGTTCTAGAAAAAAGTTTTGAGAAAGATATAGAAAAATATCTCAGCTCTGTAGGTCCATACAATGCAAGTGAATGGTGATCAGACTATTGTAGCTCCAAAAATCACATAAAGGAAACAAACACGTAATCCATATGTCTCCATGCTGTGGAGAGTGAAGCAGGGGACATGAATGGTGAATGATTTCCACCTGTGCTTAACACCTGTATTGTGTGTCAGTGAGTGATGGGGGCTTTTAAGAAGAGGAGACAGCGGCAGTACAGAGAGCCCAGCTGAGAAGCTACATGTGTGTTGGCCACTGCCGTTACCATTTATGTTGAAGCACCTTGAGTTGTGTGCATGTGAAACTGTACTGTTGTGCTTTGAAACTAACTAGTTTTCTGTTGAATAAAAAGATATTCCTGTGTTGGTATCGTTGTCTCCCGCTTCCGCATTCCCTGAACTTCTGAATCTTGCTACAATATGATTCCAGTTTAAATCCATATCTTCAGAAACGATATAATAGGTGTAGGTGAGACACAGAACAATTTTTATGCCCTGAGATATTCTTCTAAAAATCATTGTTTGTATTCTGTTGATGAAAGAACGTCAGCCACATGCATTTTAACTCTAGGCCTTCAGTGCGATTCATGCCATTAAGAAAGAACAGTTTCACAATGAACTTGACTTGAATAAAAAAAAATCTCTTTCTCAACGGCAATAACAGCAGTGATAACAGCCGACTCGTCAGCAAGATCTCACACTTTTGCTTTCAAATTACGTACATCACTTAAAGTGTGATAGCGTCACTCAAGGCCAGCTAGAACTGGACTGGACTGGGACATATCTTAAAGACCACACCCACCTAGAACATATAATTCAATCTGACTGGCTGATTAATCTGACAATCTGACATTAGATGCACATTAATTTGCACTATTGAGGTATTCTGCAGAAATTCTGAAGGCTAGTGGTTGAGCTCAAACTCACGCGCTGCTCGGCTAACGAGCTCGGCATCGGGCATGCGATTTGTGAAACAGTTGTCACACTTTGCTTGTAAGCATTGAGGAATAAATTCTGATTGGATAAACTTTTAGTTTTTTGGTATTCGTTTGTAGATGAATTACGAGTGGAAAGTAATTGAAAATACATAAAAAGGTCAATGAGAATGAAAGGATAAAAAATATTTATTTATTATGTTACGCCAGCAGAGAAGGCTTTGTTGGCCCTGAGAAATCACCACAGCATCTGGGATGGCAAGAGAGTAAATGATGAGAGAATTGAACATTTTGGGTGATCTATCCCTTTAACAAAGTTTTTAGTTATTTCGTTTTTAGCTCACAATTCAGGGTCGACTCGAGTAACATGCAACAATGGAACTATTTTCCGAACCTAATACTGATTCATTTAGAGCCATGTTTATGAGCTTGCAAGGGCTCAGAGTTGGTGAAAATCTTCATTATAGGTGGCAGGTTCTTTTGCTATCTTTGAAATCCCTGGAGCGCAATGAACAGGGACAGCTACACTGCTTAATGCAACGTAGCCTAGCAACAGAAATTGCCGCGACTTCAGGAACACACTCTCATATTTATGTTTACATGAGAGAATGATTCGTATGTCAAGCTGATGGTTCCTAATGTCAGTAACTCCCACAGGAGAGCTCCTTCACTCCCTCTCTGCCTTTCTCACTCTACACACCCTTTTCTGCTTTCTCCTACCCTCCTTTTCTCATTCTTTTCTCCTCTGCTCCTCACCATTTGTGGACTGCCAGGGACCTAAAAGACATCTATGCTTCAATCAAGGTCATCAATATTTAGTCACTGTGAAATGTTTCTGCTGACAAGTCACTTTATAGAAACCTAATGAAATACACTGTCTCATCATTGTAATTTTACTACAGTGTATATGCTTGATCTTATAGCTCATATCCTGAATACATATAAGAGTTGCATTTAACATGTTATGTAATGTCTGATCCTGGTCTTTCCAGGATTTTTAAAATCCTGGAAAGCACAAAAATAAAAATAAAACATAATATATAGTAGGACCAGCATTTGTAGCCATGGCAATAACATTTATGATTACCTAGGAATCAATTTAACTTAAAGTCCCTATTAATTGGCATGACAAGCACAGTTTTCTTGATTGCTTCAAAGCTAATAAACATGAACTAAAAATCACAAAACTTTGTTTTTGCAAATTTTGTTTCATGTTTTTTTTTTCTTTTAAGTTGTTAACTAAAAAACTCATATCCTACAATGGATTATCCATCCCTTTGAAATGTGCTTATGTAGCCATGCATACTTGTCACACACACAATTATCTTCCTACACGTGAATCTCACAATGGGTCTTTTGAGGATAAACTTTATGGACTGTATGCTGCCTGGCATTAGAACATTGAATTACATTTCTCTACCCGTTGTTGTTTACAACTTTCGAATGACCCGCAGGATAACAGCATTAGGCACTGTGCTTGAATAATAATGTTTTAAGATTGCAAATCACTGATGATACAGCTTCCAAGGTCTAGATGAGAGACACACAAAGAGGATCTCAAACCCCATTGGAGGGTTTAGTCATCAACATTCAGTGTGGGTGAAAAAAGTTATTATGAGCCCATAAAATTTGATAAGTGATTTGTGATCTTAAATCGATCTTTGCCTGTGTATCATTTCATTCCTTCTTTGTCACATGCTCATTCTAGCTGTGTATAAAATATCCCCAAATCCTTTTACCGCATGCAAGACAATGGTGGGCCCTCTAGCCTTGTTGCCATAGTTACGAAGCATTTTAGGCAGACATGAATTGTGGGTGCTGACAACAGTGAATCAACTGATACTCTAGTGACCTCCCCATTCCATCAGCAATCACTGTTAATGGAATGTGTTAATGCGGCAGCTCTGTGTACAGTGGTAAAACCCAGTAAGACATTAGCATGTGCTGAAGCACAGCATTTCTGTCCATGCATATTGACCATGCACACTAACCCATCACCATCATGAATGTTATAGGGATAGTTCACCCAGAAATGGAAATTTTCATGATTTACTCAAACTCATGTTGTTCCTAATTCGTATGAATTTCTTTCTTCCATGAAACACAAAAAAATATCTTTATGGAAAAATTGTGTTTGGGTGAACTATCCCTTTAACACACTTTTGCCTTCAGTAGTTTATTTTAAATGCTCCTTCAGTGTGACAAATATTTCAATGTATTCTCTCAATTAATATGAGGTAATAAAAGCAACATGCATAATAATTATCTAAGAATGAACAAAAGGTTATTTAAAACTAATTTAGATGGAGTATAACATCTCACACTGCAGTAAACGTCAACTTCCCAAAAGCATTTCATGTCGATTACCCACATACAAAGCTATGCATCTATTTTTGTCCATGCAAAATCCATTGTTTCCTTTGTTAGCACCGATATGCTCTGTGTCAGATGGGATAGACTGCAAGCTATCCCATGAACAGTTTTGACTGCGCTCTAATGGTTTTATGAGAGCTAATCACTGCTGTGCTGTTAGCCACATGTTCATCTCTGGCTCTGCGCTATGTTTCAGGGGTTAGCAAAACACTGGCGGAACACATGATGGCTCTTTACGAGGTAGAGGCCAGGAAGAGGGGGTCCGCAGACACCGCTAAAGAGACGATAATGACAGCCATTCACTGCAATCCAATTATGCAAAAGGGAGTCTAAACAATTCCATCATCCCCCAAATTAGATTGTCCTAACGAGATAAAGGCACCAATTAATCCTGAATTAATTTCTATTGCTCATTTTCCCAGAAAACACTCTAATATGCTAATGCAAATGAGAAGCAGAAAAGAGAAAGCCCTTCAGCAGGGGTTGCCCAGAGTTCAGGTCGTTTAGTTACGCAGAGTGTTCAGATAAGTGCTAAGGTGCAACATGAAATTTTTAACAAACACAAACCACAGAAGTGCAAAGGCTCTCTTTGACAAGTCGTTGGGTAGAAGCTTGTTGCTTTGCAGTCAAAACCCCTATGGGCTGCTGGAGCTATACGAGAAATATGGACATCTCTGTGATCAACAGGATTTCACTCCACAGACAAAGGACTTATTTACAATCAGTCACATCATGTGTCTTGATGGATCGAACTGCAATCCGACTGGGCATGTGCATTCCATTTTCAATTGGCCACATAAATATGTTCCCTTAAAAAAAAAATGTGATCAAGTGTTCTTACGCACTGTGCAAATATAATGGAGTTCGCTTCTGTGATGATGATAATGCCAGGCACTAAAATGTTGCCACGCTTGATGTGGCCCATATAAACAAAAAACATGAGATGGCTAATGACAAAGACATGGCCTGAACAACCAGATGTATTTACTTTTGGCCAAGTTGCGTCTTGTATGCATTTAAAACCATCCCCTGAAAACCATCCCATTTTCAATGTATCTTGGAGAGCATTTACACATGGTCTTTTCATGATCAGATAGCTATCGGATCAGTAAAAATGCATACGGTGACCAAGTGTAAATGCCCCTGTAACCAGTTCAGGATGGGCAAGATGGAGGTGGGAACCGGCTGGAAAGTAAACATAAAGTTTAATAAGAAACTCAACATAAAACAAACATAAACAGACACACATGCAATGCGGCCACATACGTCTCTTTCTCAAACCAACATCTCTGGCTGCCATTTATCTCGCCGGCTGTACTCCATCATGGCCTGGCCATGCCCTCCTCGTCGTCACACTCCTCCCCTGCCTGTCTGGTCTGTCTAACCCCCCCAAGACGCTGCCCTTCTGGTTGTTCTATCAGCCGGTGGTCCACCCCGCCTCCCGTAAACCTGGGGGAGAGATGTGGGGAGGCATGGGGAGAGGGTGAGCTGAGGCACAGAGATAGAGATGAGAGAGAGAGAGAGAGAGAGAGAACTTGCTTGTCTGCTCCCGGACACGCTGTCGCCCGGTCCTCAACCGCTCCTCCTCCGTCTGGCAGACACCAGCTTGGTCCTCCCCCGGCAAATGGGAGTGACCCCTCCGTCCCCAGGCAGACGGCCACGGCTGCTCCCCTGGCGAATGGCAGTAGCGATGACTCCGCGACAGGACAGGACTCCCAGGTTATGGCACCACTGTAACAGTTCAAGGATGAGGCGGGAACTGTCTAGACAGTAAACATAAAGTTTAATAAGAAACTCAACATAAAACAAACATAAAAAGACATACATGCAACATGTCTTTCAAACTGGCATCTCCGGCTGCCCATTATCTCGCCCTCCCTATGATCAGCTGATTCAGCACCAGCCATGCTCCATCATGGCCCGGCCATGCCCTCCTCTTTGTCACAACCCCTCTTTTTCAATTTTTTTGCAACTTCGTTGCTAAGACTTTTTAAAGAGCCCCCAGTTTGTCAGTTTACATTTTGTAGGCCTATATCTGGATTTGTTTTTAACCGTTTTTAGCATTGTTATGTTATATAATATGAATGTAATTTTTTATAATTTTAAATGATTTTGTAGCCCCCTTGGAAGTTTGGTTAGGCCCCCTTTCTGAGAACCACTCTAAATCAATCTACAGCAAGGCTCCAAAATGTTCAATGGAACCAGGGCTAGATACACTACAGTGGCCTCAATACTGGATCATCCCTTTGAATGAGAGACAATAAAAATTGCATGATAACAATGAAATAAATTGCCTGATATCCCTACATAGTTCCCTGTCTGCCCCAAATCTCTTTTACCATTGACAATTTTATCTATACAAAGTCTTGTTGTAGCCCTGCAAGCTTGGGGTCAGTGCAGAAATGCCTTTGCTTTGTTTTAAAAATTAAAGACGTTATAGATTCAGCTAAACATCATCATCATTATCATCCTCACAGTCCTAATTGTTTGCCTGCCAGCTGTCGGGTGGAGGGATAATTGAGTAATCTGACATTTTTGCAACAGCTCCATGAAATAATCTCCCTTTCAACACAGAATGCTTGTTTACCTAAATGAGGTGCTTATTTCAGAGAGAGAAAATAAAAAAGCTGCATTTGGAGAATTGGTAATATATGGCTTGCACTTTGTTTGTCATGAATGAGCATTCTGGGAATAGCACCAAATATATGGGTAAGGCTGTTCTTGCTGTTTTGACTTGTTAAAAAATATTTGGAGTGGTTTATAACATAATGTACAAAAAATTTACAAATATATGTAAATGTGCAAACTAAAAGTCAAGAATACAATTATATTGCACTTATTTATTTAAACTGGCAAGTGTCTTTTTAATCTCTTATATAGTATGTAATGAAACCATAGAAGAACAAAAGCAAAAAGCAAGACAATTAAAGCAAATTATAAAATAGGGTGGCCAGACATCCTGTTTTTCCTGGGACAGTCTCGTATTTAAGCACTTTTTCTAGTGTCCTGACTTATTCTGAAAAAAAGAAAATTGTGTTTTGTCCCATATTTCCCCTCTCCTAAAATTTATCTGTCACCTATGCGGCTTTCTCAGTCACGTGATTATTCTAATTAAAGGTAGCCAAGGATACTTCTTGTAAAATCAATAAAATCACCCCGTGTTATTTGAAGTACATACAGTAATTGGATTAAACTATCCATTCACAATCCCCTATCAATAGATTCCCAATTATAGAACTGACTGAAGAGTCAGTTTGAAAGAGCACACAGATGAAATTGCTGCAGCATGGCAACACACATTTCCTCTCTCTTGGTCCAGCTCTTGAAAGAATGCTACACATTTTCAATGGTCTGCATGCATACTTTCTTTCTCAAGAAAAATGCCCAAAGTTTCTAAGTGACATATTAAGCAATCCTTGCACTAAACTTTGGATTAAGCAAGCAAACAGCCACTTTTAACTGATCACTGGAGATAGTAGAGCAAGACCACATATCAGCCACAGAATTGGCTTTGCACATTCATGGCCTGAGAAAAGTCTTGCAGGCCAGGCTGGAAGAATCATTCATACACTCTGACATTGAAAAGCAGTTGGATGCCCTAGATGAAGCTGGTGACATGTGAGCGAATGATTTCTTTTGGTCAGTGAGAAACTTTTATTCAGCATCAGTAGATTACCTCCAAAATTGAAGCCGCTCATTGGAGAACACAGAAAAACTTGAGTGGACCCTACTGAGAGACATCCCAGAGTGGAAAGACATTCAGAGCAGCCTCAAACACTTCTCCAGAATCCCTGATCACAGTTTGATTGACAAAACCATGCAGTTTGATGAGTGGGCTTGGGTGAAAAAAATTGTCATTCATCGCATCACTGAGTGGAACATGAACAAGATGGCCATGTCTGAGAAATGGAAAGATGTTTTTCATGAGCTGGAGAGCAATACCATCAACTTCAGAGTCTTAGCCAAGGTCGTGGAGTTTGTTTTATGCCTGCCTGGGACATCTGCATCTGTGGAGCGTGTGCATTAATGAATGCAGCATGGACACTGGATAAATCTGGACTCAGTGTAACAGTCATGAAGGCAATGCCTTTCATATGTCTTAATTTTGGACTGGACTGCTCTGCATTTTATGATAAACTCTTGAAAGACAAATGTCCTCTGAGAAAAATTGCTGCCATTGAAAAGTACAAGGTGACAGTAGTTACAGATGCGGATGCGTCCTCTACTTTGCATTGATCGGCACCTAGGTAAGGATGTGTAAATTTCATTTTTGCTGGGATGGGGCTGTCCCATTTTCCGCAAGCAGGAATCTGGTCACCCTATTATAGAATGATTTGCCAACAACCGCTGCCAGGTTAGAGTGGATAACTAACAGAGAAAGAAACAAATCGACAGGTGCCAGGTATTGAATGTGAAAAACATCTAAAGTGAGCTTTTAAAAAGTTAATGCTTTATCTTTTGTTGATAAGCATTTGAGTAAATTACATATAAATGTGACAAACCCAAGTTATATCCAGAGATATGTATTCAGTATATTTTCAGTAGCACTAACAACACACAGTAATATAATTTAAAGCTAAGCTTTTCCATCTCTGCCTTTGTAAAGGGTTACTCATTAATTTTCCATTATCAAGTTTGTTAATATCAGCACCAATTAATGAGGTTTTCACTCTTTTTCAACTATACATCTAGTAGCGTGCCAGTTACATAATAAAAGGCTTTTGTTTGAGTGCTTGCTAGCAGACATAAAATGCCCCCTCCCACCACCATCTCCTTGCTCTCTCTCTCTCTCTCTCTCTCTCTCTCTCTCTCTCGCTCTTTCTCTTTTTTCCTCTCCTGCTCTCCTGGAGTTATTTTTCATTATGGTGAGCCGTTGCAGTAAATACGGCGCTCCTCAGACTGCGGACCTGGGCTGAACTGCTGACCCCTGCATCTCAAACGCCACTCTCAAGGTCCCTTGCCTCCAAGGCCTCCCTCTGTGCGGCTATGGCCGGAGTGCGGCCCCTGTAATTCACCCGCTTGCTAGATCGCCTGCCAGCAAGTATTGATTTTTGTTTCCCCAATCTCCACGAGAGAGGGGAAGAAAAGATTAAAAACATTTTGTCAGTTTGGTGGGGAATAAGAATTCCATACAGGGGATACCTTGCAGTGTGAAGGGTCAGGGCTGATGTACATCTTTATGGCCTTAACTCCTTCCTGACTGAAGATAATTTGCTCAAGCTCTTTTCTTCCATTCCAGCAGCATCATGCCGATTCAAGATACGTAACCCTCAGATTTTTGAGCCAAGTGAATTTAGAATGCAACATATAATAAATAAATTAAAAAATACATCTTTAAATATACATAGGTAAAAAACTGTCTAAAACATTGTGTTGTCTAAAAGTGCCAGAACTTACCCATTCATATGGGTGAATTAATCAAAATTTCTACATTTGGTCAGTCCAGTTGTTTCATTACATCCACCGATCCCTTGCTTTAAACGGAAAATTCTATCATTATCTACCCACCTTCATGTCACTCAAAAGTTATCTTTCCCCCCATGGAACACAAAAGGAGTTATTTTCAAAATGTATTTTTATAATACATACTATTATCAAGTAATCTGGTACTGATTACAAAGTACACCACTAAAATAAATCACGTAATCTTTTAGATTACAATTTTAGGTAATCTAATCTATTTACTTTTGGATTACTTGTTGTATGCTTTGATTTAGTGTATTTTAAGATTTCACTGTCTATATTTTATTGTATTTTAAGGTCTAGGTCTGATGTACTGTAACTGATATGTTATTGTAGAATTCAAAAGTTACTATAATCTGATTGCATACATTTACACAAAATGTATCTAATTACAAAATGATTTTTGTAATTTAATTACATAATCCAGATTACATGTAGTCCACTACCACCCAACATTCTACATATACATACATATATATATATATATATATATATATATATATATATATATATATATATATAGAGAGAGAGAGAGAGAGAGAGAGAGAGAGAGAGAGAGAGAGAGAGAGAGAGAGAGAGAGAGAGAGAGGATCTGAACCTGGGTTCAGCATGCTAAATATCACTAGACAGAATCAGAAGAATCAGTTTCCTTCCGGACGGTGCTACAGAGCACAGAGCACCGAGCACCAGAATCTTCAGGCACAGGAACAGTTTTTTCCCTCAGGTTATCCATATCATGAACAGTTAAAACTGCCCCATTGAGCAACAGTAATTCACAATACACAGCTAAGTCTATTTATATATTTAAATGTATCCAACATACCCTACCCTCTTCTGTCATACGTTCCCTTGTATCTGTATTTAACAGATTTATATTTGTACATAAGTATATCTTTTTATTATTATCTCTGTCTTGTTGTGCACTGGAAGCTTCTGTCACCAATACAAATTCCTTGTATGTGTAATTATACTTGGCAATAAAGCATATTCTGATTCTGAATATCACTAGACTAACATATATGTAACATATCTTAACCTGGCGCCACACTAGCAGACTGCAAACAGCTCGATTGCGGCCAAGGGTGTCACACATGTAGACTTGTTTTGCTGAGATCTTGCTCTCTTGTTCTATCCCTTGTCTCTTGTAGATGAGATCTACACCCTCTCAGAGGTATGACACACTTGCCCATTAAGAATGGTGGAGGGGTGACAAACATATCAACTCGCCGCAAATCTCTCTTTCTCTGATTCCTTGTCACCGCCGAAATAACAGGAGTACCACGTGAGCATAAACAATGGTAATAGAGTGATTTTGGATGAGATTCATGGAGGAACTTTACCTTGTGAAAGTGTATGATTGTGTATTTATCCCCTCGAGACTTGCCATAGAATCTACTGTCCAAATGCAGCTTTCAGTGAGTAAACAAATTACATTCAATAAAAAAATAGACTCTTGTACCTCCACTTTCTGATTTCAATATTTATTTGTCCAAAAACACATGAAAATGCTTGATGACAGAATCACTATGGATTACAATCAGCATTTGTGATGATATGGAGCTGAGTGCGATTGCAGGTGAAAATGTTCAGATCAGCTTGACTGCTTGAGGTCTTGTCTGCTCTTCAATAAAAGAAGAAGCTTATTGGTCAATTGAAGCGAACACAAGACCCTGCCTCAGCGACAGATTGATTTTTTCAAGATAGACTGAAGTACTCAAGGGGGCGATAGAGTTTCCTTCAAAAGTTTGTGCCATAAAAAGTTATTATTTAGATTATTTTCTGTAAATAAATTGACATTAACTTACTTGGTCAGGACATTTTTATTTTTCTCCTTCATTCCAGAACTTGACTTTAAAGAGAAAACTCACTGTAGCAGAGAACAGTTATCACATATGGTCTAACGCAATTCAGAATGCCATGACTCATAAACTTGAGCTAGCGTAGCTAAGTGCACACATACTTGCATACGGTCTGATTTGGGCTTTAAAGGAATGTTCAGGATACAATACAAGTAACGCTCATCTACGGTATTTGTGGCATAAAGTTGATAACCAACAAAAATTATTTTGATTTGTCCCTATTTTTTATTTTTATTTTTTTATGCAAAAACAGTAAGTAATTGTTAGGGATCGAACATTTCAGCGCACTAGAACTATTTTGAGAATGGGACCGCCTTAGATATTGCTGAGCCCCTGGTCAGATCCCTGACTTCTTAACTAGGGAGCACATTGAGAGATGCAACCCTTTGTCAAATAGCTTTTCACAAGACTCCATGATTATGTACTCTTTCCCTACAATATCAATACTCATTGCACCGCACATTTGCTACCTCTATGAAATGATGCTTCTTGTATTCATCTGACATTTCTTCAATATTTGATGGCTCATTCATCCCTAACTTCCCTCCCCCGGTGCATCTGTGTTTAGCTGCCGAGAACCTAGATGTTCTCTAGTCCTCACCTGAGGCTAAGACATTTTGTGATCTACCTTGCATCACTCCACATAGTCAATTAGAGCAAGAATTCTGTCCTCATAAGCCTCTACCCCTCAATCTAAACCAAACATGGTTGAGCATGATGGCCACAGCAGCCAGACCCCATCTGGATCAAATCTTCCATCATTCCATGTACCTTGGAACTATGATATGTGTTCTACACATGGAGGCATTGATATAAAAACTATGGGGATACTGATAGCTGATAATTATTGTATTGTTATGGCCGATAACAGATATGATGAATAATACCCCCCCATTTTTACATTGGAAAATGTGCCTGCTTCAAATTAAATCAAATAGCAAATTTTTTTTTTTATGTACAGTAGGAAATATGGATATCTGTTTAGCACTTTTGCATAAAATAAAAAAATATACTGTTTGAATTGGTGGGAAAAAACATAATTCCTTATATATCTACTTCCAATATATACCTAATTAAATTGAAAATAATAAAAATACAGGCCAATATATCACTGATATATTGTGCATACATAGTCCTATATGAGATAATTATAACTCCATGGTACCACATGACACAACACACATTGAAGAATACAATTTACATTTACTGCATATGGCATTTACTTTTATCTAAAGCGACAATTGTATCTCTTTTATGTATGTATTGTATTCAAGGCATACATTTTATCAACATGTTTGTTCCATGTGATTTAAACCCCATAGCATTGCTGTTGTAAGCACTATTATTCACCAGATAGGCTAGGAACTACATAAATATGCAATAAAACATTTTATGTGAATGCAGTATTGAATCTGTGGCATTTCTTTATTTTGTAGGGGTGCAGATGTTGGTAAAACTGTACATGAATTTAATGGATTGCGATTACAAATATCTAATCTTTTTTCCATTGCCTCAACCCTACAAGGATCCATACAGCATGGCATTGAATGGTGTGATGACATTTACACTTGGCCAAGGGCTCTTTTTATATGACCATATTTGCTATTAGATTTGGCAGTATATTGTCTTCATATTCAGCGGTACCTTTGAAAATCCTCTGAGGGTGAACACACAGAATAAGTGCCCTGCTTAAAGGCATAACATTTTATTCTCTCATGCATATTCATTTGCTAAGCCTTTGAGCATAAAGATTTGTCACATTTAGACATGGAATCCCTTTCCATCAGCAGCTATATACTCTTTGCCCTACAGTCATGAATGTGTTTTTTCTTTCTTTCTTTCTTTCTTTCTTTCTTTCTTTCTTTCTTTCTTTCTCACTGTATTTTCTCTTTTATCCTTTGCTCTTTTCAGTACCAGCCAGTTCTATTACAGGAGCCATTGTTCCTCAGAGTCTTTATTCCTCTTTCCTGAGGCTGGCCAGGTGAGGTGTCCATGTGTGTGTGTGTCGTGGGGGACCGTGTGTGTGCATCCATGCCTGGACACATGGCTTTGTCTTGTCCTGGCAGCCCTCTGCACACACCAGATGTTCACATACATTATCCTTCTCCTTTTTGGTCACAGACTCCAAGGGATGCTTTCACTTTAGTCTGAAGCTCCCCATTGTTCCAGCCCCATTTACACCTATTTAACAATACAACTGTTTGGTTTTTACTGATTTTAAAAGTACTCTTTTTTCCAGTCTAAAAGGTCATTGGTTACAACAATAAATCAATTCAGTTGATGAAAAATCATTAAAACAGATATGAAGTATTTTGTTTAATTTTTTATGATATTGTTATGGTACACTGATCATTTTTTTTTTTTACATCATGTTATTTAAGCTATTTTTTACTTTTTTTCACACACTCATTTAAAGTGTGATTTTCTCCTGCCTACACATTTCCATAGTATACAACAACATGCATTCTAATTAATGTATGCTTAATTGGGTGAATCCGGTATATTTTGCATGAAGAAAATGATTATTTTCAAGACAATTAAGCACATTTTCCCCTAAATTCTCATTAATGTAATGCATCCAGCTGTTTTAATAATGACTATTATTCTCCATGGAGCTTCTAATTAGATTCTAATTTCTGTAATACAGTATTCTTTTATTTATTTATTTATTTATTTATTTTTTGCTCTATTACAGTAAAATACTGTGGTCATTTTTTTTTAAATACTGTAATTAATTACTATTTTAAGTAGTATAATTTAAAAGCAGTGCAACTAATACTACCATGGTATATAAATACTTTGCCATTCAAATGATATCCTATTTTGCATTACAGTAGCATTACAGCAATGAGAATAGGGACAACTTCATTTCCTTTTAGCACAATATAGTGTCTTTTTACTTTCTTTTAATTTTAGGGTGAAGTATGACCCTTGTTTTGTGAGATTCAGCCAATTCAAGATATGTGGTCACACTTCTAGTTTAAGGGTTCTCAGTAGCAGACTATAACGTCTTACCTTGTTGTTAAATTTTGCTACCTATTACTCCTTATTACTTAGAATATGGCGAAATGACAAAACTCCACCACTTCGTTAGGCCTCCACACTGGTGACTGTCACTACTGATGCTCTCTCCCTCTCTCTCTCTTCTGAAAACATACACAAACACAGTCTGGCATCTGATGGCCAGGTGGAATTACGCTTAGCTATCTTCACTGTCCACCTCGGCCACTCATTGTATGCACACACTCCCTGGGAACGTAAACATGCGGTACCACTCCTTACGGTGAGAGCAGGAAAATATTTTATTCAGATTTATTCTTTCAAAACTGAAGTATACTTGTCGACAGAGGGACAGTTCTTTTCAATCTGTCATCATAGAAGTCACGCGTGCCTGACACCACGATTCATTTGTCTTGTCGTCACTGACAATTTTCCCATTTTAGAGATGGCACGAAGAAAGGGAGGGGGAAGAAAAGACAACATACTGTGACAAGGAACAGCCATTTCATTAATTCAAATATGTCACGAAATTGCTATGAACAGCTAAAACCCACAGTTTTTTTTAAATCTTCCTAACTTAAAAAGGGAATGTGTGTAGTTGTTTCTACATGATATAACCTTTTGATTTTTTAGTTTTTGTTTTGTTGGTGTAACCTAATTAAAGTGTATTAAACAAAAATATGCTACATGTGGCAATAACATCTAAATTAACTGGTTTCATTCAAGTCAAAAATGTATTATTTAACATGCCTAAAGTCTTTAGGGTACACCAACAAAACTGATCATGAGGGTTAGATCAGGTGGAATTAGCTCTTTAAAAAGAATATTCCAGGTTCAATAGAAGTTAAGCACAATCGACAGCATTTGTGACATAATTGTTAATTACCTCAAAAAGTAATTGTGACTCGTCCCTCCTTTTCTTAAAAAAAAAGCAAAAATCGAGGCTACAATGAAGCACTTAAAATGAAAGTGAATGGGGCCAGTTTTTAGGAGCGTTTAAAAGCAGAAATGGGAAGCTTATCATTTTATAAAACATAATTATTTTGTTAAAACTTGTGTATTATTTGAGCTGTAAAGTTATTTAAATTGTCATTTTTGTGGGGGACTGTTATGCGTATGTCATCATGGCAGCAAAGTTTAAAATTGGATATAATTTTACACAGAAAAGTTATCTTCTTCTTGACCTTAGTAATCAATTTTATGACATTAAATCATGTTAACTTGCATATTGTTTAGGTCTTGTGGCTATAATTTTGAAACAGTGAGTATTTTGGAGTGAACGTATTGGCCCCATTCTTTTCCATTGTAAGTGCCTCACTGGAACCTTTTTATAAAAAGAAAAAGAAAAAAGAGGGACACAACTGTTTTTATTTTATTTTTTTGTGGTAGTAACAATTGCAATTTAATTGCAATTACCACGTTCCACAGTATAAAACAAGTTGATTTATTTGTTACCACAGATGTATTGTCAAGACTAAACATGTAGGTTGCTCTCTTAGTATTTATCTACTTTCTTCATTTCTCTCACTCTCTCCTTCAATGTCTTTCTCTCCCTGGTTCCCCCACCTCTGTCACCCAAGCCTGCCCAACCCCTGCTATTTGTAAGTTTGATTTGGAGCGCTGGGTCAGCACATAAACTCAGCTGCTATCTGCCCACTGCTCTAAGTGGCCTTTTCACATGGGAGAGTGGGAGGTGCTGAGTGGCCTTCCAGTAGCATCTCTTGACATTTACAGTAGTGTTCTCTCTCTCTCTCTTTCTCCAGGCATCCACCCTGCAGCCGTAAATGAGAATGCTTTATGACAGGTCCCGATCCCTCTTTCCTGTGGTCAGGAGAAGCTGCATAGCGTGTGTCCTTACAATGGTCCAGGAAACTGACAGCCTTGTGGGGGGATGCTCGAGAGAAACAATCGAAAAGGGCGCATTTTGATGAGTTAAAGTTACAGAGTAACCAACATCTCAGCAGTTTACAATAGAAAACAGCATTTCGCAAATGAAATAACTGGACATAAAAGTGTACCTGCTTCAATCAAATTCAAAACCAGTCAGGGGTTTGTGTTTTTGCTGTATTTATAACATTACAAGTAGGTAATAACTGATAATAAAAAAGCCCTTTTTGCTTACTGATGCAATGCAAAGTGAACAGGTATATTTCTTCTCATCACTAGACTTTAGGAAATAGCAAACTGCTGAATCAACTGCAGGTCTGTAACCCATAAAGCTCAATGAAAGTTTAATTACTCTATCCCCATCTTAAGTCAACGAGATGGAGAGGTTTTTTAGGTTTGCACTTGATGTGGGCTCAAGCAGTGTCATGGTCTTTCTGTTTCACACTGCCTTTTATACATGCTTGGGGGATACTGCGCCCCAAACAACTGAATATTTCATCACAACCTCACCCTGAGAGATGAACTTGAAGTTTGCAGCAATGTCTTCTCAACCTGGTCCACACTCACCATGCAACGGTGATCAATACACATGTCATGAGCCTCTTACTCAGCCTTTGTTACACTGTGGCATGAAGAAGGTGATTAGAATCCAATATCTTACTTAATAATAATAAATGGTTGATGCAGATCAACTCCCAAGTACTTCTTTTGAACACAAAACCCAGAGCTTCTGGAATGCTGTACCCAATATAATGCACTGACACATTTTATAACATGCCAATAGCGTTGGCTCCCTTGTCATCATATAGCCTCTTCTTCTTATGACATCATAACCTTAGGTCTCTCCCTTTCATTGTCTTTTCTTTCATCTGGCGTTGAAGATTGCCAATGGCAAGATTGAGAGGGCAAAGCAAAGTTCACTAATATTTAATTCCTTGAGAATTATGTTGGACTATTCAGGCTCACTTTGCACAACTTAAAACATTTAAATGTTCCCATAGCTTTGAAAGAGATGAATGTGCTTGATATAAGTGGGAGTATGCAGATCAAACGTTATTAGAAAGGACAATTTAGATGAGCTGGCATAAATATGAATGAAACGAGTGTGCTAGAAAAGTGTTCAGCAGCAGCACAATGTGCTTTTCTCACCATTGGGAATACAGAAGTGCTGATCGGTAGGGAAACTGAACTACTCTAAATTCAAACCACAAGAGTTCAAGCATCTACAAGAGAATGTCAAATATCTGTAAGTGTGTTATTTGCTGCGTGAAGCTCATTGTAAATTCAGACTGGACATCAGTTTTTTAATGTGTGCGCAATTTCTGACATTGCTAGAATGACCGGCAAATGCTCAAATATGGCTAAATGATTATATTCATGGCTGATCTAGCATTTTTCCTTATTAACATGAGATATCCATGATGTTTATGCAGCAGTTTCATTTATGGGTTCCTCTACTAACATTCCAGACAAGTACCAAACTGTTTGTTGATCAATACTTGGTGCAAAAAGCACTATATTCTTTTTTTTTTTTTCACTCTAAAGATGTTTGACATTGAGCAGTGAGGCTATAGTGCTTGATGTTGTAGAGGCTGTTCTGGCTGTGGGCTAGAGCTGTGAAGAGGTCAGACAATCATTGAGTCTGGTTCCACAGAGGAAGGTCACTTAGCCTATACATTTGTTCCAGCTCGGCAATCTTCAGATACTATCACAGGAGCAGGGCCAATTCCTTGTATCATTAACTAGTTTCTTCTTTTCCTCATCTAATGAGAAATCTGATGGATCGATTTAACTTCTTCCTAGGTGTAAAACATTTATTTTTGTACAGATTACATTTTTGTCATTATTCACCAAGGTGTTTCTATTGTTAGAGATTTTAATGGTCTGTCAATTCACTTAAAAAGGTTTTACTTTACTTTTACAATTATTAAACTCTTTAGAATGAAATAAAATTACATATACAATCACATTTATGCATAGGAAATGTACATTTTGCACTTGTTATCTCAATTTTGGTAGTAAGATGCTTTTTACTTAATGAAGCATTCATTAAATTCCAATCAAAACAGTTTTTTTAAAACAGGCCTGAATTGAGCCAAAATAAGCCCTGAATATAGTGTCTCTAGTCATAATACTTTGAAAGATGTCTACATTATCCTGCACATATCCGCTTGCTCTCAGAAATTGATTATTTTGTATCCAATAAAAAAGTTTTGATATTACCTGTATGATCAGAGCATAAGTCAGAAGTTGCCACCTAAGTAGGCCGGTTTAGAAAGTGGTGTCATTTCTCATAAGGAATATAATGGAAGGTGACACAGCTCATATGTTGAGCACAGTGATGAGACATCACTCCTGAAATATTTGCTCCATTGAAGGGTACTCAGACATCAGAAACGGCCTCTTTAACGCTCTCTTTATTGGTCCTTTTCTCAGCACCTGCAGCCAGAGCGTGACATTTCTGCCACATTCTGAGCTCCATGTCAATAGCCAGTGAATTTAATATAGTTAAATAGACCACATGACTGAGCAAACTGCCTGTCAGATAAATTTTCCAAGATACATCGAATAGCCATGGTGTCTTTATCTACACATATACATTATACTTCCAAATGACTCTTCTTCTTTATGAAAATTTAAAATCACACAATGTATATATATACATTTGAGTAGGATAATCATTCTAACATAAAAGCACAGAGGACAAAAATGTATTCCATTCTTTGTAACAAACAAAAAGAGCCTTACAAAAAGAGATCCTAACGATCCTAATAAAACATTACATGAAACATTAAATCTAACAGCAATGACAATGCATGGCCAAAGTTTATAATTCAAAACACTGAGACATCAAACATTAGCAACATTACGAACATTAATGACCATAAAATGAACATTTAAACAATCATAAAATGAACAAAAAAAGAGAATGATTAGGATAATCAGTCAATTATTAACAATTTACTGCCATTGCCTTGTTAATTTATAATCATGTAATCTATAAAAAGTAACTGTAGTCTGATTACATAATCTGATTACAAAAATCAAGTATTTGTAATTGGATTAAATTACATTTTTAAATACTTGTAATCAGCTATCAAGTACATACCGCACAGCAATCACATACCAGCTGGCTGGCTCCCATTACACACACACACACACACACACACACACACACACATATGTAACAGGAGCCAGCCAGCTGGTATGTGATAGCCGTGCGTTATGTATAAACCTCAATACACTGGCCTCAAGAGGCGCACTAGCGGGGCTATACCCTTTAGCCTCCTTGTTAGTGCACCCACCTACCATGCCGGTTTGTCGCCGGTTTGAATCCCGCTCAAAGCAGGTCAAGCAGGACCAACTAAATATATACAGCTCTGGAAAAAATTAAGAGACCACTGCAAAATTATCAGTTTCTCTGGATTTACAATTTATAGGTATGTGTTAGAGTAAAATTAACATGTTTGTTTTAATTCTATAAACTACTGACAAATTATCTCCCAAATTCCAAATAAAAACTGTAATTTAGTTAAATTATTTGCAGAAAATGACAACTGGTCAAAACAACAAAAAAGTTGTAGTGTTTTTAGACCTTTTTAGATAGAATAATGCAAAGAAAACAAGTTCATATTCATTTTTAAACAACAAAATAGTAATGTTTTATCATCTGGTGGTCCTACATCCACTCCTTGATTGACCTGACTGTGTGGCATGGAGCATTGTCCTGCCGGAAAAAACAATCCTCAGAGTTGGGGAATATTGTCAGAGCAGAAGGAAGCAAGTTTTCTTCCAAGATAACCTTGGATGTGGCTTGATTCATGCATCCTTCACAAAGACTAATCTGCCAGATTCCAGCCTTGATAAAGCACCCCCAGATTTTCACTGATCCTCCACCTGGTCGTCTAATGGTTAGACAGAGACCTGGAGAGGCCTTCAAGCCACAGTATCTCACACCCACTGTGAAATCAGAGTCTCACACCCACTGTAAAATTTGGTGGCGGATCGGTAATGATCTGGGGGTGCTTCAGAGAGGCTGAAATCGGGCAGATTCATCTTTGTGAAGGACACATGAATCAAGCTATGTACAAGGTTATCCTGGAAGAAAACTTGCTTCCTTCTGCTCTGACAACATTCCCCAACTCTGAAGATTGTTTTTTTCCGGCAGGACACTGCTCCATGCCACACAGCCCGGTCAATCAAGGAGTGGATGGAGGACCACCGGATCAAGACCCATCATGGCCAGCCCAATCTCCAGACATGAACCCCATTGAAAACCTCTTAATGGGATCAAAAGGAAGATGGATGACCACAAACCATCAAACAAAGCCGAGCTGCTTGAATTTTTGCACCAGGAGTGGCATAAAGTCACTCAACAACAATGTGAAAGACTGGTAGAGAGCATGCCAAGATGCATGAAAGCTGTGATTGGTTATTCTACCAAATATTAATTTTTTAACTCTAAGTTAAAACATTAGTATTGTGTTGTTTAAAAAAGGAATATTAACTTGTTTTCTCTGCATTATTCGAGGTCTGAAAACACTGCATCTTTTTTTGTTTTTTTACAAGTTGTAATTTTCTGCAAATAAATGCTCTAATGACAATATTTTTATTTGGAATTTGGGAGAAATGTTGTCAGTATTTTATAGAATAAAATAAACATGTTCATTTTACTCAAACACATACTTATAAATAGTAAATCCAGATAAACTGATAATTTTGCAGTGGAATCTTAATTTTTTTTTTCCAGAGCATCTTTGATTTTCATTAAAAAATACAAAATAAAAATAAAACAATCACTGGACAGTATAATATTATAATATACATAATACAATTTATGTAAGGCTGGGAGTTTAAATGCTTCAGAAGTCGCTTTACAAACCCAGTCAAACACATAAATGAACACAGGTAAATGAAAACCAAGTGATGCACATCTTAAATGACTTCATTCATTGACAGACTGAGATAAAATGGTGGTCCCGTCCTGGTTCAAAGTGGGGAAGAGCGGAGGCAGAGCCTTTGCTCCAAGCACCATTATTTATTTTCATGTTCAGCCTCTATCCATCATCGTGTTACCACCCTGTCGAGTCCCAGCGCAAACGCCACATCTTAAAGCTTATTACGGCGACCCACCTTCCTCCCTGGAATATGATTGACGTTTCGCGGAAGAACCGGGGCGGGAGCAACAGCGCGTTCTCCTCCAATCTCAGACAGGTGGGCGGAACCCCTCGTATATATCAACGTTGGTGGGCGGGGCATCTCGTTGTGTGTCAGTTTTGGTGGGCGGTGCTGCCCGTTATGTGTCAGTGTTGCCAGCAGACCTGTGCGAAACAAAAGCATTTCTCTCCCCATGTTCAACGCCCTCAAAGCACGTCTTAAACCTGTTTCAGTCGTAAAGCTGTCAATGGGAACAAGGAGTTACGCGTAAACGTTGCAGATTACTCAGGATTAGAGCAGCCCGAGAAAGTTTGGTTCTGTCGTCTTGGCTTTGGTGGCAAGAGTAGGAGTGGCTTGGTCCTAAAGCAGCTCCCCAGATCAGATTTCACCCAAACCAGCTGTGCGTGTGCATGTGTGTGTGAGAGAGGGAGCTTTGCCTTTTCTCTCCACTCTCCCTCTCCATGTTGTAAGCGAGCTCCACAGATCAAGAAAGAAAAAGGGGAGTGACGGAGAGAGTTCAAGCGGCTTTCTGAAGGAATTTTCCTTCTATTAGGCAAGAAGACAGAAAGTCTACTGAGTCCAGAGAACAGCGGCAAGGATGGATGATCAGCCCCGGTTGATGCACTCCTCTCATGGGGTGGGCATGACCGGACACCCCGGCCTGGCGCAGCATATGCAGGATGGCACGGGAGGAGCGGACGGCGAGGGAAGAAAACAGGACATCGGAGACATATTACAACAAATCATGACCATAACCGACCAAAGTCTGGACGAAGCACAGGCGAGGTATATATTTTAGAATGTATGCATGCCATCATTATTATTGTTAACTTCACACTGTACTGAAACACATCAGCAGTATTTAACAAGTCAGATGGTTAATATTTTCGAGTGTCTTATATTTACGCGCCGCGCAAAGCGCGATGACAAAATATTACAAACTTTCCTTTTGCATCTTCCTTGAAACTTTTATTCATGCATACAATTTTGCATTTAAAAAATGTTGCAGCCACATCGAAGCGTCGCTCAATCCGAGCTGTCTTCTTCCCAGATGCACCGTTTCGATTTCCAATCGTTCTGGATCTCGCAGGTTACCAATGAGATAACGCACCGATTCAGTGCCACATAGACTTACTACATGCTGCGGATGGATCCGGTCCTAGTTTATTCATTGGACCGCAAGCCTTTTAAGCACTAAGCAAAGAAAATACTTGTTTCCGAGTTTGCATACTTAGAAATGCTTTTTAACATATTAAAACACATGAACTGACAGTAAGGAGCAATAAGATATTACATATTGCATCTGGCTGTCTGAGGTGTTGAAAACATGGACTTGACCCTTTGAGTCAAGTAATACTGTTTACACAGGTGTTTCTAAAAGACTAGAATACAAGTAGTGTTTGCACATTGTAAAATCATTAGGAATAAATGCAAACACAGCCGATGTGAAACAAACAGGATTTAGGTGAATCAGAATTCAATTCAACCACTGTAAATGGACTGGGAAGCCTTTTCTAATAATTGCAATGTGGCTTAAAATACTTTTACACTAATCTGTCTAAAAAAACAAACAAAACAAAATTGTTTTTGGGATTTATTCACAATTTAGTTTAGCTAGTGTCTTTAAAGTAAGGTTCCCATTCAATTTAAATAGAAGAGAGTTTCATTTTATTACACTTTGCTATTTACGTTTCATGCTACATGATACAGATTAAATATTGAAATATTCTGATATAATTTTCTTGTATTTTTAATGCATGTGCATCGCTTCCAAGGAGTGATGCACAATTTAGAACCACTTGCCAGTTGTCTGCTATAAGTGCCATATGTAAAACGTTTAAAAGCACTTCTGCATCAAGCATAGCACACATTCTTTCTAAGCCTAATGTTCTGTATTTTGACAGCTTTGACAGGTCACGCATAGTGATGTGGCATGGTATTTATTTTCTGTTTGTGTTTTTAGGAAACATGCACTGAATTGTCACAGAATGAAGCCGGCTCTTTTCAACGTCCTTTGTGAAATAAAAGAAAAAACAGGTGGGTTTTTGTTTTACATATAGAGAAGAAGAGAAAACTTGCAAGTATGTACTCATACTCTCCTTTGTTTAAATCCACGTATTACATTTAGCTGGAAATTGAAACATGGATGTTTTGGTAGAGTACAGAGCTCTATAATAGAGTGATGCACTGTGTGTCTTATGAGGATGTGCATTATTAGAGATTTAGATAAAGAAACATTTTCAATTAGAGTCAAAACTGCACAGTGTCAAAGTTCAAACATATTTGATATCATATTAAAAACACTCAAATTCATGCAATTAAAATATCCAGAGATTTAGACAGATCATTCCAATTCTCAAATTCTCAAAATAGATAGCTATTATTATTTTGTGTGCTATTGTTATAATTTGCACAGCTGAGCAGAAGTGTATTTCTTAATACAGCATTGTATGTTACAGAGGATAAAGGATTGGGTTATGCTGCACTGAGCATTATTGCTGTGGCTTTTTCAATTTTTTTTTTTTTCTGTTTTCATAACTTTTAAAGCATTTATCTTCAGCATATGAGAATATCTGTGGCTTCAGTTTGGAATATATGATTTTATCATGTCATTGCACTCTATTGGTTTTCTTCACACCAACGTCTGAACGCTTAAAATGTTCTGCCTCATGGATTTGATAATGCCCATCTGAGTTTTATAAACTCAACTCCTTGCGACATCCCAGTTTTGCTGCGCTCTCTGGCAAGATATAGATGCTAAACTGTTAATGGATACGTTTTAACGTTTTTGGTTGAGCCTCCAGAAAGCATCAGACTTTAAGGGCAATTCAAAAGTACACCAGGACCCCTCCATTAAGGTGAAATGAACATGCTGTTTTGATTATGCGATCATCCCAGAGCTTTTCAAGCTTTTTAACAAATGACAAAGTAAAACAGCACCATATCTTCCTACTAATAAGCCCCAAAGTGTAATTTACAATGATTTCATTACATGGAAGCTCAGGTTGGCTCTCTGCCACATTGTCTGAAAGGCGCTTCAGTGGAGAGGTTACCCCCCTTCCGAGTGAAATTCTGACCGAATTAGGAAGGCTTAGATGGGCCACAAAGTCAAGGATCTGAAGGGCCTCATGGCACTAGGATAGCTTTGGTCTTTTTTTTTCCTGCTCTTGTTTAGCAAGGTTCTCCAAGGAGGGAAAGAGTTATGCCTGGCTCTTTTGAACTGCCTGGCGTCACCTTGAGTTCATTCAGAGTTCGTTTCTAAGATGAAGAATAAAGTGACTTGGACCTCTTCCTGGCTTTTTGCTCCTGCTTCTCCTCCCACAGTTCCTGGCAACCAGGAACCTGTAGGGCTTTTGACTGGCGAGAGGAACCCCATTAGGCTCATGGCTTTCCAAACACTCTATTAAAAATGTTGGGTTTAGAATATAACATAGAGAGCATCTGAACCTAACAGGGGTTTTTTTTTTGTCAAATTACAGTTGTGACGGCTTATTGGGATGTCACTTTCCTGTATGAGAATTAGTTGTTTGGTTGTTGTGGGGCTGTCTTTGTTTTGTCTATATTATTCTCTTCATACTCCAGTGCACAATGTGAGATGCTTCCCCCTACACCTCATGTAGAGCTTTTGTTTGTTGTTGAACGCAGCCCTGGTGTTGTTTTTTTGGAGGGGGAGCTCAGCTCTGCTTCCTCAGTTGTGCCGCGGTCTCTCTCAGGACTTCATTAGGAGCAATGGATCATCCAAGTCAAACCTACTTGCATTTGATCAGTGTTTGTATACTGTAATAAGTAATAACAAAAGCTGATTTACATTTTTTTTGTTTGTAAGATTAAGTTTGAACATAATTTTCTAGTTGTTGAAAATGAGAGGAAGGGCAAACACATCCAGTATTTTTTCCAATAAATATACAAGGTTGTATTCATTAACATTAGTTAACTACATGGATTAACAATGAACAAGACTTTTACAGCACTTATTAATCTTAATGTTAATTTCAATAAATTCATATGTTTTTGCTACCTTGTCTCATAGAATGAATGTTACTATAACAACATTTTTGCAAAATGACTTTTACGTGCCACATTCTACATTTTGCTGCGGTTTTCTTGGTGAAATGAACTCTAGAGAACTTGTTTGAAAAACGACACATTTTAATGCTTGTATTGCAGACTGACCTACATTTATACACTTATTCCAAAGTGATTTTCTTGTGTGGTAGCTCACCTCATAGAGTATTGGACTTTGTATTTAGAAGTCTCTGGTTTGAGCCTAGCCAAACACGCAAGCTCACACGTGACAAATTGTCAAAGAAGCAACACGAGATGACCTGGTTGCTTCAGAAAATGTGCATTTTGAATTTTGTTTTTGGACACAATCGATTAGGTTTTGGTGTTGGTTTAGGGTAAGGATGTCTGTTTTGTTTACCTCTCATTTGATTTTAGAACAATATTTGTAAGACACCATTTCACTCGCTTTTGGTGCCCCCCCCCTCCACTGGATATTTCACAGGGAAACTGCCGCGAAACGTGTAAAAAGGCAGATAAATTCTTTTTGCTAAAATGGTGCCACTGTCACGTAATGCTCATGAGCTCAGGCTGGTTTTTAAAAATGTAAAATTGTATATGTTCTGATTAATTAATGCATTATGAACTAACGTGAAATAACAATGAACAACTGTATTTAATTAAAGTAACATCAGACAACAATACATTTATTTTGTACAAAATATAAAATTTTTCATGATACATAATGCATATTTTAATGTTTACAAACTGAACCTTGTTGTAAAGTGTTACCAATATATTTGTTTTATTTATAGCATCAAATATTCAGGCACAACCCTTTGCAAACTATTGTTGGCTATTTTAGTAGATTTTTGAACCCTAGGCTTGGGAATTGAGTTCTGAAGCACCCGACTTTCACCAAAAATAATTGTTAGCTGCTTTTGATGCTTTTAAGAATGATGCTATTGACAGCTGACTGATTGTAACTAAAGAAAAATAACTCCAAAAATAGAAAGAAAATAAATAGATTCCGTGTCTTTGAGCATCATTTCTTGCTTTTGAAATACAGCTTTTAACTCTGGTGGGGTTTGGACGGATAATGTTTTTCCTGCTTTAGGTAACATGATTTAGCAAACACTGAAAATAAATGAACCCGAGCACTGATGGTTTGATTTGAAAGGTCCATGTACATTTGAAACCAACATGCTCTCTCTCCTTCAGAATTAGCCGTGAGCTGTACCTCAGTTCACTTCCGCCCCTTTTTAATGTGAGGGTGTAATTTCACACTGCGCAGACAGACAGCACTAAAAATCTGCCACTGCCACTGAGAAAAAATCTCAGTCGTGACATTTACTGCAAATGTGCTGAGTGCAGAGCACCCAAACGAGAGCAGCCACCATTTTTATCGGGCTCTTTTAAAAAAAATATTTAATAAGGAGTCAGCCTCTTTCATGGTTTTACATTGATGCAGCCGTGGAGTCCCAGGTGAATTACAGAAAAAGTGAGGTTATTAAATCCATAGCCGGTGTTTTGTTGAAATGGCGTAGCGTGCGGAGGGAACAGTGGTGTCTCAGCTTTCATAACAGACTGTGGAGGTCACGGAGCCGACAGAGAGCTTGTCTCAATGAAACAGTGGCTCCTCATTTAAAAAAATGAACTTTTTCGTCTCAAAATAACCTTGATTTACAAGAACTGTGGAGGTTTGGATCAGCTGCGTTGTCACCTCAGGCCCCTTACCCAACTGCTTTCAGCACAACTCATAATTCGTATTCAGACACAACACATTTTCCTCGACAGGAATAATAAATTCTCGGTGTGCTAATATATTTCAACACGCAGACGTGTTGGGGGACATGGCTCTTGTAATTCTTCTTAACCTACGGCCATCTTGCTGAGATTGACACGGCTTTGAGTCGCCCGGCATGCACCACGTGTTGCGTGGTGCAATGTTGGTGGTGTGTTAGTGGCATCGGTGTGTTGACAGCAGTGCGAGAGGACACAGTGGTGATGAGCCCTCCTCTGGCAAGCAGCTGACAAGCGAAGCAGTCCGGTGTGCCAGCAGCAGACAGAGCAGGCCTGAACTCCTGACCTCGTCGTGTATTTTTACACAGGGCCTGACTAGAGCTAACACGGCACAGGCCAGCATGCGAGTATAAACAAGCACGGCACTGTAATGCAGCTCATAGAACAGGACGTGATACCGGGGTGGGGACTTTTAAACAATACCCACGAGGGACGATTATTTAAAGCAGTGCTTGTCAACTGGTGGGTCGCAAGTCTGTTGTAATAGGGTTGCAGACAGCAGGGAAAAAAACAATGCTAAATGTGAATAATCAATGCAACTAACCATGTAATTGTGCATAGTTCACTAAATAAAGGTGCAAATTAAATAGGCTTATCAACTTTTGAAAGGGAGGAAAAAAGTTTCCCCATATCTTTTGGTGTTGCTGTTAAAGGATCTACATTCATTCAAACTTTTAAATTAAAAAAATCTAATTCACCAGTCTTTTGGTTAATATACTAATGTCTGATATCCTAATACAATATTTGGCCAAGTGCTTGTTCCATGTGTTATGGTGGTAAATCACATTTCTACAGTTGTTTATTTATTCCCAAAATGGTCTATTTTCCTATTAAGCCTATATGTAATTTTTGCATATTGTAATATTATAATGCATTTCATGGTAATATTAATTCCAACAGTTTTGGTACTGTGTTGGGTCACCACGTGATGTCCAATGTAAATTCTGGACTCTGAGTATTTAGAAATGCTGGTTTAAAGCGTTTGTGCATTTGTATTTTTGGTACTATTTTTTAGGTTAAAAACTGGTAATTACAAGGGTATTATGTTATAAATGTGGTTTATGAGGACATTTTAGTGTCCCCATAATTCAAATCACTTAAAAAACATACTAAACTATGTTTTTTTTTGAAAATGTAAAAATGCAGAAAGTTTTTTGTGAGGGTTAGGCATAGTGGTAGGGTTAGGGGATATAATCTATATTTTGTACAGTATAAAAATCATTATGTCTATGGAGAGTCCTCATAAAGATAGCCGCACCAACGCGTGTGTGTGTGTGTGTGTGTGTGTGTGTGTGTGTGTGGATGTAGATTAACATTAACTTGGATGTTTGTGGGTATCAGATTTCATACTGGTGGTCTGCTTTACCCTTGGAGTCTTCATCAGGCCTGTTTCACATGGACATACATCTCTATACATTTCCCTATCATGAACAGAGCTTCAAAAAATAAACTTCACATTAGAACTAAATTTAAACTTGGCATGAACTTACAAGGCCTTAAATCACTAGCAGGTGTTAAATGTGATTCCGAGTAGAAACTTTTTCGGGGTTTGGTGGCTCAGTTAAAGGCATGATATTAATCAGGTTAAAAGGTTAAAATTGATATGTATGTATAAGAAAAAGAGTGTACAGTACCTAAGTTCCATAACTAGTCACCATTTCTCTTACGTTTTTCACCATTTTCAACACACGTTAGCCTTCACTAGCTCATTTTAAAAGGTCCTACTTTATGCTAAATGGATTTCTAAGAGTACACAAATTCTGTGTATTCTCTCAATAATTGTAAAAAGTTAATTTCTGTAGTATGCTATAGAAAAAGATTGGATTTAGATGGAGTGTTGCATGTCACAACACAGGACATAAAGTACATGTCCTAGCAGGATGTTATTGGACATATAGGGAGTTCTAGCTGCTATCATCTAACCTGACACGTGCACACACTAACAACCATGTCCTTGATTGCATCTCATGTCAAGAAAGTGATAAAACCTCATGTATCTCCACCCTTGTCTCAACCTTAGTGATTAATTACCTTTAACAAGCCTCAACTGCAAAATTTCTGTCTGTCCTTGATATATTAATATTGCATTTACAAGATAAAGACACAAGTACAGAGAATATGTTTTGTAAGGGTGTATTTTGCATTACATTACTCTCGTTTTGTAGGTTTAATATTTACGTTTGCAGTGCTGTAATTTTCCACTTTGTATTCGCAATGTTCTTTTACCTTTTTTTTGTTGTATTCATAGTGTTTGCAATGGCATGCTTAATACAGTTTGGGCTCCTTCATTCCATAACTCGTTTGTTCTGTGTGTGGCGCATGATTTGTGAGCTGGCAAGATATCTAACGACTGTCGCTGTGAATTGCGGTGAAATATTGTGTGCTGCAGATACATGAAGGGAGTCTCTCTCCTCCTCCTGTTTTATTTAGAACGTGATTGCTAATCATACTTAGGGCCTTTGGAACAGACATACCTCAGTAGCAGCATAATGTTTTCTGTGTGTTTCTGTTATTACGCAGCTTCAAATCTAAACTCACTCGCAATTAGAGCTCCTTATAAATTATGCAAATGATGACTGGCGTAATTGAGACATGTTAATCATGTTTTAAGAGCCTAATTACAGAAATGTATAACGGAGGTGGGAGTCTCTAATTAGCTCTGATAACAGGTTGCTCAAGTGAATAGCGGTGTAGTGCTTTTCGTGTGGGAGACACTTTCCTCATGTGGACAGTCAATACTTACTACATTTACTACATTTACATTGACACAATTTTTCCTTAGCATGAAAGCAGGGCCGTTTGTAGCTATAATTGTTATAAATGAACGGCTTTGGGCCCTTGAGCCACCAATGGGTGCTCAAAGAAAGTTTTTTTTTTATGTTTTTGATTTTAATATACTAAAAGCCGTGAGGAAGATTCAGGCAGCTGTTATGGCTCAATAAGACAGTTAAAGGGGCCCCCTTGTGGCCAAATTTGGAAGGGAGAAATTATGTTGGGCAATAATGCACATCAGCTGTTTTGTTGGCTGTATGTTGAAAGTGCTATTTCCACTGTATATAGTTATTTATTGTTATTTATAGTAATTTATTGTTAATTTGTATAGTTATTTATTGATAAATATTTGTTAATATATTGTAAAATTTTTATGTTTTGCTTAGTTAATAAATAAACATAAAAATTTGTTGAAGACTGTATTGAGGTGTCATTCTTCGGTGGGCCTGATTTTGCTTAGGGCTCCCATATGCTGATAAACGGCCCTGCATGATAGTAATTTTGCTCCTTTCAAAACATTTCCGGTAAGGAGCTACTTCTTCCAGTGAGTAGCTGCGTATTGTGAATGTTTCTTTATCTTTGCAACCGAGTGTAGTAGTTTAATAATCCAAAAAATGTGCTTGGGAAGTTGTGAAGTCTCATTACAAATTGGTTTGTTTGGATTGTTCAAAGAAAATATTTACCAATTTATGAGAATCACTGTGCATACCCACTCTTTGCAGTGATATACTGAATAATATTATTTATTACAATACTTTAAAATGTTTTTAATATTTAGTTAAATGCTGCTGTTCTTTTCTATGTTATATAATGGTATTTTCTAGTTTTATCTGAGGTATTTAGTGTCAGTTAACTGTTCAAACACGGTCACTCTATTTGTGACAACTTGGAATCACATTTTATCACTTATTTTAAAGTGTTAAAATGGTTTTATAAAATGTAAAAAAAATGTTTCAATGGTGTTAACGTCTGTTTCAGTAGTGTTCTAGTATGTGGGATGATGCTTATGTCTTCCTGCTCCAAAGTCATTTTATCCAGTTTTCTTAACTTTTATTGCACCCCTTGTCTCTGAGTGTGTTAATGTGAGTTTTGAAGGACATCAAAACTCATTCAATAAATCATGCTGAGAGCAATAACATGCATTCAGTGATAGAAATGGTCATTTTATATTTCCTTGCAGAAGATATGAATGCATCTAAAGTGCATAAAAGCATCACAGCACTGTCCCGTTTGGATATCTGCTGCATCAGTACCAGCCATTCTGCAAACTGAGCTTTGTTCATAGTTGTCTGACAGATATCATATTCAGAGCCATTACAGCGAAAACATCTACTCACTTATTGGATTAAAAATTGCTTTAGAGAGGAAATTTTCTTGCAGTTGCAATGAAGCTCTTTTTCCTCTCTGATATTAGTCCGTGGTGCAGTTTGTAGCCCAATGTAAAAAAACTGAATTACAGCAAAAGGCTCTGCAGATGCTGTTATTGTCTTTGTGGAGTCAGACTCCAGCCCCTCAATGGCCGTGATCCATATAACAGCATTAGGGCTCAGACGGCTCACTGCCATTTCCACCCAGTCAAAATCCTCATTGTTACAAACACATTTCAATTGATTAATTTCCTTACGTGCCTTAAGTGTAAAAGGCGGGGCCGTTTCCATCTACGGTTGCCATACCAACACCCCAGGAGTTCATTTAGTTTAATTTAAAGGCCGCAAATTGCCGTTCCCCGTGTCCCGCTGTTTGATTTTGACGACAGCAGTGGCAGTGGAAGTGGTAGCGGCACAATCCATAAAAGACGCCCCCCACCCTGTATCCCTCCCAGCCGTCAACCCCCCTCCCCCCTTCCGCTGCTGTGAGCAGACAAACACGGACTGGCGAGCGCCCCTTCCCAACTCGACTTAGTAAAAATGACACAAATTAATATATGCTACTGAAACCAGACCAAGATTAATGTCCGCCTTTCACTGCAGCTTAGGAACACTGTCAGTCGACATGCGCTCATTGGATGGAATCAACACTGATCAACATTTATTCTCTGTTGGATCCTGTGTTCAGTGAAACGTAGAGGAACCCACACACACAGATTATCTTTGTAACCTAACACACTCTCTACATTAGATTCAGAGCCCAAAATAAAGCAATAAGCCACAAGAGACCATTTTGGGAGTACCACTGTCATCCTTAATCATGGTAAGATCACTTCATGCACAGATTGAGTGACCAGTGTTCAATAAAGAGTTAAATTCATTTATTAAGTATTAACAATTCTTTTGCCATTTAATAACCATTAATAATATAGAATGAACATCAAAGGTGTATGTTTATTAGGGCTAATCAATTCATTGAAAAACTTTTCATGAACAGTGTGAATTAGAGCATTTCATTAGGTCTGCTCTGGTCGCAATGAAATGTTCTATTTACAACATTTTTGCAGGTTTTTTATTTTTATTTTATTTTTACATGAAATGTGCATGAAAGCTATGCAGAATCAGCTATGTTTAGTAATGGCATGCAGTCTCAATGATACACAAGTGCACATTTTATGTCTTACGTAATCACACGTTCCTAGCTAGTTTTGGATTTGTAACCTAAGTAAAAACATGGCATGCAGTTGTCCTGTTAATCAAAATAATTTCAATTGCTATCAAGAGCAATAATTATCCATTATGATTTTTGTCATAATCAAACATTCCGTTTTATAAATTTGAATACGTTTTCATTTCATAGATAGTAGGTATTAGAATAATAAAATGACACAGATATCTTCTACCTTTGCTAGATTTCACCATACAATTTTAGTGTTGCCTCAGCCATGTTTTAGTATTTTACTCGAGGCGATGTCTCAACAAGCAAGTGCATTTTCATATTCATTCCATACACTTAAACCAAATGATGTGATATACAGAGTGTGCTCGGGAAGAGGGATGGTGGCTGAGTGGTTTATCATGTAATGAATGTTTCTAATGTAGATTAATGTAATGCTATTGGCATGTTGTGGCTGTGCTAAAGATCCCCTCCACTCTCTTTAATCAGTGGGGGGTTAGATGTTACAGCGGGTGAGGAGATGGTGTCAGAGGGTGCGGGAAGACGTGTGTTGTTATGTGAAGGTAACACATAGCTATGAGTAGCTCTTGACGAAATATTCTAATTTATGCTAATGAAGCTGGCGCTGCCGTGAGAAACAAAAGGGCTGGCTATGAGCCTGCATAACCCCCTCGGTGAATACATATACGAGTACACATATTTTCTCTCCTTGAGTTGAGCGAGAGAAATGATGAATTAAGCCGCCTTCCTCAGTTGTGTGGTGTCTTCATCTGATTGGCATCACTATGGCATAAAACAGTTTTAGTTTTGAAATTGAATTATGCAGGGAAATGATAAACGATGACTAAAATACACTTATACTGAAGATTTACTGTTACATTAAATTAAATTAAATAAAAAAAAAATTATGACAATTTCAATGATTTTGTTGCTGTGCCTTACATTGCATTAATCACTTTCAAAGATACTTTTAAGCTCCAGTGTGTAATTTGTGCAACTATGTTCACCAAAGGAAACTGCAAAAAGTTTTGACTCATCAAACTTTTTATTTGTCAAATGTTTTTTGTTTTCAAACAGGTTTCCCAGCACTCCCCCTATCTTCCATTGGTTGGAAAAACAGATAGTTCCGCACCAAACTTATGTTATTGGTTTAGCCAATGTTGTAATGTTGGGCAGGTCGGTATGCTCCAATAAACACTTTTTAGGGAGAATCAACCCACGACTGTATAATAGTAGTTGTCTATCCACATTAAGTTTAGATTAAGTATTTCAACATAAATTATTTTTAAATGACACACTTCAACTTGCATTAGCATAGCAGACGTGCATTTGTGTTCAAATGCAACCGAATGCCGGCCTGGCTGCGGTGGAGCAAAGCATGCAGGCAGAGCACAAGGAGGTGGATTTGGATCACTTCACGACATGGTGGCCAGTGAGAGCATAGGTAGCTTTTAGCACAGCAGGGTGAAGAGCAGGAGCTTTAGTAAGGGTCAGCGCTTACCACGGCTGCCTGACAACACCACACACACACTGAAGAACCATGACACGCTCTGCCCTGTGCACTGAAGTAAGCTTAATCGAGTGGAAACACAGAACTCCTCATGTGGCCAGGAATTCAAGGTCTGCAATAGCTCAGTGGGCTTCCTCTTTACAAAAATACTAAATGAAGAATTAATTTATTGCAAGGCAATATTGTGTGATTCTGATACTGTACTGTTACACAGTCACCTTGTCCAATTACGTGGGTGGTAATTATTTTCTGTACGCTATACACAAACATTTCATAGCGGCTGACCTCGAGGACGCAGGTCTCACATTGCACGTTTGCTATTATAGTTAGTTTCTAAACTGAGAAGTGTTTGTACGGTGTGTGCTCACTCTTCTCTGAATACCCACATATACACTCCCAATACCTTCTGTTTGCCAGCTCGCCTTTGGCAGTGTTAGTTATGGACAGTTAACTCCTGGAATCCTATTAATGACTGTCATTTTCCTTTTCTGCCTTTCGCATAATCAGCATTGTGCTCCATTGTCCTACATAACTACTTTTAGCTGTTCTTGTCTGGGTCTTCCATTGCTGAGAGCACAGCCAGAAGGATGGCATGTATGTGTATGTGTGTGCATTTGGGGAGCTTGAAGGAAGAAGGCATTTCTAGTGATATATTGCATTTCAAGCCTCCTGCTAGAAAAGGAATAGTGAGATGTCAAGACATGTGCAGCAGAGTTTACCTTGACCTGACGCCAAACCTCCGCCATTGAGTCCTATTGAGTTGAAAGCCCTCATTGGAGGCTTGTGTCATCAGGCCAGCTGGTGACATTGTGTACTTTACCCTGCTGACTGTCTTTGTGGATTGTGGCTCTGTGCTCCACTATGAAAGGCTCAGATGTCCTTTCTTTACTTATGTGTGCTTTAACGGCAAGGCTACAGGAATATTAGGATAAACGAATAAGAAATTTAATTACATCATATGAAAATGAATGCAGGGAATGAATTGCAGTTTATCACATATATTTATATTTGCTGATAAAAGCCTATAAATGAAAGACATTGTTTTGGCAAACGAGCAAAGCATATAATAGACAAAAAGTGGCATTAGAAGTCAATATATTGGATTCCATATTATTCAACATGAGCTTATCTCTGGTCTACAATCCACCGCAATACATTTTGCAATTTTGTCAATCTCTTCAGGGTAGACTGAAGCCTGGTTTATACACTGGAACTGAAAAATGCACCCTCGGTGAATGAAGATGGCGTTCATATGTAAGCGCGCCATCATTTTTAAATTTGTTAGTTGAGGGTGATGTCAGAGTGTTTAACATAATGTTCTAGCCATGGAAGTAGTGCCAATAATGTTGTTTTTTTCTCTCCGTGGATTGGTACTTTTGGTAATACATTGCGTCTTTGCGTTATTAAACTTGTCACAAAGCCCATTCCGCTTATAAAAACTCCAGTCTCCCTCCACGCATGTGGGGTTTGTGTTGCGAATCATTTAAAAAGTATACTTCTGCACAGTCTCTGAGAGATGGGCTTCAAATTTATCCATTTTAGTAACCTAGGTAACAACTCCTAAGCTGGCATACACTATTGTAAATAAAAAGCGTCATATCCAAACCACACCCACGAATAGTTTTAACCAATCATCAACACTCTTCGACCAGCTGAGTTGTCTTTGATGAAGAGTTTTAGAGATGTACACGAAATGGAGAAATAATCGCCAAACGAACACCATGGCAGTATAAAAAGGCCACAGCATTTTGCCATCATTTGTAGGCGAACTATGCTAAGCCTGTTTGCCCAGTAAATATAAATTAGCCCTGAGGTGCCATTCACACATTCTGCCTGGGCTAGTTTAATATTGTTGGTCTACGTACAAATGCCTCAGACATTTTTTTTTTTTCTCGCACCATGAGTGCTGTGTTTTTATGAAATTTTTCAAGTGAAAAATTCGAGATTTGACTTATTCGAGAATTGACCATTTAATTTGTGTTAATTTTGTGTTAATGCATAATTTCTGCATCACAATATTATTTTTTTATAATGAATTGTACCAAATAAACCCATTCAGTTGACGGCCCTAGTAATAATATTGCACACATTTTTTGCCTTTCAAAGTCCCACACAGGAAAAGGGGACTTTACGTTGGATCCATGACCTTTGAGAGTGCTTTAATACGTTAAGCTGTGATGCTCATATGGGCATCACAAGTTTGAGTCTTTCTCGTAACATTTCCCGATCCTGTTCCCCATCTCTCTCTATATTATTTTCTGTCCTCTCTTTACTCTCCTCTAATAAAATAGAAACTTTTCAGCATCAGAAGCAGAGGTAAAACAGCTGTCTGGCATCTCCCGTCATCCAATATTTGTCTCTTTAATATCCCCTGACAGCACCATAAACAGATGCCTCCAAATATCTGCATACACCTTGCTTTCATTTGATTTCCTATTACCAGACCCCATAGTGCGCGACTTTCGGAAATCCTACCCGATAAGGTGCTATTGATGAATTGATATGGGTGGAGGCGGCGAGGAGATAAAGCTGCACAGGTTAAGAGCTTTGTGGATAGTTTAACCTTGATATAACAGTTGTTTCAGCGAGGTTGATTTTCTCTCATCCATCTTCATCCATCAGGGCCTCACTGAAGTATGCAAATGAGCTCAGCGGATAGGCGTGTGCTGCCGTTAAATGGGCCGTTTCAAATGTGCAGTGTACCGCGCTGACAGGGCGATACTCCTTACTGCCTAAATTTAGTGTGTCTTCACAGATCTTAGCCCCACTTCCCCCAACCTGATAGTGAGAGGATGTTTGTGGAAATTAGGATAATCTGGGACATTGTTTGCACTTAAAATTTCAGCAATTTACTAGAAATTAGTGTGTTTTCATTCATAATCTTACACTGATTATGTTTAATAACCCAGCAACACATAAGGTCATGTAAATATCTTAAACGTTTTATTTTATCAGGTACAGGTCACGAACTGTTTAAGCAAACCTGATAAGCACAGCTTCATTTTTGGCCCCTCGATTTTGCTTGTAAATGCTTTTACCACCATTTTGTCAGCTTATTTAGCCCAATGTGCACATGTGTAGTGTGCATGTTTGCATTTTTATGTCAAAACCAGAGAAACTCGGATCATTTAAAGTCTTGGGTAAACACAGTTTTCTTATGTTGTCGGATTTTTAGAATAAGCTGATTTTTGACAGCTATCAGTGTATATTTCAGCTTATAAACACACTCATTGGCAATGTTTACATGTACACCAATACTCTGATTATTGGCTGCTAGATTCGACTGCACTGGATGCGCTGTCTGTTTTTGATTCGCTATAAAGAATTAGTTCATTAGAGTCTTTTGTTTGTCAGACTACACTGGTTGCTAAAAAAAATCGGTCATAAGAGTAATTTGTTTGTGAATCGGAATCCACGCTCTGGATGTTGGTGTGTTCCCCTCACAAGGACAAACTCATTTGAAATTTTCCTTGCCATTATTTTGCGATTATATGTTTTTTCTCACCAATATTCGAATCAGACTGCACAAGGACTTTCACAACTCGGGAAAATATGTTTTCTTTTGGCATGGGGCTGAAGATTGAAACGGTGCAAGAAAATACTATTTCACGTAAAGCCGAGAAGTAAGTGCAACAGCTTCTTTTTTGCGATGTTTAAGAAATGCCATAAAAGCATTTACATGCCAGTATAAAGCGATTAAAATAGGAATACTCCAAATATCTTACTGCGATTATCATTACTCTGATTATAAGCATAATCGCAATTACATGAGCAACAGTTTAATCGCAGTATTGCCTTAATCGTATTATAAGGGTGCAAGTTAATGTAGCAATTGTTGCCTCAACACTTCAGACTAACAAATAAGACTTAGTACATGACAACCCAGCTAGAATATGGTCAGTTCTGTATGGATGTGAATGTGATGTAGCAAGAAACAAACGCATGAGTTTAGGTGTCCCACATAACCTAATTTTCAGTACCTCCCTGAAAACAAATACAAGATAATTTAAAATACTGTTATACAATGGCAAACAAAGTAATTTACTGAACTATGTTAGTGGGTTGTAACTAGGGCTGGTGGAAAAAATACATTGTTACAAATCGCGATTCTTGAGCCAAATGATTTTAAAATCGTCTCCCTGATGAAATTAGTTTTTTTTATTTACATGTTTATCTTAATGCAACAATGATTAATAGATAAATATTGAAAGCTACACTACCGTTCAAAAGTTTGGGGTCACCCAAACAATTTTGTGTTTTCCTGAAAAGTCACACTTATTCACCACCATACGTTGTGAAATGAATAGAAAATAGAGTCAAGACATTGACAAGGTTAGAAATAATGATTTGTATTTGAAATAAGATTTTTTTTACATCAAACTTTGCTTTCGTCAAAGAATCCTCCATTTGCAGCAATTACAGCATTGCAGACCTTTGGCATTCTAGCTGTTAATTTGTTGAGGTAATCTGGAGAAATTGCACCCCACGCTTCCAGAAGCAGCTCCCACAAGTTGGATTGGTTGGATGGGCACTTCTTGCGTACCATACGGTCAAGCTGCTCCCACAACAGCTCAATGGGGTTCAGATCTGGTGACTGCGCTGGCCACTCCATTACCGATAGAATACCAGCTGCCTGCTTCTGCTCTAAATAGTTCTTGCACAATTTGGAGGTGTGTTTAGGGTCATTGTCCTGTTGTAGGATGAAATTGGCTCCAATCAAGCGCTGTCCACTGGGTATGGCATGGCGTTGCAAAATGGAGTGATAGCCTTCCTTATTCAGAATCCCTTTTACCCTGTACAAATCTCCCACCTTACCAGCACCAAAGCAACCCCAGACCATTATATTACCTCCACCATGCTTAACAGATGGCGTCAGGCATTCTTCCAGCATCTTTTCATTTGTTCTGCGTCTCACAAACGTTCTTCTTTGTGATCCAAACACCTCAAACTTGGATTCATCTGTCCACAACACTTTTTTCCAGTCTTCCTCTGTCCAATGTCTGTGTTCTTTTGCCCATCTTAATCTTTTTCTTTTATTGGCCAGTCTCAGATATGGCTTTTTCTTTGCCACTCTGCCCTGAAGCCCAGAATCCCGCAGCCGCCTCTTCACTGTACATGTTGACACTGGTGTTTTGCGGGTACTATTTAATGAAGATGCCAGTTGGGGACCTGTGAGGCGTCTGTTTCTCAAACTAGAGACTCTAATGTACTTATCTTCTTGCTCAGTTGTGCAACGTGGCCTCCCACTTCTTTTTCTACTCTGGTTAGAGCCTGTTTGTGCTGTCCTCTGAAGGGAGTAGTACACACCGTTGTAGGAAATCTTCAATTTCTTAGCAATGTCTCGCATGGAATAGCCTTCATTTCTAAGGACAAGAATAGACTGTCGAGTTTCAGATGAAAGTTCTCTTTTTCTGGCCATTTTGAGCGTTTAATTGACCCCACAAATGTGATGCTCCAGAAACTCAATCTGCTCAAAGGAAGGTCAGTTTTGTAGCTTCTGTAACGACCTAAACTGTTTTCAGATGTGTGAACATGATTGCACAAGGGTTTTCTAATCATCAATTAGCCTTCTGAGCCAATGAGCAAACACATTGTACCATTAGAACACTGGAGTGATAGTTGCTGGAAATGGGCCTCTATACACCTATGTACATATTGCACCAAAAACCAGACATTTGCAGCTAGAATAGTCATTTACCACATTAGCAATGTATAGAGTGTATTTCTTCAAAGTTAAGACTAGTTTAAAGTTGTCTTCATTGAAAAGTACAGTGCTTTTCCTTCAAAAATAAGGACATTTCAATGTGACCCCAAACTTTTGAACGGTAGTGTATATTTGCGCAGAGTGCCACACTATCAGGTTTTCTATCTGGGAAGTTTTGTCTCTTAATTCTTTACGTTTAGTCCTTTAATGCACCTCTGCTACAGCCAACAAAGTGCAGTTTATTCACTGTCAGACGTCAAAATCCTGTGCTGTGATCAACATTCCTGTTATGCATAATCCAAAAGTTTATTTGATAGGTGTTGTGGAAGATATTTTTCAGAAGTCATTCTGCAGATCCTATCAGACACTGCTTTAATAAATAGTTTAGCTGTAAAAAGGCTTATCAAACTGTTGGATGTCGTAAACTATACGTATGTCGCGCCCCCACAATATTTATAATCTAACAACCAGGGTAGTCATGCGCAGTCTTGTTTACCACTGTCAACAAGAAATGCCGATAGACACAAAGACAAGCGCTTGAGGAAACACGCCTGAAGTTCATTGGTGCTCTGGCGCCAATACACACAGCGCTACCGTGTCTTGTGTAACACTTGCACGTCGTGAGTTCTCACTTTTTCCCCTCTGTCAGTCATCTTGCAGCAGTTTGTAAGAAAAGAGTTGTCTATGAGTATCTCAGGATGCATATTCAAATAACATGCAACAACATTGGGACTACAGCTGAATTGTCCTGTGTGTCATAAATAAGTACAGCCCCAGAAATTTTTTTTGCTAAATTATCATTGATAATATTAATAGCCTATGGTAATATATGTTGTATTTTATATTCTAAAATCTAAAAATTAGTTTGATAAGTTAAAATGATACATTGTACATATTTATTTGTTGAATACAAATGGACATAATGCATCCTTATACATGGGTTCCTTTGCACTACATAGTCGCCTTGCTGAGACAACGCACTGACTGGTCGATTGATAGTTTTAAATTGGTAGTTTTGCACATTCCTACCTTTCACCTGCAAATTATATATTACAGAGTGAAAATAATTGTTATTTCATACATCTGTCCTTTAGTAGACATTTCTTTCTGAGAAAAAGATGTTAAGAAGGTTTGTAAATCACAATACTTACAGAATCGCAATATTGAATCGCCTAGGAAATATCGCTGTAATATCGAATCGGGAGTTCTGTGGTAATTCCCAGCACTGGTTGTTATGATTTTGAGTGTTATTAGCTGTTTCTGATATATGGCTGTTTAAGTTAATTGGGGAGTGAGAAGATGCTATAATTATAATGATTCATGTCCCAGAGTACCATGACCACAAGACCACTAGAAGGACACTAATGCAGAAAATAAAGTGTGAAAACACTGTTTTATTGGATCACTGGCATTAATCTGACACATCTTGCTTCCTTGTTTACTTGCAGTTTGTTAAATGGAGTAATGAAAAACACCATATTAAATCAGCGATGTGTGAATCAAACTGCATAGTGAATAATTTTATAAGGATTAAACATTTAAAAGGAGTAAAATCGTATAAAACGAGATTTACGCCGGTCAGGATTCAGGGTGTGTTATTTCTCAGCTTGCTTCTATTTTGAGCGTATCCATAGTTGTATAATTAATTTTATACATTGCATCTTACATTTTATTCATTGTGTTTAGCCTGGCACTTTAAAAGTGAAAACAGCATTTATCTGAATACTGCATTGTCATTTTTGCACCAAATTAAATTACAAAAATAATGATTATTTATTTATCTTTTTAGACTTTTTCTACTACACAGGTATCCCAAATATTCTCTGTCTTCCTTTGTTCAACCAAACAATTAATCCATCCCCAAGCTTACACCATCGGATGAGGCAATTCTTTTGGGCAATTCAAACAAAAACGTTTTTAAACCTTTCAGGGAAATAAATCTGTAAATAGCTTCCTTATAGTTTTCTCTGCACATTATACTCTGACTCTTGTAGAAGAAAGGATTTTACCATTTAGGAGATAGAACACATGGTCTTTATGAAAGTCTAAGGAAACACTGACCACTTGAATGAAGTTGTATCTGTTTTGACATTTGCACAGTAATGGCACTTGAATTTGATCCTAAAAAAGCCACTGCCTTAATAATTGCTGTGCAGTCAGTAAATGGGAGTAGATTTTTACTATTTGTATTTTTGGTTTGCCCTGAAATGTCATCATAATTTCTTTTTATAGGAACTTTTAGTTTATAGCAGCTGTTACAATTCATTCAACAAGCAGGCATTCAAAACAATGAATCTTCAAAACTGTTAGCATCTCCACTTCATGAGCTGTCAACCGTCCACTCACTATATGGCCCAAGGAGGACTGAAATAAGCCAGTGGGTGGATCCTAGTCAAGATTGATGGAACTGTATGCCAATCAGGGTACAGTGTGGAGGGAATCAATGTAACAAGCCTGGGAACCCTGCCATATAGACCTAACCACAACTGGCCTCTACTAAAAAATCCCATTAACATTAATGAAGGATGGTTTTTAAAACTTCTTCAGCAATCAAGTCCGATAGGATTTATGAAATGAATGGCCTGCCATTAAGAATCATGATTGTCATTAGCCAGGTCCACACGATTGATCAGTGCGAGATCACTCAAACACTTTGTATACTGGCCTTTCCTTTCCACTGCTCTGGAAGAGACATCTGTATAAGGCAGAAAAAAATTCCTTCCCTTCTTTCTAAGTGGAAAGTTTTTCTAGGCATAAGAGTCACCGATTTAAAGACTGGTGTACTAAGCAACTAAGAGGAACTGATTTTTTTAAGCTTGCACAAACATTAAAGTTGGATTTAAATGCTGTTTCCTGTAACACAGCTCGCTGTTATTGGTTTTTAGAGTCAATAATGTTATAAGGGTTTAGCTAACCACATAGCACAATAAAAACATTTAACATTAACATTTAATCTGTGGCAAGATCCTGCTAAATAATAGATCAATACAAAATTATGAGTTTGGAACTTACAAAACATAATAGACCAACATATATAATTTTTCTTGCCTAATGGCATTGCCCCCCTAGAATTTCCTTGTGCCCGATCAGACAAAAAGAGCCCACCCCAAAGGTCAAAATGACCTCCCTAAGATCGCATCCTAGTACCGGCCCTGGTTCACATAGGACTGTTTAGATGTTTTTGCGTTCAAAGAGCCAGGTCAATAATGTGCCACATCTAGCAATTCTTTTTTAAATATATAGAATGTTTTTATATATCTTTTTAATTTTTTATTTCATGAAAATCCTATATGTCTGTCAATGGGACTGGACTTTCACTGGCCCCAAGGGATTTGCAGATGGTTGAAAACCCTGGTGTTATCTCAATACAAGCACAGTTGGCATTAGTAAAACTTATTAGCTGTCACAACTTTTGGTTCAAAAGAGAAACCCTGCCAACCCAGCCCTCTCTCCATCTTTTTTCTCTCATTCATTTTCTTTTTATGCATGTTACTCTTTTATAGAGTTTCTTTCATTCCCCCAATCCTCTGAAGTCATTACAGTGCTGTGGAGTTGTGTAATGGAGCCCGCGGTTATCAACTTAATGAATTCTGCCCAGTCGTCTCGCTCATTGTGCCCCTTCTCCAATCCAAGTTACGGTGTGTGTGTTTACAGTATATGCATCAAATATGCCTGCATATATGTGAGATATAAATCAATGGCCCAACCTATTAATGACATTCCAGTTGAAAAGACCAGCACTGATGGACACCAGCATATGTTGTTTGAAGCTGGTGTGCTGGGGCCGGTTGCACCAGCTATACATATGTTATAACTTAGCCTAGTAGTGGCGTAAATGGGCACTAAGTCACAATTTATGCACTACTAAATACTTGAGTGTTGCACAAATAAACTTAGTAGAATGTAACCCTACATATAAATGAAATATTTACGGAAGCTTCTGACCAGAGTAACGGATGGAATAAAAAAGAAGACTGATATTTTATGACATCAATGAGCTCGTATTTTGTATGACATCGATCAATTCGACATACAGTATGATGTTGACATTTACACCTGTTTACATTTACGAGGGAGAAAAAAAACTTACTTTTTAGTGGCTCTTCAGCATAAACCGATCTAACGGTGCAGTTTTCAGGGTGCGTTGACCGGTGTCACGTTTCAACACATTTAATATATATATATATATATATATATGTGATATTAAAATAAATAAATGTCTATTTTTCCAGCCTGTTGTATTAGTATTTATTTATTACCCCATATTTATTTTAGATACCATTCCTATATATTGTTACACAAGACAAATATTTTATAGGCTGCTATTTATCAATCTATTATTACGCATCATATTTTAATGAGGATATAATTTATTTTAGCTGAAAGATATGTGAGCAAACAAGGTTTGAACATCAACCATAACAAATTGAAATTGATCAAATTGAAGTTCACAGATTTTTAACACTTCTGTGCACAAATATAAAGGTTGTTTATTGGATCAATACAGGTAAACATCATATTATGTGACTACGCATCACTTTACGGAGAGCCTATGACCTACTAGTTAAGTCTTGCCTTCGGAACAGGTGGTGCAACCAAATTAAGCACTGACTTAGTTACAAACTAACTAATAGTTACTAAGCCCTTAGTGTGAACTTTAAGTCCCAAATTAGACAAGAACTTGCACACAGCAGGTGCATCCCCACCCCTACCCTGGTGTCCAAAACCAGCTTTCTTAACTAGCTCAAAGGAATTCTGGGTTTAATACAAGTTTAGCTCAATCAACAGCATTTGTGGCATAATGTTGTTTATCACAAAAAATTATTTCAACTTATCCCTCTGTGGCAGGGCGGAGGGCGAGCCCGAGAGGGATAAGGCCGACCGGAGATGGCAGTGCGTGAGAGAGAGAGTAACGGACAGCTGTGTCAACATGTGTGTGCATATGTGTGAATGAGAAATTTATTATTAAAATATTATTTATATTGTTAAGCTGGTTCTCACCTCCCCCTTTCCATTGAACTGTGTTACACCCTACTTTTCTTTAAAAAAAATACAAATAAAAATAGAAAAACAGTTATATGAAGAGACTTACTATAAAATAGAAGGGATCGAGGCCAATCTGTAAACATTAAAATGCTCACTGTTTCAAAATTATAGCTACAAGACGCAAGCAATGTGTGTGTTAACATGATTTTAGTGTGATAAAATCACTTACTAACATTTTCTGTGTAAAGTTATAACCAATTTTACAGCTTTGTTGCCATGAGTATGTAACACATTTACCCTAAAACCCTAAAATTACCAAAAATGACAATTTAAACTTTACAGCTCCAAAAATACACAAGTGTTAACAGCAGAATTAATGTAAGAGCTTTTATCAAGTTATAAGCTTCATATTTCCGACTTTAAAACTTCCAAAAAATCGGCCCCTTTTACTTCCATTGTAAGTGTAATCTCGATTTTTGTTTTTTTAAAGAAAAGGAGGGACGAGTCGAGGGAGGCAAGACTTCCTTGGTCACCCAACTAGATTAACATCAAACTAGCATAAGCCAGCCTGAACCTGCATGGAAATTTCTATGATGGTGGAAGATGTTCTTTTCAGCAGGGATATGAAATGTTGTTACTGTCCTTTATGGGTTTTCAGAAACCAATTTGCAAAACTGTAAATGCAAGACATCAGTTGGTATTGAAGTTGGAATTTAATTTAATTAAAACAGTTGTGTATGTGTTACTGTACTTCTCTAGTCTATTTAGGTGTCAGCCATTTCCTGTTGCAGTTGGTGTCCAGAACACTGTTGCTCTCTTCCTCCCTCCCCCTCTCTCTCTCTCTCTCTCTCTCTCTCTCTCTCTCCCTCTCTCTCTGTGCTATGGGTTTTCTTTGGCAGACTTGGACCTCAGCTCGTTAGACTGAAAGAATGCACTACTTTAATTAATGATATGTAAATATCTTTCAGTGAGCTGCATTTGCATATTAAGAGAGATTTGAGGAATCTGTGGAGTAATATATTTTAATTAGGGATTAATTGAAAATAATGGGAATTTCATTTAGCCTGGCAGGTTGGTTTGTGCTCCAGCATGTGCCTGGCACATTTGCCTGACTGAGTACCAGGCTCCCTCCTCTAGTCAGCTTCTATCTATAGGTCCTTTTTAAATCCCTTTTCTGTTATTCTATTCCTATGCCTTATCTGCCTCCTCTCTCAAATAATTTTTATTCAATTCTCTCTGTATCTTCGTGTCTATCTTATCCAAACAGATCCTTTGTAAGGCTTCAAAACTAACTCTCACCTATCTGAACGAGACAGTAGATAATTATAATATGATAATGGAATGAAATGGTTCGCAGTATGACTCACCTTCAATTCCTCTATCTGTCTATTCCTCCTTTCTGTACTCTCCTTTACCCCTTTCTCTCTCTCTTGCTCAGTATTTTTCTCCTGAAGGATAGGGAATGACTCTCAGACACGGAACACTAGTTGTGTTGGCAATTATGTTAATGGACTGCCATTAGGCTGTGGTGCTGTATGAGCAATCGGGGAGCCGAGCTGGCATGGTGATCACAGCCTCCGGGCCTCCTAGATACAGCTCCAGCACCCTCATTTGCATAGCATAACCCCTCCCACTGGCAAAAGCATTGCTTCGTTTCCACGGCGCAAAGAAGAATTCGCGCAGGCCAGGTGACGCCCTGCTACATGGCTTCGGCATGCACATGGCAGGCATCGGACATGATGTCTGCTTCAGTTGCCAGATGGGAGCGTAACCCGAAGCAGAGGCCTACTGAGGGAGCTTTATATGTCGGTTTATAAGATTTCTGAAACATCATCATAACGTTGGCATGGCGGCATAATGAGGACATAATGAGGTCTGTTATTACCAGAGGCCCGCTGATAATCCCTCCACACTCATTGTTCCCATTCGCAACTGAACCGTGGGCTGTAGCTGATACTTGGTAGTGGTAGCATACAGTACGTGACACACACAAACAAGCATACTTGCACTGGGACTGTGCTGATGTGATCATAAATCGCTATACCGCAATATTATTTCTCATAATATTGCATTAAATCTTAAGGTTGTTCGCAAAAATTAGTCACAGGCCTGTTCTGATAGGGTTGCGAACAGCTGGAAAAAAATAATGCTAATGCCAACATAGACAGGTTGTGTGACATGCACTCTTTTTAGTAAACCAAGGACAAAAATATGCAAGGTAAAAGAATCAGGGTTCCAACATTCGAAAAATACCTGGAAATAGCATGTAATTTTAACATAGGGATTCCAGGCCTGGAAATGTCATGGAAATTAGATCGATTTACAAATTTGTGGAAAAATCATGGAAGTTTTATAGTGAATATACAGTAGATTTATTAAATTATGCTCTGCTCTAAAATATTTAATTGGCTAGAAATTGCTCTTTATGAGAATGATCCTTTTTTTCCTTTTTGAATGACTGAAAAAGTCATGGAAATGTCATGGAAATATCATGGAAATTAATTTATCAAAAAGTGTGGAACCCTGCAGAAGATAAAATCCAGGCAAAATTAAATACAATTTGGATAAACTTGGATAAATAAAGGTTCATGCTGACCACAATTTGTTTTGTGCAACTAATTATTGCCTGCCAAGACAAACCATTGAAATTCAAGAGACATATAGAAACCAAAAACAATTACAAATTTATAGAATTACGAAATAGTTGACAATGCATTCCATTGTTATTATTACATTTCAAGCCTTGATTTTGAGAGAATATTTGCTACTTAAAAATAAAGATAAACCGTTTTGGTACTGTGTTGGGTCGCAACTTGATGTCCAGTGTAAAATCTGGGTCCTGAAGCAAAAATCTTTTGAGAACCCTGCTTTAGATCCTAGTTAAAATAATAATATTAATAATAAAATCAGCATGTTTTTTAACACGTGCATTCAAATAAAAAAAATTCCTTTAGATGCAGGTCATGTAAATAAGTAGATATTCTGAAACAGGTTTCAATTCTTACAGTGGTTAGAGCCACATGGTATTGTCCACCCAATAGAAAATGGGGAGTGTTTGGGAAACATGTTTGAGAACAGTCATAATTTTTCTAACAGATGCAATTTGGTGATTTTACTGGCGAAGACTTGTTATATGTTTCAACTGTAAATTATAATATATATTTTTTGAATTTGAGCAATAACAATCACCATTCAGGTATGATATTGTGATGCATTGCAATGTATTGAATCATGATATATATATATATATATTGTGTTATCATAGGTTGTTGAGGTGAGGTGGTTGGCAATACAGCCCTAACTCACTCTCTCACACACATCTGATATACAGTATCTATATGTCTCCCTTTCTCTCTTTCTGGTGGAGCCCATCAGTGCTGACTGCTCATTTGGTCTCTCTCCATCTCATCTCACTACTGCAGATAAAAGCACCCCAGCCCCACACCAGTTCACTTCATCAGCATCATGTGTGAGTGTGTGTGTGTGTCGCAAGCTGCCTGACTCTTTTTCCATCTCCTCAATACTCAACATTAAGCAGGGTTGTCTGTGCCTGCACTGAGAAAGTCACTATATCAAATCATACAACTTCTCAGTAGCAGTTCTAATTTCAAAATTCATGTTTCCTATCGTTTCTTTCAACAAACAGCCATCCAGTTCTTGTGCCTTATCTGTTTGGCTGGATGTGAGCAGACCCGGTCTCTCTGTCTCACTCTTCTTTGTGTATGTATAAGGTAGAGTCAAAGTGCTGATATTATTGATCCTGGCCTTCAGAATTCATTACACTGCTGTGCCACATCTTTATTTATGCCCCTGCCCTGCGCTCTCCTCCCTTTCTCCTTTCACATTATTCTTTTATTATTTCTTTACCACCGCCTTATCTGCTGTATTTGGGCCTGGATGAGACCTGGCATCTTTAGGCACTGCTGGCGGATTTGATTCGAGAGATATCTCAGGCTTGGGGGGGATATTAAACAGAACCCCCCCCAATACAAGCCCCACCCTCTGCAGCACTCCATTCTGCCCCACCCCCCTACCGGACCACACGACTTATCCGTCTGACCCCCCATAATTATACCAGAGATCAGAGAGACTGCGGCTGTGGAATGGCACGGCCTGGTTAGGTTGTGATACCGGGGACGTGACCGTTATGCTGATGGAGGCAGTGGATCAATAATTTAGGCCTTGGCCTAAATGGTAGCATTAAAAGCTCATACGTCTGGAGGCTAGGCTGCTTAAAGTTGCAGTGCAGAACGAATGGACTTTGACGTAAAAAAAAAAAACCCTCCATGACTGACAATTCATTGTCATTCAAAACCTTGTGATTAACAATTTAATTGTATATTTTGTTCATGTTACTTACAGTGTAAGCTTAATACACAAACACCTTAAAAGGATAATTCCATGAAACACCATTCACTTTCATTCCATACTTTTTCAGTCAATGACTGAAAAATTGGTGACTAAGGCTAATATTCTGCACTGTCTTCATTGGACACAACCGCAATGGCTTGAAGCGAACATTCTAAAAAGATGACGTGTATGGACATCGGCTGTGAGCTGTAGCGGCAAGCGCGTCAGTAATTGAAGAGGGTGTCCCTAAAATCAAGGCACGGCCCAATGCGATGCGACATGATGGTCTCATCCATTGTAGACAGCATAATTGAATACAATGGGAACCATTTGTTTTTGATGCAGTGCATCTCGTTGTGCGGCTCGTGTACGGTATAGAGAAGGTGTAATTTGTGTAAATAAAAAAAGATACAATTAAATATTTTATGACAAATTATGTACTTGTATGTGTATGTTAAAATAAAGTGAAATCGTAGCTTTTTGCATTAATGTCCTGTACTTTCAAAGCTGTAACACAAAGTTAACAATAATTACAGTTGTCGTAAATAATAGCTATTGGATGAAGCAATTACAGTCAAGTCATTTTGAAACAATCGCGACAGGTCTAGATTATATTTTGCTTTCAAACAGCTCTTTGAATGACTCTTTGAATAATGTTTATATTGTTGCAGCAGTAACGCAAACCACTGTAGAGAGTGTTCATACAAACCAGGTCATTTCAGATTTTTTTTACAATTCACCCATTCATTTGGAGTGCTAACACAACCCACTTGTCATAAAAATGCAATTTTCTTTGTATTTCTATTTTCGCTTAAAATTATTTTATTTGGATCGCAAAATGTGATTGGAATGGAGTATAAAGTGCAAAACAATTGTCCCAAATTATCGCGATTAAATCAAACAATCGCGATCATGTGATTGTCAACGCACTTGACATAAAAAATTCAAATATTATGGCACTTGTATTTTTGCTTAAAATTCCCTTATATGGACAGCAACATGTGATTGTAATTTAGAGTGCATGGTAATCACATTTGTCCTAAATAATCACAGTTAGATCAAACAGTTACATTCAAGTGATTATATAACAATCATGTCAGGTCTAGACGCTATTTTTATTTTCACAAATTGATTTTTACACCCTCTGAGGTGCATGATGCTATTGGTGTATTCAAATCCATGCACATATTATCGTCTACGTCAGCAGTGTGTTCTTGAACGTGCTTGTACCGGGGAGTCTTTAATACGTTTACGCAAGCTTTGTTTTTCCGCTAATCCTTTTTAAGACCCGATCCATCTCTTGGTCTTATTGATTCTCACAAAGCCTTCTTCATATCCACACAACCTAGAAGAACAAAGAGGTCGGCAACGAATGAGCTTAATATGTTTTCTCTCTCTCTCTGTGTCTGTCTGTCTTTCAGCCCTGTCTTTCTCTCTATCTCCGTCTTAGCCTTAAGGCTATACACACCACACACTCAGGATTTGGACATCCATTGATTTGATTCCGGGACATTAACGTCAAGGCCCTGTGCATCTTGCCAAATCCAAGAGCCAAGCCAACCTTTCTATTCCCCAGTGGTTGGATTGAAGCACCTCATCTACTCAAATACCCCCCCCCCCCACCACACTATTCGTTCGTTCTCATCCTCTTGCACTCAGTCTCTCTCTATCCTTTCTCTCGCTCTATCTCCCCCCTTCCCTTCGGGGGTGGATATATTAGATATAACCAATTCAATTTTATGCAGCCAGGACAGACTCCCCAAGGACATAAATACACACATTTTTTAATACACTCCACACCAGGAAAGGCCCATCCGCAACAGCCGAGGGCTGCACTGGGTCCCCTCACACTCAATTATTAATGTAACGACTCTGCGACTTAATTAAATAATAAAGACAGTGTGGCCCTGCAAAGGAATGGAACACGGAAGGCTCATGTATAATGGAGCACCACTAGAATAAAGAGAAGAGGATAAACAAATTAAAGGGTGCGGGCTGACCTCATGTCTGAGCTGGAGGATTGTTAGACTCAAAAGAGCTGAATGATTTAAAAAAAAAAATACATACATGCATAAGGTAGTAAATGGACATTAGTTTCGCCAGTTTAAACAAACTTATGTCTGGTTGATATGCAGAGTGTTTAAGGGGTTTTATTGAGGTGAAATTGTCATTAAAGGGATAGTTCACCCACAAATGAAAATTCTGTCTTCATTTACTCACTATCATGTCTTTACAAACCAAGTTGACTTTCTTTCTACCGTTAAACACCATAGGAGAAGTTTAGCATAATGTCATAGCTGCCCTCTTTCATACAATAAAAGTGGATGGGGATCAGGGGCTGTCAAGCTCGAAAAAGGCATCATGAAATTAGTCCATGTGACTAATTCAAGTTAATTGAATCCAAACTATAGCTTCTTGTGGAGTACAGCCTGAAAATCTTATCTTGAAAATCTTGCTTGACAGCCATGATCACTATTTACATTCACTCTATGGAAAAGAGCAGCCTTGAGATTCTGCTTCCTTGTGAGTTCCATAGAAGCAAGAAAGTCATACTGGTTTGAAAACAACATGAGGGAACATGAGGTGACAGAATTTTCATTTTTGGCTTAACTTTTCTTTTAATGTGTGCTGTTGGTGATTATGCAAATTGTGCATGGCAGCAAACAGATTTGTTTTTAAGAAATGGCTTGAAATTATTCACAAACTCACAAACATGGCCACACAGGATTTTTTTAAAAGCCTTTGGCTGTCTATTATGTTTGACTTTGCGAGGGTGAGCATGCATGTATGTCTAAAGATGACTGTAGGCTAGTTATTGGATTTCCCATTGAGATTATGAATCACATCCTCATTTGAGTGTAGCCCTCATAATTGTGAGTTGACTGGTCTTTGATTTGACAGCTGGAGTACAGGTTACGACCTCAGGTCAAGAGTCAGCAAATAAACCACTGGACTGAAGGGTAGAACCAGCACTCCAGGAGATTTCATCTCTTTACGGTGAAATCACACATTTCTACCCATTATGGATGAGTGCCATCTCAAAAAGATGGTACAGGAGTTGACGTGATCCTATGCGACGTTATCTTTTACATTCGTTTCATTAAATTCGGCTGAGATTTCTATCCTCAAAGATTAGCTCTCAAATGAGAAATCCCTTTGGCCTCATGGCTGCAAAAAATAGCTAAAATTCACCGCCTGATCCCTGAAGCTCTGTTACTGTTACTCGTGCCTGGTTTATCGTATAATTAATTATTCAAATTCGTTCTTAAACAGAAGTCACATTTGGAGAGGCTTATTCAAAGGCAGACGCCTTTTAAGCTAATGGCAGGCAAGCCCTACCATTAGCTTGAAAAATAGGGCCATTGTTGCTGTTGGCTTGGTGGTGTACTGGGGATGAATAATGGTGACAAACTGAAGTGTTTCAAATGGGTGAATTTAAATGATTGGCTCCTAAGAACAGGAGCAGTTGACAATATGTCCATGTTAACACTCCTCTAGAGCAAAACAAATGTTTGGGTTTTGAATGTGAAACACAGGAAGTATGTGTACAGCTGGAATGATTGAATTTAGCGGGTATCTCTTATATCTTAGAGGTATCACTTCCCTGGTAGGCAACATTAAAAGTTGCAGGTGAAAACAAAAAACGTAGCAACAGTGTGTCGTTTAGTTTGAATGTGAGAATTATTCAAAAGGCTAGGGGTTAAACAATTTTTCTTCTGCCAGCAAAAAAATAAAAAATCTATTGTTGATGTTTTGAATAGGGTATCAGAATAGGGTTTAGCATTTCAGGGGATTTTTATTATTGTATGCAACATTTGTGTAAACAAAAATAGCTAAACCAACACCTACTCAGTCATTCGGTGAACGTCCATTGATTTATACAACCATTCAATTTGTATTTAGTCACTTGCTCTAAAACTCACTTTCAAATCTTTCCTGTGTTGCACTCTCAAGGGCCTTCTTGACTCTGGATGCCAAATCTCGCCAAAACAAACCAAGTGACAAAGTAATTATCCCATTTTAGTTTGCCAGCATGCTTTAATCATTCATAAAGGAAATGGAAAAGTCTGTGAGGACTAAAATTGCCCCTTGTACAGCCTTCCTTTCTTTTCTTTTTTCCCCTCTCTGAAATGGACTGTGGCTGGCCGAGGGGGTTATTTATTTTCTTCAGTCTGTGCTCAGCTATCCTGGAGTTGGCAGAGTGATTTTGTAGAATTGAAACATTATAGACTGTTACTGTCAGAGTGTTAAATGTGATATATAGACCTGAGGGGTGTTGGAAGAGGTGTGTGTGTGTGTGTGTGCGCGTGTGGGGCAAGGGGGGTTATTGTTGGGTTGTGTAACGGTCTGAAGCAGGGTGCTCATGGGAGAGGGAGGCCATCCAGCAAATGAGCTGGCATGGCAATGTGGCGAGAGGTAATGGCTTAAAGCAGCCTGCTATAACAGAATGTTTGAGCGCTCGTGTGGAGAAGAGCCGATGTTAACCCCTCAATGTCGGCGCATACTCTTTTCATGTATGGCTGAAGATGCACAGACACCAGGAGTGTTTGTGTGCCAGCCAGCCAGAGCAGAAGCACATCGGCAAGCGGGAGAGCAGGCAGGCGGGCTATCCCAACAGCAGCACTGATCTAATGAGGGCCTGGGATGCTCTGAGATGTCTGCTCAGGCTAGGGGTGGGCAGTATAACCAAAATCATGTATCATGGTAGGCGTAATTTACTGTATATGTAACAACATTTTTGCTGAAAATGTAAAAAAAATTCTAGTAATGACCACATAGTTACGTGTATTTATATATTTTTAGGGGTCATCCAGTGAATTACATTTATTTAATTTGAGCTTGATGAATGTGAAACCAAAACATAAGATTATTATTAATAAACAGTGATAAGACTGGCATCAGTGCAAAAACAGCTTCACATTATGTAACACATGAGTTAAAAATAAAAAACTAATACAATAAAACAGATCATTCCAAATCTAAATCCAGATTGGATGAGCCACATTCAAATTTCTTTGTACTGTATAATAGCTGAAATATGCACATCGGTATAATTCTATATAAATGCAGCAAGATGTTATGTTGCAAACTTAAGCAACTAAACTGTGCTTTGCATTCCAGTTCTAGTTAATAGTTCCAGTAATAACGAGTTCTAGTTAGAGTTTATTTGTTCTGCTCTGAATTTTTCACATTACTTATTTTTTTCTTCATTGATCTCATGTGTAAACCACTGATAGCTGCTTAAATATATCTACTGCAGTATAAACATGAAATCTAGTAAAATATCTACATGTTGATCTACATATCTAAATTTCTGCAGTTGCATGGCATTTACCGTCATACCACTCAGACTAACACTCCAACCTCGCCACACAATGCCTGATAGAATGAAATCTTCGTAAACAAATGGATGCCTGTTTTCTCTGTAAATCAATAAATTATTTTTAAAATAAGAAAAAAGTGCACCGACATTACTAAGCTATACTCTGTATAGGAACTCTACATGTTATCAGTGAAGATATACAACCATATATGAGAAACAGCTGATTTTAGGCCGGTATTCAATATATATAGAAGTCGAAATATGTCAAGTTTAATGCTGGTATTTGACCTGCCATTCAAAGTGATAATCCTGCATAATAGCATGTGAACCTGAAGTGATTTTATTTTATTTTTTTACATCATTCCTGCATTACATTCATTTTAATCTTGCTTTAAGATGTCAGTACTGGTAGTCCACTAAACCTCACAATAATATATTTACATTCAATACGATTTACATTTAATTCTGAGTGACTCCTTTATTGTGTTTCCCTCTACCAGCGGCACTGAAGAAAAATTGACACAGCAAAATAAGCCTGTTGGAAATATGATAATATTAATAAAATGTGTCAATTATCCCCCCCGTTCACAACCTGCAAAACCATTTTTTATGGCCGATTGAAACATATAAAACTATATTGCTTTCGAGGAGGACTCTGCCATTTTTGCATAGCTTTCCGAGCCCTGAGCCTTTTATGTGATCCTGGTTATTGCGCCTCTGTGACATTTTAAAGTTTATTGAACAAGACTTTTAAATCTATGGGTAGTATATAAAAATTTAGGCATTTATTGCTTTCTCCCATGGATGAGTTTCCCAGGCAGTGGCGGACAGATGCGTCAGCACTGCACTTCTGTCAAACCTTGCTAAACCCAGTGCTCAGGTAATTCATTCATAAATTTACGTTCTAAATACTGGGATTATATGGCCGGTCAGATATAATGCTGTTTATTTTCATTGATTCGCTGTGCTCTTGATGTCATGTAGCATTTTACTGCCGTGATAATGTTTCCATGGCTATCAAGGCCATTACTGCTCAATCTGGCTGTCCTCCATAATGGCTGAGAAAGCTATTATAAACCGTAGGCCAAATTCACTCAAAATAATCTATACCATTTTAGACTGACTTAATATCACCTCTGTTCCTCGGTTTCAGAATTTCCCAGAATGCATGGTTTTCTTTTCAATTAGCACTGTATTATTTAAAAAGGTGTTTTATCTCACATGAAGTGGCCCATCATGTGAGCATTTATGTAGTCCTCTGTTATGTTTCTGAAAGGAATGAACTGCCTCCCAATGAATATTAATCACATTGCCACTTAAAATGTGCTGTGCTAAAATTAATGATAACTAGGTATTGAATATTGGAGCAGTGCACACAGATGCAAGCCCAGGTATCAGATATAATGTTGAACAGAGATAAATTAAAGTGAATAAAAAATATAAGCTAAACAAGGAAAATTAATAATGACAACACACAAAGCCTCATCTTTAAACATGGTGTACATACATCGCAGACACAAGAAAGATCTCCTCTTTTGAAATATTTTTAGGGGAGAAATGTCCAAACCATGTTTTCATTGCAATTAAAATGAGGTGTCCATCAGGGTCTATCTGTCTTTGTGTGGCCCCATATGTTTGGGTGCTGATACAGTATGGATTACTCTGTTTGGGAGGCCTGATAACAGGCTGTTTATAACCTTGGCACAGAGCAGGGGCTAATCTGGTTGGAGCACATTTCCCCTCTGATAAAGGCTAGCTGGCTCTGACAGAAGAGATGAAAAGCAAGAACAGTACACCTGCTGAAAAAGAAAACATATATATGAATTGGCTCTTTTACTGATTTATTATTTTTGTTCATTATTTTATTTAACGATGTATTAATTCAAGATGCATACTTTTAGAATGCACTGAAACAGAATATTAAGTGACTCTAAGACAATGCATTTTTGGTGCGTTATTATGATTTAAATGTTTATCTCTTTCGGTGGCTCTCTTCTTCACCAGAGGGGAGAAATTACAACCAGTCCCAGGCACTGAGGCAAGTATCTGAGTCTCTAGAGGCAATTCCCAACTAGGTCAGACTCTTAATGTAATACCACCATCTCTACTCTTAACCAGCTGTACGTGTGGATGGAGAAGATGAGCGAAACCTCCCACTTCCCCAGCCTCTTGCAGTTTCTCGCCTGAAGCGCTCATACAAAAATTCCTATTTCTATATTTCCAAGTGTCAAAATCGGCATTCATTATCATGCTAATGTCAGCGCAGGCCCAGATCATACACTCAAAAAAATATTTTTGCCTATTTTTAAGATGTATCCATTTCAATTGAATAAAACATTTCCATCAAATTGAATTGAATAGTCTTGAAGAAAATGTAATTAATAAAACTTGCATTTTGTAAGATTTGTACAAAAAGATTTTGTCAAGTTCGCTTTTTGCGTTTGTCAGAGATGGCTCAGGATTTGCATGCTTAATCATAAATATACTGAAAATACTGGAGTCTTCATCTCATGAGTGTAATATGTAAGGATCTGAGTGACTTTGACAAGGGCCAAATTGTGATTGCTAGATGACTGGGACAGAGCATCTCCAAAAAGGCAGGTCTTGTGGTGTGTTCCTGGTATGCAGCGATTAGTACCTATCAAAAGTAGTCCAAGGAAGGACAACTGATGAACCAGCGACAGGGTTGTGTGCACCCAAGGCTCACTGATGTGTGTGGGGAACGAAGGCTAGCCCATCTGGTCCGATCCCACTGAAGGGCCACTGTAGCACAAATTGCTGAAAAACTTCATGCTGGCCATGATAGAAAAATATCAGAACATACAGGGCATCGCAGCTTGCTGCTTATGGGGCTACGTATCTGCAGACTGACCAGAGTGCCCATGCTAACCCCTGTCCACCACTGAAAGCACATACAATGGGCAGGAGAGCATCAGAACTGGACCATGGAGCAATGGATGAAGGTGGCCTGGTCTGATGAATCATGTTTTCTTTTAGATCATGTGGATGACTGGGTGCGTGTGCGTCATTTACCTGAGGAAGAGATGGCAGCAGGATGCACCATGGGAAAAATTCAGGCCAGTGGAGGCAGTGTGATGCTCTAGGCAATGTTCTGCTGGGAAACCTTGGGTCCTGGCATTCATGTGAATGTTACTTTGACACGTACCACCTACCTTAAGATTTCTGCAGACCACATACACCCCTTCATGGCAATGGTATTCCCTGATGGCGGTGGCCTCTTTAAGCAGGACTATGAGCCTGGCCATACTGCAAAAATTGTTCAGGAATGGTTTGAGGAACATAACAAAGAGTTTAAGGTGTTAACTTGGCCTCCAAATTCCCCAGTTCTCAATCCGATTGAGCATCTATGGGATGTGCTGGACTAACAAGTCCAATCCATGGAAGCTTCACCTCGCAACGTACAGGACTTAAAGGATCTGATGCTAATGTCTTGGTGCAGATACCACAGGACACATTCAGAGGTCTTGTGGAGTCCATGCCTTGACGGGTCAGATCTGTTTTGGTGACACGAGGGAGACCTACACGATATTAGGCTGGTGGTTTTATTGTTGTGGCTAATCGGTGTATGTATTAGGGAAGTGCACAAGTAATCCACTGATCAATTTCACTTTTTCGACTAGTAAAAAAAATACTCTCACCTACTATAAATCATGCCATTATTACTCAATGCATTGTGTGGTGCTGTGGATACATGTCGTTTAAGAAATAGTTCACCCAAAAATGAAAATGATGTCCTTATTAAAACTGATTATATTGATTTAGAAGACATGAAATGTATGAGACTTGTAAAATAATTTTAAGCTGCAATGTGATTAATATTCATTAGGTGCATTTAATTCTGTTCAGAACCATAACAGAGGATTACACAAATGCTCACTTGATGGGAACATCATGTGAGAAAAACACCTTTTTCTATATGTGTATGCAAATATTTTTTGTCATTTTTTAATCTAGATAGTTTACGAATATTGCTAATATTGTATAAGATAAAATGGTTCATATGTTGTTGGCTTAGCTTTGAAATCGCTATAAGGTTGACATTTATACAAACCACAGTTTGAAACATTTTTATATGTGTCATTCTCTTTATTTACTTAAATTCTAAATTTCACAATGACTCCTGTCATATCAGAAGCCTAATATAAAAAAAAAAGTATTTTATTTGCAGCTTAGAATAATGACAGCTAAATACTACTCACTGGATCTCTTTAAACCACCCCTGTTATTGAATAGTTTTGCTTTCAAAGTAAATTACAACTTCAAGAAAGCATTCACAACAACCCCTCAATATAACAATGGTAGTGTCCACAGTCACAACAGGGTTTTTCTCCCAAGCTGTTGCGAGTTATTAGTATTAGTATAGTGTTAGGATTAGTATACAGTATATTAACTTAGTATCGTCGATTGAAGATGTCTTGACTGTAGACTACAGTATATTTAAATGACCTTACAGAAAACATATTTTCTTGTACCTGTACATTGACAATAAAGAGCTTGGCTTGATACGCAGGTGCAATCTCTTTGTACCTACACAATGGATGGATTGTCACGTAGAGCTTCAAAAACCAGTTTCTCATCTGGCTGGTGGTAGAGTCCAGAGACCAGCCTGTTCTTCATGCAAATGGCCTGATAAAACTTGATGAGTAAACAAAGTGTTTCCATTTACTGTACCTACCTGCACCCAGAGGGGGGAAAGCTCAAAATCAACTGAGAAAACACTCCCCGTAGGTGTGAAAATAAAAGCCAGGGCTAAAAATTCAGTCAGCAGCTGGAAGTTGTTTGAAATGGGTTGTGCGCGGAGGAGAGCGTGGCTGTCCAGCTGGGGAGGCAGTTGTGGATGGGCTGACCGACAGAAAGCTGCCTATTTAGTCACACTGCAGTCCGTCAAAGCAGATGCCGCGCAAACACGCCTAGCGTTTGCTCAATTTCCTTTTGTGTTGACTCATGCATAGCTTATTTGCGGTGGGCATTTCGGTGAGGGATGGGTGGAGGAAAAGCTTCCAAGCTAGTATGATGAGGAGAATGACAAATGGAGAGAGAGAAAGAGAGAGGGAGACTGAGGATGTTTTATGTGATCTTAGTGCAATCGAACAGCCCCTGAGCCGAGGCTACGATTTTCCTTGACAGTTATGCACTACACTGGGTTTCACATTGAGAGATAAGGCATTTTTATACAAATCTGGATTGTCTATTCTTTTTTTATACAGTATGTTTATATTAGGGGTAGGTCACGATGGTCAACTAGGCATCCAACGATGACTTGGTTAGTGAGGTTGACTAGTTTACCTAGATTTTATATAATAGATTTTTCTAGTTTTTATATTTTTAGCTATGGTGCTTTAATTAATATGCTGACATTTTTCTGTTTATTTGACAGTTTGCACAATAAAGCACACTCAGAAAAGTTGCACCTTTAAATTCATCCTTTTTAAAGCTATGCTGCTACAGCCATACCACTCAGATGGACATTTTTGGCCATTGCGTTGCGTCTCGCAATTTTTATGTGTCCTGCCATGAGAATCCATTGCACTCTTTCTAGTTGCTTTTTAACAAAAATATTCATCTTATTTTAAATTTATCCTTAAGAAATTAGGCATATCAGTGTTAGGTGAATCCAAAATCAGCCTAATTGGATACAGTAGGACTTCCTTAAAGGTGCAATATGTACTGTAAGATTCAGAAACCCTTGTTATTAATGACACCTGTGGCCATTAAGTGAACTGCAGCCAGCTACCTGTTGCTCATGCTCACGTTCGTGCACACACTCCATAGGGACGCAAGTGAACAAGCATAGGCCAAAACAATGACGTAACGTACAAAGAGACTGAACGTGATTCACCGGCATCATGCTGACAGATGAGGTAGCATAATCAAAATTACAAAGTTATGATTGTTTTGCTACAAACTTTGAGACTAAACTAAAACTACTTATCAGCTAACATATCATACTGATACACACATACAGCTACATACTACCAAAATTTACCAGACAGTTTACTATTGCACTGCACAGTTATGTTGCACTATTGTTGCAACATAACATAAGTTTTGTATGTCATATGTTGTCAAGAACCAGAGTATTTGCTTAAATTTATCTTGTATGGCTGACTTGTAGTATAAAGAGAAGTTCATTGAAATTATTTGAATGTTACGAAGCAAGGTAGCTTATGCTTATTACTAGCATACAACTTAAGAAATAGGACAATTCTAAATGTAAAGATAATTATAATAATCATCATAATAAATAAGCCTAAAAAATTGTGTTCCCAAAAAATGCTGCCAAATGTGTTCTTATCGAATGTGTTTGTATTCCGTTTTGGTCATATTTATGCTGCCAAAAGAAAAAAAAAATAGAACTCAATTTAAGGTTCAAGGCGAACATGTCTTGTATTACCTTATGATGTAATCACTTTCGTCTTTGTTTCTTTAATACAAAGATACCTGTATATATTACTGAACCTATGGAGTTGCGTTCACAATGTGTAAGAGAGAACTAAACTCGCAGTACCTCCTAAGATAATCAAAGATCATTTGCAGGATTCTCATAGATGACATTATTCTTGCAAACAGTTTTCAGTTGATTGAAACAGATAAAAAGGAGTGATAACTCTTTACGTGTGCTTGTTTCTTGAGACAGGGTCCCGTTGCGCGCCTCTGAACTGCGAATCAGACACGAGCATTGATGGCTTTTCATTTGTCTGTTCTTAAAAATATAATAAAGTTTGTTTCTACAAACACGTCAGCATTTCTTGTCATGTGTCACTCCGAGACACCTTTTGCAGGTAGATGAGCAAAATTACTCTTGCATGAAATACATTTGGAGAGGAGATTGTGAACTGGATTGAGTCTCGTCGTATTTTGTGGGTGCTATATCACACCCTGGTTGCACATAAAAAATAACGAGTCGGTGTTTTGCTGGGATCCGGACGTTTGCTGGATTTCATCTCTAAGATAACGTTACCTAGTGTTGCAGTTTGTTGTCGCTGTTGAATAGTGGAAGAGAAGCAATTAGGCAAGGCTCTTGGGAGCGCACATAAACGTCACATCCTTTGGATTTTCCCAGCAAAACTGACCCGCTTCCTTCACCTACAGGCTTTAATAAGCAACCTAGGTAGTCCGGGAAGGGCTCATTTTTTAAGATGCATTACAAGCCATTCACTCATTGCCCTAAAAAACTGAATATTACATGACAATTGTTACATATTGCACCTTTAAGACTGATTGGTTGAAAAGTAAATTTTCAAAATGTGTACTGTATATATTTTGCATACCTCTAGTTTGTATAATATATTTTGTTTCCTGGATTTAAGCTCTGTCGTCACATATCCATTTAGCTGTAGTGTCAAAGACCACTATGTCTTTTCGGGTCAAGCGTGGCCCACTGCCTTCCAAGACTAGCCTCTAATTTTCATACATATCGCCTCAAGGACAGAAGGAGATGTAAAAATGACCCCCCACTACTTTCTCTAATGAGTTCATATACAAATGACCTCCCTCTCTCTACTTTTGTCTCTTGATTGACAACAGGGGTTCACTTTGACCCACATGTGCATCTGTTATGCGACCCACATAAGCCAGTAAGATCGAGTGATTGAAACGTTGTGAACCTCGGGGCACACTGGTTTTGTCCTGGCCGGCTTTTCTGCAAAGCTCAGTCCACGCAAGCCTCATTTGCATGTTCAGCCACATTTGCTTCTTAACTCGTACAGTCTGCAGGAGTCCCCATCTCACTGGGGAGTCAAGTGAGTAACACTGTTAGCACTAATTAGCAAGATTAGCTGCGCCGCTAATCTCCAACCCAAAACAATCAGAACAGAAAATCCCATGTTGTGACAATTATCTTTGAATATGTGAAAAATTGGATCACATGTTTTTTGGGGTTGATTTGATTCTGTATTTCCCCCTTCTGCAGTGATATGAGGTTTGGGAAATCTAGGGGTACAAGGGATGTGTATTTTAGAGAAAAGATTGTTTTGATTAGATTGTACAGCTTTTGGTTTGGTATTGCATGAAAGTAAAGGGCCTATAAAATAAAAATTGGGAGTTTTGTGGATTTTAGTCTATGTCTGTTAGCTTTGAAACCAGATATATCCTAGTATACTCCAAAAAGTAGACAAAATTATCTTTAAGCAGATACACATACATTTGTCAGTCTTTTTCTTTTGGGTAAATTGTTGTCTCATCTTGCACTACATAGATATGTGTCCAATAAAATACTCTCTTGAATGAGAGTAGTAATTAGTCATTACTAAAGATTAAAAAAAAATGAAGGGAATGAGAATTTTTTTTTTTTAATCTTTTTCTTTTAAACACTCCTTTTTTTCCCCCCAGACTATTTTTTTCAACGGTGTGTCTGCTACTTAACTCAATGTTCTTGATTTGACAAGATTTCTCATTCTGAGTCTTGTCATGAAACAAGACTAGCTATTTTGGTGTAAGCAAGAATTATGACTGGCAGGTTGAAACAAACAGCATCAGCGCTGAACGCACACCTGTGTTCTTTGGGGCCCGCAGCTTACCACTCTCAACACTAGTCTCTAGTGGGCTGGTGTCTTGTGGATGGAAATTGTAATGAAGTTTGATGGCTCACATAGTTGTACTTTTAGTCACCTCACAAAGCCGTAGTAGCAAAGCCAACACAATACAGCTTGCAAATGGAAAATTCCAATGGGATCGCACTTTAAACAGACAGATAACAATAACAAAATATGTGAAGGGCTGTAATAAGTATGCAGCCAAATATTCTTTCTCAAGTATTGAAACTTTGGCAAGCTAACATTATCCTCATCATATCGATGATGGTAACGGTTAAAACCTCGATAAAATCTAAATTGTAAGTTGTACTAACATGTGTTAGTATTGAGGCCATCTATTTGCTAGTGTACTCATAAAAGTTGACAAAATTAACCCTTAGCAGATGTACTTGTAAAATGTGCAGTGTCACTCTTCCGGGAAAATAGACCAAACATATTGATGTCTCATCTTTCTCTCAGTCGAATGCTCCCTAGAATCAGAATGTCCCTTCATCTGAAACCACCTGCAATTGACAAGCAAATAGAAAATTATGATTCATGGCTTGTGATGTCAATAAAGCTATTGGCTATTTAAAAATAAAAGGGACAATCCCTTCAATGTGTTCCACCGTTACATCCTGTTTCAATAAGAAATACGTCAACACAGAAAAGAATACTGTGCTTGGGAAGCCATAATTTTTCATTTTAAGAACAAACATTCAACTGAGATGCCTGTTTCTTCAAAACCTTTATAGTGTACAGGGAAAATGTGCAAACCAAGAAAAATAGTGTTGGCAGGTCCTCTTATTTTTCTTGTTTACATAATACGTGTCAAGTCCGGTTCACAGTGTGAGATCTCTTCTCCAGCTCGCACTTAAAGAGTGTGAGGCTTACTGTGTTAGGCTTACCTGTACAGTCATGCCTGGATCCTGCGGCTAATGCTTTATAACTTGGGGGCATTTACGATTCAGTCTCTTTGTGTCACGGCCAAAATTGATTAAAAGCGTGTGCTAATAAACTTTTCCTCGCCTTTTACCAGTGCTCTAATTTACATCTCGACAGCAAGTGATCTGCAGACCAATCCTGCAGAGACATACAGACAATTTGTTTTGAAAAGTTGACTAGGGTGACTTGGAAAACTCTCCTGATCACTCTTGAATCTCCTGATAATTAAATAAATAGTTGAGATAAAAAATAAAAAACAAGAAAATTCTGTCATTATTTACAGCCATCAAGCTACAGAAAAGACAAAACATAAGACATAAAAACCCCACAAAGTTGTCTATACAAGTTGTGCGCGATATTGTATGATAGCTTTGTGTAGAAGCAAAGCAAAAATGGTTATTCATTGGTAATCTTCCCCTCCATTGAAGCTTTGAAAACTCACTGTATAAATGGACAGTTCACACTAATGTCCACTATTGTGCCCCTTGCAGCAACTTTAATAATGCAACACTTACTGTACGTTCTATGAATTGCAGTCTGACATATATTAGAATGCAACAACTAATGAAATCGAGCATCTGTGCTTGCATATGGTATGTTTCAGACTTTAGAGTCCAAATGGCGCACACTTGTTCAAATGTGCATGATTGAAATCAGATTTTAGAGCTACAGTGAAGGGGAAGTTTGTCACTAAGTAACAATACATTTTTTTGGCTGTTTCTGACACAAAGCTATCGCATTTCTTTAAAATTGTATGGCTTCTTTTATAGTGTGTTTTGGTCCTTTGTTGGAGCTTGAAAGCCGTAGCTACTATGGGCTATCATTTATTGTTTTTTTTGTACAAGAGCCTTTTGAACATTGTTTAAAAATTCTTCTTTGATGTTTGATGAAAAAAATAAGAGCATATGGTTTGGAATAATAGAATAAAAAGAAAATAGGTGAACATTGTGACGAGAAGGAGGGGGTGGCCGTGCAGTGAGGGTGCACGCCTGGCACTGAGTAGACCAATCATGCACACTCACAGCCCGGCCACACCCTCCTCCTCGTCACAAACTATTCCTTAAAGATCTCCTGTTTCTTCCTTCGGTGATCCATTTCTCTCTTGCTGTTTGCTCTACTTTTTAGACAATTTTGGTATAATTTCAGAGAGTCGTGATTGAATGTGGAACATTGGTATGATTGGAACACACATGGCATGTTCTGCAGATAAGTGTTTATCTTGCAAATGTTGTGCCAAATTTGGAACTGTTGGATGGGGATGCAATGTAAAGCTGTAGGGTTTTTGTTGTTTAGTGGGAGGTTGTGAAGGCTCAAAGGGACAGGGGCTGCCTACGGGTGTGGCAAATGGCCTAATCCCACTTTAATCTGCTCACACTCTGTGTAAATAACTGATTAGAGAGTGACACACACATGTCGAGTATCTACAGACTCTTACAGCCCACAGCACTGTCTTTTTCTGCTTTGGAGTTTTTAGTACAGTATCTCCACTTAGGTCAGGGATACCCAACCAGGCATTGATGTACTTTCGCAGATTCCATGGGGTAATCTGAATGATTTGAGTTTTGCTTTGTTAAACCTACAAAACAGAAGTGATGACTTAAAATATTAGGGACTATAAAGCAGTACAATGTAAAGGAGGAGGCGAGAGCCGGCTTGACAATATAAATAATGTTTTAATAATAAACTTAAACAAAAGACAAAACACATACATGACGGACATGTCCGTCAACGATCTCTCTCTCCCGCACCATCCTCCGCAGTCAGCCTTTATCCCTCGCAGAGGCTTGTTTAGCCTAATAAGGGACCGAGTGTGTAGACTCACGACCCGGCCCCGCCCTCCGCCCTGCCACAGGGACAATATTAAAGGATTGTTCCCTGTTCAACAGAGTTATAGATATACTGTTTCTAAAAAATAAATAATACCGGTCTACAGCTACTTTCTACAGCTTTGTTAATAAAAAATGCCAACTTAATTCATTAACTCTGTCTCTCTTGTTGACGGCTGCTTTCCAGCACTCATGTGTATGTGAGTGCATGCAAGAAAAGCACCCGTGACTCACGATTAAGGCTTTGTGTGTCTTGGTGATTTATTGGAAACTGTATAGAGTTAGTCCGTCCAGATGCAGTTAGTACAAATATATAGATAAAGCTACACCACTGAAAACAAAGAGTAATATACAAATGTGCTCGAGCAACTTGCAAAGTTTAAGTCACAAGCAAGGACATATGCATTTTTTGGCAAAACACTTTAGACTCGATGCCTTGATCCTCAAAACTTTGGCAAATCTTTTCTCACAAGCACCTGTTTTAGCCTATTTACAGCCTGCTGTCTTCTGAAGTAACTTTAACGGCAGATAAATGAATAATCTGCAATAAAATGTACATTGAACTACGGAAAACCGAAAGGGACAAAGTTTTTGTTTTTTAAATCGTGTTTTAAAGTAAGTAGTGTTAAAAGCAGGCACACTTATGATATTTGAGCATAATAGAGGCTGAGACAAAAGTTAGAGTTTTATGCTCTCTTGAATGAGAGTAGTAATTAGTCATTACTAATGATTTTTAAAAAAATTAAGGGGAATGAGAATCTCTTTTAAACACTCCTGAATTTTTTTTCCCAGACTATTTTTTCAACGGTGTGTCTGCTACTTAAATCAATGTTCTTTATTTGACAAGATTTCTCATTCTAAATAAAAATTTAGTTTTATTACATTTTAAAGAATTACTCTATACAAATGACACTTCACAGATGAAACATTTAAACTTCTATTATAAAGTGTGTATTATTACAATTTCATCAAAGGATGGCCCAATGTGTATCCACAGAGGTCTGGGCTAAGCCCTGAATATCTTCTAACTCTACAACCACCCTAAATGTTGACAACTGATAAAAACTAATAATCAATTTAATAGATACAAATTTGATTATTCTGTTTTTCAGTTCCTTTTTAAAGGGAAGAAAACTAAAGAAATTATGCATCTTTTAAAAGTCAGTTTGGGTGATATTCAAAGCAGAATATTTTTACTACTTGATGAGGCTTCTTTTCACCCTCAGTATTGATCATACAAAAGTGACTCGATGAGGATGGGGACTACAACAAAAGAAGGTCAAAAAATAAAATAAATAAATGTCAGGAAACACTAGTTGATAAAAACGCTCACTTGTTTGCGTTTAGCTATAGAGAGATTGATTCGATGTAATCTGTAAGACCCCTGTGTCATACGTGAGATACAGACACACATGCTCCAGAGGAGCCAGACACCACAGGCAATTGTCTCTGTGTCTGTGAGTGGCCATATGTTGCACGTCCTTGTGTCGTAGCTTAAGGGAGATGCTCCGCTCCCCTAGAGATGAGAGGTTATTGTAGTTTGAAATTAATCCCTCATCCCTCCCCCTTGCATCATGCTCCATCCCCCTCAGCTTTATTCTTACGGGATCAGGAGCAAAAAATGCATAAGACTTGATCAAACAGGTAGGTGCCACCAAATGCTGTCAGATGGCTTCGGTTTCACCCCCTGGTCCTCTAAAAAACAGTACAAAATGAGAAAACAGGCCGTTTCGGTTGCCGAGCCCCTTTCATCTGCCACCAGATGTGGTTTAATTTACTGCGACTTGGCTAATTATGGTAATTAAGGATTAATTACTGTTAATTACTTTCGCATAAACTCATCACCAGTCAAAGAGCGGAGCCTTATGAAATGTGCCACGCGTGCAAACACACACCATGGGGACCTTGGCGAGCAAGCAGGGGTCCCTTTACATGCTGTCGCTCATATAGAGACCCTCTTTTGGGCCATAATAGAGTGAGGTTATTGCTCTCACATGCTGACCTCTGAGCTCTCAACACCACCTGTGCAGATGAACATCAAAGTACAGTCACATTCGGTACCTGGACTCTTTACAGTAGGACTCAATGAAATTACTTGTTGGGTAGAGTTTTCCATCCTGTATTGACCTATCATGTTGGGGCAGGATATATAAAAGGGCTCGCCCCTTTTTTAAATAGCCAGTAGCTTTTAGTGTATGTCACAGTGAGGGACATTCTCATGCTAAAGAGCTTTTTTATGTATTTTGTATTTACAAAATAAGTGAGTGCAAGATGAATCATCAATATTTTTGTACCATTTTCATTTTTTTTTATAAAATCCTGACTGTAAACTTAAAAAATGCTAAAGGTTTATTTTGTCAACAAGAAACATCAATTAACTTGCTCTTTTTTGGAATATTAGCTCTAAATGTTTTGCTATTTGCATTAAAGCTATCTTTTCTGCTTTTGTGTGTTTTATTCAAGAGAAATATTACATGATTTCTTTGGTGGTTGGTTTTTAAAGATATTCCGCTCTAACATGCAATCCTCATAAGGAAGGCAATAAACAGTGAGTTGGTGGATTCCCTAAGGAGCAGAGATTAAGTCATATGCACCTCTCCCTTTAGTAAGCAGGTGCCACACACATGCAAGGGATGACGGAGAGGAAACCATTCCGCTCTGGCTCGATTAGATTAGCAAAATTCACTTGGAGAGGAGGAGGGGGGAGAGACACAAGCGTGCATAATTAATTCTGACTTTGATCACTGTCGCTGTCATTCAAAGGGATCATTTCCCATCTCCAGTCCTATAAGAGATAGACATTTAGAGCAACTCTGGAAAAATAATACATAGCTGTTATTCGCCTATACACAATAGTGGAGTATTTTTGATTTGCACTTAATAGTGTAGTGTTTTAGTGTTTTATAAATTTAGTTGTTATTTTAATCACAGTTTTGTCATGATGCCAAATTTTCTGTAGTCAATATCAGTGCCAGAGAATTTTCTATTTCTATTTCTACAATTCTCGACGGCATTATTAAGGTCACAGAAAAAAAAACTAAAATGCAACTGAACCCATTACTTTATTTTTAAGTGAAATTTGTAAATATATACAGTATGTATATATATATATATATATATATATATATATATATAGTTTACTGTATATACTGGGTGAGCATGCTTATTTTAGTTTGCCTAAAAAATATAATGAAATGTACAGACATTTTTGTTCTTCAATGATGTTTGTTTGGTGTTATTTCTTCTGCTCGTGCACAACCCTGAAATTCTTGACCTTAGAGAACTCAGCTACTCAAAGAGCCTTGATGATTGGTTAAAACTAATCATGGGTGTGGTTTGGACATGTTCTATATTTATTTTCTCCACAAACTGATTTTAAAATGACACAGCACGTAGTATAAATGCAGGATTTTGTTCCCAAGGGGGTTGTACTTTGGCTTCTTCTATTGTATAAATTATAGTTTAATTAAACTTTGCTTCAGGTTTTAATACACTAAGTAATAATTCAAGTAAACAGTAGGTATTAAAAAATTAAGTAAGAACGTTGAGTGTTTTTTTGTTGTTAATATCATTGTTTGATCGATATTAATGGTATAATAGACAGAAGCACCTCTACTAATCATATACTGCAATGCCAAGTGCACAGATCCGATATTTTGACAAATTCGATTTTTTTTTTGGTTGTTGTCACATCTCTTTACATTCACTTAAGACATAATGTACTGTATTTACATTATTTCCCTGTGAAGAAATGCATTTTTGGACCAAGAAATGCATTTTAAGCTACACTTTCATGCATAGAGCTACATCATGTGACACACATGCAAGAGTTCTTGTTAACATTTTTGCTTTTAGTATCGTCTTTGCACCAAGTACCACAACTTTTGACATCCCTAGTTTTATGTGTCATTATTGGTGAATTAAATGAGCCGCTGTAACGAACTGAAACGGGAGAGGATCTATGTGCAGCTTTTTATTGTAGCCAAGAACAAGAACACCAGGAATAACAAAATCCACGAGGAATGTAAGGAAAAACAAAAACAAGAAATAACTGACAAATGGACAGGAGGGAAACAAGGGCTTAAATACACAAGGGGAAACAAGGAACACCTGGGAAAACAATCAGGGAAATGGAACCAATGAGGAGAAAACCAATCAAAAAACAGAACTACAAAAGGACTACAAAAACCAAACTGGAAACAGGAACTAAACAGGAAACTTCAACATAAAAGCACAAAAACAAAAGACAACAGAGAACATGACAGAGTACCCCCTTTAAGGAGCGGATTCCAGACGCTCCAAAAAAAACAAAAACAAAACAAAAAAAAAAAAAAAACATTGTCCATAGAGCACAAGGTAAACAGATAGTCCAGGGGGGCACGAGGGGCAAATAGGCAATTCAAGGGGACATGAGGGGCACAGAGGGACAAGACTATGACAGAACAGGGGGTGGCCAGGAGACAGATAGGGCAGGGACAGGGTCAGGAGGCCAGGGAGATGGCCGTGGGTCAGGTGGCCAGGGAGGTGGCCATAGGGCAGGGACCGGGTCAGGGGGTCTAGGGGATGGCCACAGGGCCAGGTCAGGGTCAGGAGGTCTAGGGGATGGCCACAAGGCTAGGACAGGGTCAAGGGGTCTGGGGAATGGCCACAGGGCTAGGATAGGGTCAGGAGGTCTAGGGGATGGCCACAGGGCTAGGGCAGGGTCAGGAGGCTTAGGTGATGGCCTCGGGATTGGGACAGGGTCAGGAGGCTAAAGAGAGGGCCACAGGACTGGGACAGGGTCAGGAGGTCTATGGGATGGCCACAGGGCTAGGTCAGGGTCAGGAGGTCTAGGGGATGGCCACTGGGCTAGGGCAGGGTCAGGAGGCCAAGGAGAGGGCCACAGGACTGGGACAGGGTCAGGAGGCCAAGGAGAGGGCCACGGGACTGGGACAGGGTCAGGAGGCCAAAGAGAGGGCCACAGGACTGGGACAGGGTCAGGAGGTCTAGGGGATGGCCACAAGACAGGGTCTGAAGGCCAGGGAGGAGGCCACAGGACAGGGTCAGAGGGCCAGGGAGGAGGCCGCAAGACAGGGTCAGAAGGCCAGGGAGGAGGCCGCAAGACAGGGTCAGAAGGCCAGGGAGGAGGCCGCAAGACAGGGTCAGAGGGCCAGGGAGGAGGCCGCAAGACAGGGTCAGAGGGCCAGGGAGGAGGCCGCAAGACAGGGTCAGAGGGCCAGGGAGGAGGCCGCAAGACAGGGTCAGAGGGCCAGGGAGGAGGCCGCAAGACAGGGTCAGAAGGCCAGGGAGGAGGCCGCAAGACAGGGTCAGAAGGCCAGGGAGGAGGCCACAAGACAGGGTCAGAAGGCCAGGGAGGAGGCCACAAGACAGGGTCAGAAGGCCAAGGAGGAGGCCACAAGACAGGGTCAGAAGGCCAGGGAGGAGGCCACAGGACAGGGTCAGAAGGCCTGGGAGGAGTCGAAGAGGACTCCAGGGGCAGTGCCAGGGTAGGCGGAGCCATAGAAGGTTCAGGAGGCTGAGGCCTGGTAGGCCCGAGAGGCGGAGTACTGGGTGGCTCGGGAGGCGGAGCACTGGGAGACGGAGCACTGGGAGGCTCGGGAGGTGGTGCACTGGGAAGCAGAGCACTGGGAGGCTCGGGAGGCGGTGCACTGGGAAGCAGAGCACTGGGAGGCTCGGGAGGCGGAGCACTGGGAAGCAGAGCACTGGGAGGCTCGGGAGGCGGAGCACTGGGAAGCAGAGCACTGGGAGGCTCGGGAGGTGGAGCACTGGGAAGCAGAGCACTGGGAGGCTCGGGAGGCGGAGCACTGGGAGGCTCGGGAGGCGGAGCTCTGGGAAGCGGAGCACTGGGAGGCTCGGGAGGCGGAGCTCTGGGAAGCTCGGGAGGCGGAGCTCTGGGAAGCAGAGCACTGGGAGGCTCGGGAGGCGGAGCTCTGGGAAGCGGAGCACTGGGAGGCTCGGGAGGCGGAGCTCTGGGAGGCGGAGCTCTGGGAGGCTCAGGAGGCAGAGCACTGGGAGGCTTGGGAGGCGGAGCACTGGGAGACTCGGGAGGCGGAGCACTGGGAGACTCGGGAGGCGGAGCACTGGGAGACTCGGGAGGCGGAGCTCTGGAGGCTCGGGAGGCGGAGCTCTGGGAAGCTCGGGAGGCGGAGCTCTGGGAAGCAGGCTCGGGACGGTCGAGGCTACAGGCGCTGGCTCTGGCTCTGGGACGGTCGAGGCTACAGGCGCTGGCTCTGGCTCTGGGACGGTCGAGGCTACAGGCGCTGGCTCTGGCTCTGGGACGGTCGAGGCTACAGGCGCTGGCTCTGGCTCTGGGACGGTCGAGGCTACAGGCGCTGGCTCTGGCTCTGGGACGGTCGAGGCTACAGGCGCTGGCTCTGGCTCTGGGACGGTCGAGGCTACAGGCGCTGGCTCTGGCTCTGGGACGGTCGAGGCTACAGGCGCTGGCTCTGGCTCTGGCTCTTGGACGGTCGAGGCTACAGGCACTGGCTCTGGCTCTGGCACGGTCGAGGCTTCAGGCGCTGGCTCTGGCTCTGGGACGGTCGAGGCTACAGGCGCTGGCTCTGGCTCTGGGACGGTCGAGGCTACAGGCGCTGGCTCTGGGACGGTCGAGGCTACAGGCGCTGGCTCTGGCTCTGGGACGGTCGAGGCTACAGGCGCTGGCTCTGGCTCTGGCTCTTGGACGGTCGAGGCTACAGGCACTGGCTCTGGCTCTGGCACGGTCGAGGCTTCAGGCACTGGCTCTGGCTCTGGCACGGTCGAGGCTACAGGCGCTGGCTCTGGCTCTGGGACGGTCGAGGCTACAGGCGCTGGCTCTGGGACGGTCGAGGCTACAGGCGCTGGCTCTGGGACGGTCGAGGCTACAGGCGTTGGCTCTGGCTCTTGGACGGTCGAGGCTGTGGAGGGCGGAGACTGGTGAGCGGAAGCCCTTCCTCTTCGCCTCCTCTTCCTGGCAGACGAGGCTGGCAACGCTGGCGCTGGGACGGACGAGGCTGGCAACGCGTTGACCGTGACAGGCGTGGGCGTTGGCTCGTTGGCCGTAGCAGGCGTGGGCGTTGGCTCGTTGGCCGTGGCAGGCGTGGGCGTTGGCTCGTTGGCCGTGGCAGGCGTGAGCTTGTTGTCCGTGGCAGGCGAGGGCTCGTTGGAGGTACCGACAGGGGCAAACGTCTCCAAAACCAGGTTGACATATCTTTCCCACGTATAATCACCGGTCTCAGGCAACTCAATCCATCCTTGGGCCAGGAGGCCGAGCTGAAAAATGGACTTGAGGTGCCCGTCAGTAAAACTAGTGCATCGGGCAACGGTGCAAAACAGACGTGAGTATTCAGTCAACGGGAGGTTTGCTCGGCTCAGCCGAAGAAAAACAGCCGCTAGATCCATGTTCGGTGCGGTCAGTTATTCTGTAACGAACTGAAACGGGAGAGGATCTATGTGCAGCTTTTTATTGTAGCCAAGAACAAGAACACCAGGAATAACAAAATCCACGAGGAATGTAAGGAAAAACAAAAACATGAAAAACAAGAAATAATTGACAAATGGACAGGAGGGAAACAAGGGCTTAAATACACAAGGGGAAACAAGGAACACCTGGGAAAACAATCAGGGAAATGGAACCAATGAGGGGAAAACCAATCAAAAAACAGAACTACAAAGGACTACAAAAACCAAACTGGAAACAGGAACTAAACAGGAAACTTCAACATAAAAGCACAAAAACAAAAGACAACAGAGAACATGACAGCCGCTCTCATTTCTCCTTGTCTTAGTGATCTGCCCTGGCAACACATCCAGGCAAAAGATATCTAATAGAGCCCAAAGGCTATTAAAACTCGCCTAGTTTAATGCACCAAGCTTTATTCTGATTAGATCTTGTGAGGTACATTTTCCAAGGCACCTTAAAATACAAGGCTTTCATAGCCCGAAGCCACTTTGGGTTGCCTGTTTTGAATAACAAATTCTTTTAATGAAGGTCTTTAAGTGGAACTGTAGCTCTAAATTGTCTTGTGGTGTGCACCAGACTGCCAGGTGGAAGCTTGCTAATGATAATCACAGTTATTAGCCATAGCTCAGGAAGCCAGTGGATTCTGAGTGCTCCAGACCTTGCACGCCCTCCTCCAGCCTGCCTCGCTGACCAGCCTCTTGAAAGGGGGGAAGGGGGGTGGGGGGGCAAGAGAGGGAACAATGCTGGCCAAGGAGCCACCAAAACTGCGTAATGTAATGCCATATCAGCTCCTACCAGCTGTCATCACGGCTATGTACTCCAGTTAATTTTTTTAATTGACTCTGTACTTCACTATTCCATTTCAATTACTTCCCCTTCCTCCTCTAGATCTTCGGCATACATTCTGTCAGCCTCAAATTCCTTGAGCCTCTTTGTCATTTTGTTTGGAGGGACCCCCTATACGAAGTTACATGTGGCGGACGTAGGGAATGTTTGGGGAAATTGTTTGAAGATAGCCACTATTTTTGCAATGCTTTGTGTTGTCGCTAGTGGCTCAGAAAATACACACTTCACCTTGAAAGCAGATGCTATGGTTTATTTTTAGTATTTTAAGTTCATGAAAGCAAATTTTTGTGTCAACAAATAGTGTGAAATCCAAGCCTCCTTACTTGAATTTACACTTGCATAAGACTGTATTGTATTGCAACTCTACACCAAAACATGACTAAGTATTGCATGCAGAACTGTACACCAACGAAACATCATTTATTTGTGTACTGAGATGTGATGTTCAGTATGTGGCAGTAACATGGAATGCAGTAGATCAGCAAAACATCTTTAGGGTCATACAGCATAGACAAAGAGAACAGAGCAGTACTGAATGACTGTGCTTGTTATTTTGCAGCCTGTAACAAAGATTGTCTCTCTGTCGCTCTCAGTATATTCAGGCTGTGTAAGCAGGCTGTGCATGTAATGAATGACAGCGATGTTACATTAGCATGTCGCTGTCCCTCTTTTGGTCTCACGGACGAGTTGGTGACAGGCCCACCATGACACAGACAAGTGAGAGAGTGGGAGAGAGAGACTGAAATAGAGAAAGAGCCACAGAATAGATGCCACCAGAGATATATAGTGCTTTGATGCTCTTTGCTTTGCAGCCTGAAGTAACACACAGTACTATCACTTTCAAACATAATACTTCAAAATTACCATGGTTACCATATAATAGAAAATCACATAACCAAATGACCATAAATACTACAGTAATTGTTGCAATGATATACTGGTGTAACTTGGAATAAGCCAACACTTCATCAGTAAATACAAATCAATAAAGAAATGCATGTTCATTTACTCTGTCACATATTAGATTTTACAGTAGCAATAATAACTGTAATAAACAGGGAAGCACAATATACCTGTGACCAAAATCGGTATTGGCCAATATTAGTGTTTTCTATAATGAAAATTGGTCTTATTAGGCCTATATTGAAATCAGATAATATCAGGGGTTATTTTTTCCTATTATTATATATTACAGTATTAGGGATGGGCATTTTGGTCATTTTGCCTAATTTTGAGTACTCGAGGGGTTATGTACATAACTCTATGTATAGTAGGATTTATGACAAACGTTTTTGGCTGCTGCATTACGTCTTGTTGTTCCAGTGTATCGTCGATACATTATTATAGACGGTTATAAAATAATCTGTTACAAAATGTACAAAAGATTGCGTCATCAAAATATAATGCATAATATTTCGTCATTATGTGAAGATTCGCTGCCCATCTCAATGAAATAATGTGCACTACGCATCTCTGTCTGTTCTTCCTTCAGGTTACAGTAGTAATCTTAGTAAGCATTTTTAATATGCGTGTTAAGTTGAAGTTCAGTTTTGAAGACGCTGAATTCTGTTCCATTTAGTTGCGCACTGTATAGCTGCTTGAAACAATCACCTGCTGTATATTGAGTTCACTGCCACACGCCTGGTGTGTGTGCGTCTTCCCAAGTGTTCGCTCATGTGGGGAAAGCTGTGATGCTCATTGTTGTTGCTGTGATGATTCATGAAGCATTCCATTCAACTCAGAGAGTTAGAATTTCCACCTTTCAACTGGAGAAAGTGTATTTCTTCAGACTTCTAAATTGGAAACTGGTGCGGAAATATTCAACTTTTTGTTGAGACACAGGTGTGTGTTATGTCACACAGGGCAGGGAGGTTTACAGTCAGTGACAAACATTCACTTTAATTAATTAATATACATTAACGAGTCAAATTTCTTACATTAATTGATAATAAAACGTGCTTAGCAAACGTTTTGCAGAAATGGGTGTTAACTCTGTTAATTACACTCTCCTTTTATTATCATAACGATAGCATTGCAGCGTGGTATATCAGTTTGGTTGCTATGAAAAATGATTGATCTATTGTCACACATTATACATAAATATTTTGCATATTTACAATGAGATTTTTTTCACATATCCCAGCTAAGCTGGGGTCAGAGTGCTGGGTCAGCCATGATATGGTGCCCCTGGAGTAGATACGGTCAAGGGCCTTGCTCAAGGGCCCAACAGTGGTTTCTTGGCGGTGTTGGGGCTTGAACCCCCAACCTTCTGGCCAGTAACCCAGAGCCTTAACCACTGAAAAATAAGCTCCATCTTTGACATGTTTGTGTTTAGTTGTCAGGTAATTGTCAATGAATTTCGATTTAAGTGAAGTCACATCATGCAGGATCACCATCGATTATCGTTTTCATGATTAATAATTGCTGCCATGTCTGATTACCCGAGTACTCGAGTGCTCGTGCCCATCCCTATACAGTATACACTTTTTAATTACCAGGTTTTCAAGTACTAAACAGTTATCTATCTACTTCACATTGATATGTAGTTTGATTTAACTGTATTGTATCCAAAAATTCTCGAGCAGAACTTTACTGTGAGTATTGTTTAAAAAAAACAAACAGACAAATTAGTATAGATTTATAGCAACATCCTTCATATCAGTTATTGTCCGTAGTAAAATAATATTAAAATAACTAAACATAGTTAATGTTTGTCAAGACAAACTTTGGAGTTGTTTTGTCAAAGTCTTGATTGAAAGTTTAAATGTTTGGATAGTTTGACAATTGGAGTATGAATTGTCTTGGCTGGTTTATCCTTCCGTCAATGAAAATCTATGTTTTTTGGGGGATTTTTGATAACACGTGATGGGAAAACTTAAGTTCGATCAGTTCAAAAATGGCACACTAATGCCATGCCAACATCATTGTCAGCTATCAGGTTTTGAGCTAAATTTAATTCCATTGTTGTAACTATAGTATTTTGTTGGAACTCATGGTTACAATGATTTTTCATGGTATGTAATAACAATTCCCTGGAATTGATTGGACTGTAAATAATCTTTCAAATGCACTAAAATATCAGCCAAGACCATTTTTAGCAGGCTTACCATCATGTTTACTGAACGCTCTTTCCTGACTGGACTGAAGCACTGGTAAAACCCTTTGCTCTTCTGCGGTTTAGCTAGGTGCATTAGATGCTTGTTGGCTGACTGCATGTGTCTGCCTGAGGATCTCATGTCTCGGGTTACTGTATTGACTGCATCTGGAGGGGCTCCAGGGCCCAGCGCTGGCTGCCAGTGCCAGTCCAGGAAGGCAAACTTTCATCATCCTTGTCAGGGCCATCACAAGCACCTTGTTTGACCATACATCTTCCTAATTGTGACAGAATACTTCAACATCATTAATTAAACATGCTTTCATTTAAGGCGCTCACTGGGAGTTGAGGCCAGGGAGGGGGACTGGGCAGTTTCACCATAAGAAAGGTAGTGCCGGTGTTGTTTGTTTGCCGTTTGTTTTTCTTTCTTTTTTTTTTTTTTTTTATTTTGTCTGCCTGGCTTTGAGGGTTTGTCTCTCTGTCTAGTTTTTATGGGATTGTGGTTGTGTTAGTGTAAATGTCAAGAGATAAAATTAAAGGGATAGTTCACACAAAAATGAACATTCTGTCATAATTCAATCACCTTCATGTTATTTTAAACCTATATGACTTTCATCCCTGTAAGACCACGCCAACTTGGCCATCAGAATTTCCCTATTCAAAGGTATGTGTGACCGTGCCTTTAATGAAAAAATAATTAACATTTTTGGATCTTCGGATTTTCATTTCGTGGAATACAAAATGTGAATTTTTGAAGAATATACTTGACATTATTTACCATATAACTGAATGAGGACAGGGCCTGTCATGTTTCAAAATAAAAAGCACCACAACAGTATCATAAAATTGGTCCATACAACATGTAAATTATATTTATAGTCTTCTGATGCCATACAATATTGTTGTGTGAGTAAAATGCTGAAGTCCTCACTGTAAATATACACCGATGAGCCACAACATTGAAACCACCTGCCTAATATTGTGTTTGTCCCCCTCAGTGCCAGATGGGCTGGTTTGAATATTTCAGTAACTGCTGATCTCCTGAGATTTTCACGCACAACAGTCTCTAGAATTTACTCAGAATGGTGCGAAAAACAAAAAACATCCAGTGAGCAGAAGTTCTGTGGACTGAAATACCTTGTTGATGAGAGAGGTCAACAGAAAATGGCCAGACAGGTTCGAACTGATTAAGTCTACGGTGACTCAGATAACCGCTCTGTACAATTGTGTTGAGAAGAATATCACCTCAGGATGCTATTCTGAGATGCGTGTTGGCGCTGTTTTGGCAGCACGAGGGGGAACTACACAATATTATGCAGGTAGTTTTAAAATAGTGGCTGATCGGTGTATTAGAGAGTAGTGTATCTTGTGTGTGTGGACATTCGTTCCAGTGCTATTAACAGAGTGTAATGTCATTGATAGGCCTTCTACATCCACAGCTTAATTAAAGATGAGTACAGAGAGAGGTGGGATTTGTCTCCTGTCACTGTTCAATTAATACTTGCCGGAGAGGGACGATTACTCCATCTCTGGCTTTTTATAGCCATGCTAGCCACAGCACTGTTATTCTGACTTAAGAACAAAACAACTCACTTACTGTAAACTTACATAAATATAAAATAGATAGGTAGCATATTATTAATATGGATCAATATAAAACACAGTTCTGGTCCTGGATGCTGATTGGTCAATAAAATCCACAAAATAGCTATGTTAAAATCCACAATATAGTAACAGCTAGGATGTGAAATACTTGAACACAGTATCACTGTGCAGCACCCAAATCGGATAGCTTAGCAAGGTCCTACATAGGTCTGGGATTTTATCTTGAATTTGCTTAATAATAGGTTAATGAAATTTGTTTGATACAGTATATAATTGTATTAATTAGTAACCATTCTATAAAAACAATAAGGCAATTGAAGTGGTGCTGCATTGTAAATATACTCATTGTCATAATGTGACTCATAGCAATGCTGAGCATCTTGGCAAAATGTTCTCACATTCTTTTAAAGGAGTTTTTGAAGAGAACTAAATAGCTGGGAGTCTGCTGTGTGCCATATGTCTGTCTTTCAGAGACAAAATCAGGCCAAATCCTCCTGTCTCAACAGAAATCCATTTCACTCCTTGACTCCCAACTTAATTCACTGAAGTTGATACCAGCCTTGCTTTAGACATTGAAAAGATAAACCCCCTTGACTAAACCTAGCTTGAAGCCCCTGACTGTGTTTGCACCACATCTCGCCTAAACTAAAGCATTTTATTGCTCCAAAGGAGGATTACAAGACTTGGTCTACCACATGTTTAAAACAATTTCCATTTGAAAAAAACATGAATAAGATTTGAGTTTTCTCAAGAACATCACTGGGAATACCAGGCTTGCTCCATCAGAAGTGTAGAGAGTGAAATTAGGTCTTGCTAACATGTGTGTGGGTTCTTGATTGGCAAATCAGCTATGAAAAGGGAAATGCACAGGAAAGCAACCCCTGAAGAGTGGAACTAAGACTTGTCATAGGAGAAGGCACATCTGAAAAGAATCCAAATGGGAAAATGTCCATTAGAGATTTCCAAAAACTGCTGCAGTTCATGATGTTAGATAGCATATGCAAAAAGAAAAAAGAAAAAATTGGTGAGAAAGGGAGTAAGAGAGTGAGGGAAGAAGCAAAGAGAAAATAATGAAATGAGAGACCCTGTTGAAAAGAAGATGGTTTGCTGGTCTTAGCTGGTTTAAGATGATTTAAGATGGTCTATCAGCTCGGCCAAGCTGGTCTTCTTCAGTTGGTCTAGATGGTGTCCCAACCAGGCTAAGCTGGTCTTCAGATGGTCTAGCTGATCTTGTCCAAGCTGGTTATAAGCTAGTGTAGATGGTCTGCAAACCCCAAACCCCTCCATAACCAGCAACAGATCATCCAACCTTTAGGCTGGTTTAAGCTGAGATGAGGGAGAGAGTGAAAGCAATAGAAGACAGAAAGAGAGAGTGATTTGCCCCTCGGAACACTGTTAATGTTTGTCTGTGGGTGGTTGAGTTCAGCTCAGTTCACATCAGCAGCACATTGGGCACAGACCACTCACACACATACTCATCACGTACGCACACAGACCTGGCAGCATTACAGCCTAATCGATTGCCATGCCATTACTGAATCAAAATAAATAAAGTGCTTTACGTTGGTTTGGGGTAATTAAGCAACAGCAAAGTGAATTGTATGATTATCCGTATTCATTGTATTTATTTAATATATTTCATGCATTTAATTGTGCACTGGAGGATATGGCTTGAATGAATAAATCATTATTTGCCTCATTAGATTTCCTCTCCAGATGAACATAGCCCTTTTCTGGGCCTGATTTTTTTTACCCATGCCGTACGCCAGTCACATACCACCATTGCTGTCTCTTTCTATTATAAAGGAAAAAAAGACTAGCTCTTTCTGCCTGTTGTTGTGGTATTGATATACAGTGCTTTTTTTCTGTGAAATCGTTAGATTGCCAGACAGTTCAAATTGGACAGTCAGGTTTTTTAAAAAAAGCAGAGCTACATCGGTTGAGAATGGGCTGAAGTCATCGTTGACGAGTTGAAGCGAGGATCTCAAGATAATGATAGAGTCAAAATAATCACTTTACGAAACACACACACACATCACACCGTGAAGGCTTGCTGAAGGACACACTAATGAAACAGGATGTTTGCTGTACTGTTCGAGGTCTCTGGAGAAATCTGACCTCAGTGGTGATTCTCAACCCGTACCCTGAACTCTTGACCTCTGGAGCCCTCTGATAGCCAATGACATTTTCCTTGTGAGTGGTCTGAGAGGTGGGCAGATTGGAAGAGGCTGGGGTGATTGGTTTCTCTGTGCTGAAATCAGCTTGCGATGCACTGGTTTCCTTAACCTCCACCATCACCATGCAGTGGTGTCTAAGGAAGAGCGTTGCATTGCTTCTAATGCAATAACGAATCACACCAAACATTAGTTGATTTTTCAGGTTTACACATATAATAAGCTATGCTCATACATTTTACAGTTATTATTGGTTTTGTTTGCATTAAAGGTCTAGTCTAGTCATGTCTAGTCAATTGTACTGAGAAATGTACAAATGCTGGTCTGTGAAATCATGTGTAATTCAGTTTTTGTGTGCTGTCTGAAGTTCTTTGTTACTGCAGAATGGCTGGTGTAGGTGCTGTTGATCTGCCTTCCCTGTACGGAACACAAGGAGAGACATCTAGTGGCACAGAAAGATAGAACAGTTAATTATGTTCAAAAAGCACCTCACAAAGACAAGCCAAATCTCAGCAAAGCTTTTTTTTATGGAAATATTCTTTAGTGAAACTCAAATTATGTCCAAAAAACCCCTGGTTTGTCACAAAAAAGTGAAGTTTCTGAAAATAATGGTTACAGAAAGGTTTGTCATTACACTTTTCCTCTTGATTTGGTACACTGCAAGTCCTCTTGAGCAGGGTTTCCACGATCATGGAAAAACTGGGAATTTAAGGGGATTTTAAAATGGTGATCTCTAGGCCTAGAAATTACAATGAAATTTATAAAACCTTAAAAGTTATGGAAATGTATATTTATGCGATTATATTATTTATATATATTATATATATTTATTTATTATATATTAAAATATTTGATCAGCTAGACATTTATTTTTGTGAGTGCAATTTTACAATCTTGCAGTTTAAAAAATTCATTATCCAGTATCACAAATGACTGGAAAATTCATGAAATTTTATTTTGGGAACTCTTCTTGAAGCACAAAGAACATATAAAGCCATAATGTAAATGTAGGAAATTTTGTTATCATAGCTAACATGCATGAGAGCCCAGACAGGGCATGAACTGAATCGGGTGTAACAGATCAAACTGTGGATTACCATGCAGTAACGTAGAGTAAAACAGTAATACAGCAGGTGTGCTCTGTCCTGTCCTGACAAATTTAATTCCTGGATAGTTTAGTTTTGTAGTAACTCTATTCAAACAGAATTGAACCAGGTCATCAAGGTACTGGTGTTTCAGAGCAGGGCTGGTGCTACATTTGCTGGAAAGTACCTAAAAACAGAATTGAGCACCTTTGTAGTAGAACCATTATATACTGTGACAAATAGCAGAGTTAAATGGTATATCAACTTAATCTAAGTTTGGAAAAGATCCTGACATTATGAAAATACTGCAGCGGAGAGGCAAGTATTCTTTTTTGGCATAGCTATGGCTTTATTAAATCTTTATGATAATTTATTCATTCTTAAATTTTTCTGCTTTTATGAGTGAAGATCACAATATGAAGAGCCTCAAGAATGAGCTCTGATGGAAGCAGATTTAACTGTTTATCCAAAATTCTAACGCAAATCAATTAAATGATGGTTTTATTATCTCATGCCCTGCCAAGATTAGTCTATAGTTCCACATTTTTATCACAAAGAAGATAACCATTAAAATGAAGGGCATATATCAAGGCTCAAGCTCTTTGAAGTCTCTAAAGCAGAGAATGTGATGTTATAATGCTGGCATATACTTTAACATTATGGAGGTCACTTAAGAAATCGGACGTGTTCTTGGCTTTAACTGGTTGAACAAAAATATTATAATAATCTGACGAAATTATTATAAAATTTTGTTTCTAATATTATTACTAGTAAAATACAAAACAAATTCTTTGCTTATGAAAAATTTTAAAACAGGGCCAAAGTCAGTTCAACTTTTGTGTCACTGAGCATTGCACAGACTGACAGCGTTGTATTCTCTTTTTTCTGTCTCACAGTACTGAGTATCCGCGGAGCTCCGGAGGAGGAGCCACCAGATGCTCAACTCATGCGTTTGGACAACATGCTACTAGCTGAGGGTGTGTCCGGACCTGAGAAAGGGGGTGGGTCTGTTGCGGCTGCGGCTGCAGCTGCTGCGGCGGGCGGGGCCGGGTCTGACAACTCGGCTGAACACTCAGACTACCGGGCCAAACTGTCTCAGATCCGTCAGATCTACCACACAGAACTGGAGAAGTACGAGCAGGTGAGAAAAAAGCTGCTGAGTCCAGACTACATCACAGTCACATCACAGTAAAAAACTGCTGTGTATTCTCGAACTGAACTGTGTAAACTAAAATGTTTAAAATATAGACACAGGGTCCAAAATTAACTTTTTGCCACACCTGCCAATGGCAAGTAAATTGAAAGGCCTACCAATCATAAACCGCCAGTGAAACTGTACTTTGCATCACTTTTATTAAACTATATGTATTAGCAGTTTTCTTGTATAAAACATTTGTGACAAACAATGCAGTTCATTTTTGTCACTTATAGCTCATGAATAAGATGAGACAGTCTCTGTCTCTTTTTGAAACTTCACCTCACACAAAAAAGTGAAGACCAGTTGTGATTTGGTTTATCATATTTTCATTTTGGCATGATTCTTAATGCAAGGAATATTTAATATATTTATGTGGCCATATGGAATCCTGAAGAATTTTATTTTTTTAGCCTATCTAAACATCGTAATTATCCACAAAGTTAAAAGTCTTAAAAGATATCCATGTCGCAGCAGTTGTTTTCTTTAGTAGACAGTTTGCATTGAATGCAACTGTCATCACTAACAGTACATCAGCGAGTCATATTAGCATTATTGATTCGACTTAAACATCACATTTTGCTGCAGTTCCTAATAAAGTTACCGTCCATAATTGGTGAGCCAATTTTTTCAAGCATTTGCCGTTTGGCAAGAGTTCATTTTGGACCCTGCCTTAGTGCTTAGCAGGAGAGAACCTCCTGTAGTTGTGTTTACATGCACAGAGATTGATCCATGTGCCACCCCACTGTGCATGCTCAGGCGTGTAATGAGTTCACCACCCATGTGATGAACCTGCTGCGGGAGCAGTCTCGCACTCGGCCCATCTCCCCAAAAGAGATTGAGCGCATGGTGGGCATCATCCATCGCAAGTTCAGCTCCATCCAGATGCAGCTCAAGCAGAGCACCTGCGAGGCCGTCATGATCCTGCGCTCACGCTTCCTAGACGCCAGGTCTGTATGTGTTTGTGCATACAGTACTCTATGTGTACAATGGGGTCCAAAAGTCTGAGACTACTAGTGAAAATGCTTCTATATTTTTAATTTCCTCTTAATTTTTTGTCATAAATTTTCTGTGATTAATGGGTTTTTAAATCCCAGATTTTCAGTGTGGTTTCTTGTCAGTTGGACTGGACTCCATTGTATGTTCTCATATAGAGAAGAGAAGAACTATTAGATGATAAGAAAATAATATTTATTGGACTTTCTAAACACTGTGGCCTCTGAATAAAGCTGGTTTTGTTCTTTCTCTTTCTTATTCTCTCTTTGTCCCTCTCTATTTCTCTCTTTCACTCTGTTCTGTCATTTTCCATTAGACGAAAAAGGAGAAACTTCAATAAGCAGGCCACAGAGATCCTAAACGAATACTTCTACTCCCACCTCAGCAACCCATACCCCAGTGAGGAAGCAAAGGAGGAGCTGGCTAAGAAATGCTCCATTACAGTCTCACAGGTGAGTCACACCACCTTTCACTAACACAGTAGTGATTCTGACTCCAAATCATGACACAGATTACATTTCTATTAAAAATTACTTTAAGTGTTTATTTCAATATTCATGAACTCCTGAAATACAAACCAAAGATCTGTTAAATTACTGCTGTTAAATTGGTATGAACTCTTTAAAGAGTTTTGGTTTTATTGTACATTTCACAGCTGACATTTTTACTGATTTAAATATAAATGTTTGTCCTCTCAGGTATCTAATTGGTTTGGAAACAAGAGGATCAGATATAAGAAAAACATTGGGAAATTCCAAGAAGAAGCCAACATGTATGCCGCCAGAACCGCAGCTAGCGCAACCAGCGTCTCCACCCACGGCAGCCAAGCCAACTCGCCTTCCACACCAAATTCAGCTGGTGAGTGCTGCAATAAAGCTACACTCATTTCAAACAACACAATGTGTATGTTGCTTCTTCATTTCAAACCAATTTTAGAATGTCTCACTTAGTTATAGCTTTTTCTGTCCTTCTCCAATAGAGTAATTGCAGTGTAATTCTATTATAGTGAGCACACACAAACAACACACATGGCAGTCATTGCAAATCACTAATGTTGTTCTAACATGGATGATGAGCTGTAATGATATGATGAATCAACTCATAATTGTGTGTTACTTCAGGCTTAAAGTGAATTGTATAATTTCTTCACCACTAGTTGCACCAAACGAAATTGCAAAAATAATTACTATTTTCAACAGCTATCCCCGAACACTTCCCTCATCTTTCATTGTTAAGATAAACAGATAGCCCTGCCCCAAACTCAGGAAATTGGTTGAACCAATGTTGCCCAATGTCTGGCTGCTGAAACAGATTGCAATTCTGTTTGGTGCTATTAGTGGCAGAGAAATTATACACTGTACCTTTAAAATAACCAACTGAAATTCTGTAAGGCACAGTAGGTTACCAAGGTAATGTTCTGAATATTACACTTGTCTATTAAATACACTCCCTTTAGTGTACCACTCAGTAAGAGACTATTTTAGAACAAATCTCCCCTGTTCTGCACTTGACCTACAACATAGCTCACTTACAAAACTTTTATGATTCTTTAAACAGCAAAAATTAACCTCTTACTTATTTGTTCCCTGCTATCTCTAGACACTTTTCTTAGATTGCACAATTCAACCAAACTATTCTTTAGCTGAAATTAGATTTCCTTGTTGCTGGTGTAAAATAGCAATATGCAAAACTACACTTTTTTCTAAACTGACTAGTCGTTGGGTTGGCGAAGGAATTCATGCATGGTTTTGGTTTCACCTGACCCCAACCGGAAGTGTTTTTAGGAACAGTTTACTTATTGTATAAGCTTGTGTATAACATCTAGCATGCAAAAGAAAGAATTAGAACCGAGATGTCTTTTTAAATGTTTACTTTATTTTCAACTTATCCAAAAAAAAAAAAAAAATCAGCACAACACATGACGCAATGGCTAAAGATTATCCGCATTTGTATGGCTGTTGTAAAAGTATAAAATATATGTTCTGTAGAAAAAAAGTAGATAAACAAATCAACCTTACTAATAGACTAGTGGTTGTTGGATTACTAGTCAACCATTTTAACCCATCTCTTGTTTAATCACACCTAAGTTAACAGCCTGCTCGGCCTCTTTTGTCTGACTGACCTCCTTGATGTCATTATGAGATGGTCAAGCATTGTTGTAAAGCCTTGAAGTGATTAGAGGTCCATGTACATTTGAATAGTGTCCTGTGGCTTTTAAAGCAGAAATTAAGTTACACCCTGCTCTCTCTTAAACATCTAGGGAGCTCTCCTCCATTAAAAGACAAATAGCATTATTTGATTTCTAATGTGACTCAATTAGCACATCCTAAATTACTTCTAGTGTAACTGTTCTATCCATCTTAGATGTGACTGTATTATCAATAAAGGTCTGTTTCCTTTTCATCTGTTATTGTTCTTGAAACAACTATTAGCTTAACTAACACTTGATTTGATATGTTTGTTTGTGGCATTTAACTACGCTAGAACTATCTTCCAAAACCTAGTAAGCTTTCTTGATGACTGCTGTTTAAATAGGCGGCATCCTCATTGATATGGGACCTCATAAGCAGGGCCAGAAGTAATGCAGGGCCACAAGTAATGCTCGCCACTCACAAAGTTCTTCACATCCCCCACCCCTTGCATGCTTGTTTATTAAATATTTTTATTTGGCTAATCTAAAAATGCTTTAAGCTACGATTAAATGCTATGGAATACATCCTTTTTTCACATGAATCTACAGTACAGTGCAAACGATTTAGGCACTTTTGAAACATGTTGCATAGTGAGGATGTCTTCAAAACTAATGCCAGAAATAGTTGAAATAGCATTGATCAATTAACATCATAAAAATCCCAGTAAACAAAAAAGACTAAATCAATATTTGGTGTGAAAACAGCACCAATTCTCCTTGGTACACCTGGACACAGTTTGTCTTGGTTGTTGGCAGATAGGATGTTCCAAGCTTCTTGGAGAATTCGCCACAGTTCTTCTATCTATATAGGCTGTCTCAATTGCTTCTGTCTCTTCATGTAATCTTAGACTGACTCGATGCTCAGTGGGGGGCTCTGTGTGGACCATGACATCTGTTGCAGCTCCCTGTTCTTCTGTTTTATTCTATTTACAAAAAGTAATGTTTGGGATTCTAAAATGTATATTTCCTATTGACATATTAAAGCCGAAGATATAAATAACCATCTTAAGACAAATATTTTTTAGAAACATTGTGTGTGCCTAAAAATAACCTTTTGCACAGTACTGTACATCTTGCCTTTGAAAGTACATTCTTTTGACCATGAGCCCATTCTGAATCGTTCGACGCATGCACACTATGATTGCTTTGTGATATTCTTTTAGTACAGTCAATTCCAGGTGCATGTGCAGATGCGTAAGAAAGTCTGAAGATTCTGTATGGTAACTGATTATAATGACTTTTATAGGTAGCAACTTCGAGCATGGAGTGTATGGTAGTTTCCCTTACAAGAAATCTAAAGTTCTGATAAATTGCCATAAATTTGCTGTAAACTTGATGCATATTTCCGACTCATTATTTTCACATGCAAACGAGCTTGCGATTCGCCGCATATGTTTTCAAGAAGTTTGCGGCTCTTCACTGGTAGTGGTGAACCTTTGCAAACCTTTGGCGACAACGAAGAGCTTACCTCAAAGCTTGTTTGCATCTGAAAGAACGATTGTTGAATTTGCGGCAAATTTGCAGAAAGTTTGCAAGAATTCTTGATTTTTGTAAGGGTTCGATTCACAATTGGCTCCAATAGAGTTATAGGTTAGCATGTTGCTATGCTAATAACGTGCTACTCTAACAGGCTTAAACATTTTTGCTACTTATGATAAGCGCACTGTAGAACCGATTTACAATTGATTCCAATAGAGTTTTGTTATCCTGTTGCTATGCTAACATTGTGATACTCTAATAAACATAAAAATTAGGTATCAAACAGAAATATTGGTTAAAACAGTAAAATGTTATTCGAAAATTTGTACCGATACTTTTTGATATTGAATGAAAAGTTAGTATATTTTTATAATATGTAATGTATATGATTTCTCTTGATGCGTCCAGCTCGCTGTAGTGCATCCTGGCATTGCTTTCTCTGCTAAGAAAACATGCAATGCTGTCTCAATATTGGGCCTTAACAAGATTATTTAGAAGGCAGCTTGATGTTGCTACCTTCCTTTTGGAATAGCCCTCCTGTTGGGAGCTTGCCTATGCTGCCTGTCTAGGTAGGCAGCTCATTAGATATTGGAACAGAGCTAATGCCTTTTGCCTGTATGGTTTTCAGTACATTACCCTCATATCACCACTGCTAACCCTTCCTACTTCAGTCTTGCTGTTGCATGACAGTGTTTCTTGTCTTTATCTATCCCTATATCTGTCTTTCTTTCTTGCACTGCCATTCTCTCTCTCTCTCTCTCTCTCTCCCTCCCTCCCTTCCTCTCTCTCTCTCTCTCTCTCTCTCTCTCTCTCTCTTATTCTTAGGTTCTGCTGGCTCTTTTAACATGAATTCCGGGGACTTGTTCATGAGTGTGCAGTCTCTGAATGGGGACTCATACCAGGGGGCCCAAGTGGGGGCCAACGTTCAGTCACAGGTAGGGAGTGCTGTGAGGATAGAAGGCAGATGACCGTAACTAATTTAATTAAATTAAATCCAATCCTATCCAGTCATAATGGCAGTCCTGATTAGTCTACTCACAAAATTACATCTGGGTGGCTGTGGTTTACCCAGTGGGCCTGCCTCTTTTATTTGTCCATTTCTTTTGTTATATTTATTGAATTTCAAAGAAAGGACCCTCAGAATTGAGCGTCAATCTATAAGTGGCATACTTTTAATTTGATAATTATTTTGTGTGTGTGTTTTCAGTGTGTTTGGCAAAGAAGTACATGTCTGCACAATTATATTAATACACCATAAGGAGCAGGGCGAAATTTGGTACTTGCTCAGTATAATGTTGCTGCATTAAATTCTGTTATCATTTACTCACCCAGTTTCCCAGACCCATATGACTTTCTTTCTTTCATGGAACACAAAAGGAGATGTTTGGCAGAATGATAGACTTAGTCACCATTCACTCTCATTGCATCTTTTTTCATACAGTAAAAAGTGAATGGTGACTGGAGGCTAATATTCTGCCTTACATCTCCTTTTGAGATCCACGGAAGAAGGAAAGTCATACTGTACAGGATTGGAAAAACACGCTCTGTCATAACTGCTCAAATAGTCCATTTGTTATATATCATTCCCTTATTCTTGTCACAACAAAGTTCATCTCCCATTTCCATCCTGCTCTTTGAAGTGTCCGGCGCATGTAGATCTCTGTTTAGACGCTGCTGACACATCGAGTCTTCTGACCTTGAGTAGGGACTGAGGTTACAGTTTGCCTCAAGCAGTTGAACACTGCTCTGTGGCCATTGTCAGCTTCCAAATGAATAGACCATCAAAGACAGTCTTGGAAACAATACAGCTCTTGTCAGCGGGTTTGCATATCTATCATGCTGTCATGTCCGCCACCATGGCTGCATGACCTTGCCCAACACACTTGCATCTAAACACGGGGTGCCTCGGTTTGTCCCCTTTTGACGTCTGTGATGTTTTTCTCCCATACGAATCAACTTAACTAAAGGCTTGGGGTGCCTCATGAATATTCAGTGCTGGAGTTCCTGTGGAAATTTCTTGAAATTATGTGTTCATGTGGTGCAAGAATTACAGTGAGCTCAAATTCTGAGACACATTGATGATCATGGCAATCTGAGAAAAAAAAAGGAAAGTTAGATTGTAAAATGAATAAGAAAAATGCATGATTGTGGACTTTCTAGATCACTGCTCAAATGTAAGTAAATAAACAATCAGATTTCCTTGCTTCCACTGACGCACAAGATGCTCTCTGTAGATCATGCTGGCATAGCATTAATCATCAGGTTTTTACACAAATAAATGGAATCAATGCCAGCTCAAGTGCATGTTTTCATTAAAGCAAAGTGGGACTTTCAAGACACTGATACATTTTTTATTTTTTTTTACACTCACATCATTGTGCTGTAATTTGTTATAAGAAATTGTGAATAAATATAAAATGCAAAATAGAAGTCATTTAACTTGTAGTCTGAGGCTGTATATGCAAGATACTTTCTCTTACACAGATTTAGTTTGTGTGTTTTGATGTGTGAATTTGTAAACCCGATAATTGTATCGAGTCATAGGAGGTTAATAATTTAAATTGACATATTATTTAGTTCATAATTTTCATGCTTTGAATTCATTGCTTTCTTCATATTTGATTCATAAATCCTTCCATCTTCACAGCCATTTGTTAACAACACTGTAAACATTAGTTTGTTTCCTCAACAAATTGTCTTTTGTTTGATATCTGCATCACAAATATCTCATGAAATGGCTGATGCCCTTTCCAATTGCCAATACCCTTTTGATATCAGGGTGACCTTTTCTCAGCACAAACGTCTTTGTTTTGAATCAGGATTGTCTAAGCTTGTCTTTTGTTTGTGTTGTGTTCTTTCTATCTGCAGGTGGATACTCTTCGCCATGTTATCAGTCAGACAGGCGGATACAGTGAAAGCCTAGCTGCCAGTCAAATGTACAGTCCACAGGGCATTAATGTAAGTGCAAGCCTGCATCTTGTCTCCAGCCTCTTCTGTCTTTTGCTGCTCATGTACCCTAATCACAAGACCAATGCCATTAGCTTGAAATTGCTGTTTGGGCTAGTTTGGCAGTCCCAGCTTACTTGGTGCCCTAGGCAAGATTTTCACAATATGGAAGTTATTTGAAACATCAGGGATTTTTGGTTTTATATATAAATACAGTTGAAGTCAGAAGTTTACATACACTTTGGTTGAAGTCATTAAAACTTTTTAACCACTCCACGGATTTCATATTAGAAAACTATAGTTTTGGCAAGTTGTTTAGGACATCTACTGTGTGCATGACACAAGTAATTTTTCCAGCAATTGTTTGCAGACAGATTTCAATGTTAAATGACTATATTACAATTCACGTGGGTCATAAGTGTGCATACACTAAGTTAACTGTGCCTTTTAAGCAGCTTGAAAATTCAAAAATTCCATGACAAAATTATGTCAAGCCTTTAATCAATTAGCAAATTAGCTTCTGATAGGAGGTGTACTGAATTGGAGGTGTACCTGTGGATGTATTTTAAGGCCTACCTTCAAACTCAGTGCCTCTTTGCTTGACATCATGGGAAAATCAAAAGAAATCAGCCAAAACATCAGAAAAAAATTGTGGTACATCCCATTTCCAAATGCCTGAATGTACCACGTTCATCAATAATACACAAGTATAAACAACATGGGACCACACAACCAACATTCGCTCAGGAAGGAGGTGAATTCTGTCTCCTAGAGATGAACATAGTTTGGTGCGAAAAGTGCAAATCAATCCCAGAACAACAGCAAAGGACCTTGTGAAGATGCTGGAGGAAACAGGTAGAGAAGAATCTATATCAACAGTAAAACAAGTCCTTTATCAACATAAACTGAAAGGCTGCTAAGCAAGGAAGAAGCTACTGCTCCAAAACCACCATAAAAAAGCCAGACTACAATTTGCAAGTGCACATGGGGACCAAGATCTTACTTTTTAGAGAAATGTCCTCTGGTCTAATTAAACAAAAATGTAACTGTTTAGCCATAATGACCATCATTATGTTTGGAGGTAAAAGGGTGAGGTTTGCAAGCCGAAGAACACCATCCCAACCGAGAAGCATGGCAGCATCATGTTGTGGGGGTGCTTTGCTGCAGGAGGGACACTTCTCCAAATAGATGGCATCATTAGGAAGGACAATTATGTGGATATATCAGCCAGGAAGTTAAAGCTCATCGCTAATGGATCTTCCAAATGCACAATGACCCCAAGCATACCTCCAAATTTGTGGCAAAATGGCTTGAGGAAAATTAAGTCAAGGTGTTGAAGTGGCCATCATAAAGCCCTGACCTCAATCCGAAAGAAAATTTGTGGGCAGAACTGAAAAAGCATGTGCAAGCAAGGATGCCTACAAACCTGACTCAGTTACACCAGTTCTGTCTGGAGGAATGGGCCAAAATTCCACCACCTTAATGTGAGAAGCTTGTGGAAGGCTACCCAAAATGTTTGACCCAAGTTAAAATGTTTAAAGGCAATGCTACCAAAAACTAACAAAGTGCATGTAAACTTCTGACCCACTGGAAGTGTGATGAAAGAAAAACTGAAATAAATAATTCTCTGTACTATTATTCTGACACTTCACATTCTTAAAATAAAATAAGTGATCCTAACTGACCCAAGACAGGGAATGTTTTCTACAATTAAATGTCAGGAATTGTGAAAAACTGAGTTTAATTTTATTTAGCTAAGGGCTTGTCTGGGATTAGTTGCATATCCTGCCCAACATATACATTTTTGTCTGGTGCTGGTGACCCTTAGTGTTGATGATGTATACAGTATTTAATATTTTAATATTATATACTGTATGTTAGGGCTGTCTATCTATTAAACATTTTAAAAAATCAAATGAATTACATTATGTGCCAAATTAATTATGATAAAATAATTGTCTATCGATATTTAGTGAGAATGGCAATTCTGTGTATGACAATTTAAACAGTTATAACTATAATATATAATAAATGCTATAATGCCTATAATACATTTACATTAAATCATATATATATACATATATATATATATATATATATATATATATATATATATATATATATATATATATATATACATACTGCATATTGTGGCAGCAAACAAGTAAAGCATTTAGACAATAAGTGTCTTCTGTAAGTGCTTTTTTAAATTGCTGGTGTATGTATTTTTGCTTCAGCTGGGCGCTTTTGTAACATCTCACTTTGGTTGCATTGCATCTCACTATTTTTCTGCATCTCTAGTCACAATTGCTATGTTTTTAGGATGTTATGTCAAGTTAAATGTAGTTTGAAACTTTGAAAAAGAAAACATGTCTGGAGATCCCTAAATTCTTGCAAATTAACTTGACACCCAGTGATCACAAATTCACAATGTATTTTGTTGTATAGAAGAGCAGCTAGGACATTTTTATAACTCATTTTGTGTGGGGGAAAAAAAAATATTTATTTGGAATTGGGAGTGATATGAGGGGTGGTTAGATTTTTTTAGACAGAATTTTCAGTTCAAAATAAATGAAATAAATACATAAAGTACATTTAAAGATGGTGCTACTCAATTGGACCGACCACATTGATATATATATATATATATATATATATATATATATATATATATATATATATATATATCATTTTAGACCAAAATTTTTTTTTACCTTCAATAATCATGCAACTTCATTATAAAAGATACAAATAATTTGAATGGAAGTTGTATTCAAAATCCACCTTGCTCCAAAATCTGTATAATGCTTCTGGTGTCAGCAGCAACAATCACCCTGTCTACGGTCATCTAGGCGACCATACTGTAAATATAACTGTCAGGTATTGTCAGCATTAGCCACATACACACCACACAAGCACTAAAAATTTCAAACAAGCCTCAACACTGGTATTATTTTCACTAGCTGAACTGTATTCCTCATAAAACACTTTATGATGGTCTCCCCCACCACATTTGAGTGCACATTAAAGCAGTTCTGTTAACCAGAAGAGAGGAATAGCTCAAGCCATCGGTTTTGTACTGGGGGAAGAGCGTTTAAGTGAGAGAATGATAGCACAAGCAGCCGAGACCAGTATGTAAAATCCACAGCGACAAGCCGTGTCGTCAGCTAAGAAAATTGATCAGACAGTCTCAAGGGAGGGCTGAGTAGAGATTTGGGACAGCAATCCAAGTGCATTGGTCATATCACACATCTGCCACCTTAACAGCACTGACAGCGAGCCAGCAAAGTGTGAGGAGGAAAAAAAGGGGAAAGACAAACACATAAACACAGCGTCTCTTAATAGACGCTCTGGAGCTCAGCTGAACGTGTCCTGTAGAAGTGGCCCAGCGTTTTTGTGCCATCTGTGGCTGATGGAGCTGTGTGTTTTTATTAGGATCACTTACATTGAGATGAGATGTTTTTTTATGGAAATGCATTCACATAGAACAAAATATTTCTAAATTAAATAAAATATGATAAATATTTTATCCAAAATTATCTTAAATTCTCAGATATTTGTAAATAATTGTTTGAATGAAATGTTTCCACAAATTAAATGTAAGAGTTGCCACTTTACAAAAAAGGTATCCGTTAACTTGATTCCAGTATATCAAGTTATCGCATTGGGCATTATGAACTGACAATGAAAAAAATATATTTTTTACAGCATTTATTAATCTTGGTTGATTTTAATTTATTAATGTACTATTGTCCAATGTCCATTGTTATTCCATAGTGCATGTTAACGCATACTTGTTGTGTTGTAACTAGGGATGCACCGATCTGATACCTGGATCGGTATCGGCTCGGAAAATGAAGTTTTTAAACAGATTGGGTATCGGTCTGATAAGCCTGATCAAAATCCGATACTGTGTGTTAGTCATGTTCGTTATTTTCAGGCTCAAAAAATGACATAAAAGAACCATTAAAACACAATTAAAGCAGTTCATATGACTCATACATTTAATTCAAAACCACTTAAAGATGTGCAATAGCTCTGTGAATCACAAAAGGCTGTGTTTAATAAGTAAATATATAACAGAGCTTATTCTTTTCTACTGATGACTTATACTGGAATTACTGTTAATTGTGCTGCTACATTATCCAGTATACTAGTTAATAATAAATTGTTTCTTAATCAGCTATACATTTATATTGAAATAATGTGTAGTTAGAGGTTCATGTTTCTTTACATATTAAAGAGTACTCTCAATTAGTTCCACACAACAATGCAAAGATATTCTAATCTGATTATGCAAAAAACAACACTGGTATACTGAGATTTCCGATATCGGAATCGGATTGGAAGAGAAAAAGTGATATCGGTGCATCCCCAGTTGCAACTTGTAATGTTAATGTTAAAAATGTATTAATATATGTGGAAATGAAGATGAACCAAAATGACTAAATGCTGTAAAAGTCATTGTTAGTTCATGTTAACTATTATGTTAATATAAACATATATATACAACCTTTTTGTGTTACCATTTAAGATTTGAATGCTTTTCAGTCTCACAAATTCAACACTTTTTGCAATCATTACAACACTGATTTATAAATTGATCTTAGAATATTTCATTTCACTAAGTCAGTAAATAAATTATGCCAACAATATTTTATTGATTTTTTTTTTAGATAAGGTAAAATTGATTCTCCTCGATACCATGTATCATAATGCTGTGATAATGTAGCCAGAGAAAGTATCTCAATTTTTTAACAAATTCACTGGCTTAAATGACATGATGTTTTTCCTTCTCCACCCGGATAAGTTATTGCTCATTTTTCTAGTTGTGGATAATGACGGCCTGAGACATAAAGCATTTATGTGGGGGAGCTTTCCTCATGCGCTGTAATTACGCCTTTGAAATAGACATAGGGTGTCACCAAAGCTGAAGATTTGAAACGTTTTTTTTTCCTTCCTCGCTCTGCTCTTTCTTTTCTGATTACAGACTGCCTCTATCTAAAATAACAGGCTGGGAAAATAAGAGGCTGCCAAAGACCATTTCTAGTCCTTTTTCTGATGGCATGGAAATTGCTATTAATGCCCAAATGCTCTTTAGGCAACCTGTCTCCCGGACATGAAATAGCCCCCATTTTAGGTTCCCATTATACTTTCATTCCTTTAGCCAATGTGATAATTTGCAATAATTGATTCCTCCATCATCTGTCTTTGAAAATTATCTCCTGGAAATGACTCTGTATGACTCGTAATATGCTGCATAATGTCGTTCTTTTTACTGCCTCACTTTGAATCACTTCTTTGAAAATCGTGTTTATAGTGAGGGAATTTGTTATTGTCTCTATCATTTAGATTTCACATCAGGCTTTCTAGCTGGTCTATTACATATTGGCACTTAGAAGAGTATCAGGGCCATATCACTAAAAACCAAAATTCTAAAATATGTTTTAGGTTAAAATTTTTAGATAATTGCACTCAGGCACACTGGGGCAAAAATACAAAATAAAAAAAAAAACATATCAAAAGTGGCAAAAAATGCCGTAGACATCATAATGTGGGGGCACATTTTTTTTGTGTCACATCCACTATTTTATATATTTCATAAAATGTTGATTTGATGTATTTATACTTTAACTGTCAGATATGTGTAATCACCAGTTTCAAATACCAGTTGTTAAAGGTGTAAATGATATAAAGTGTTTTTTTTTATTATTATTATAATTATTAAAAAAAAACAGCTCTGAAAACACAGTTTGACAGTAGAGAGCTGCATAATAAAAAATTAGGAGTAAAATTATTTAAAATGCATTGTAGAATTGTGTTTACTGTGTTATGATATCTAGTGTATAATTGTATAAGTAAATTATAGGTAACAGCCCAAACTGTTCAGATTGAGAATTCAGGTTGAGAAAATGGACAGAACTGCCCCTTAATACTAAATTTGAATTCTGACCCAGTATACACTCCATATTTCTCATGCCTGTTGGCTTAGCACTTAGTCTTTTCTTTTTCTCTTAAAGGCGAACGGTGGCTGGCAAGATGCCCCCACACCCTCCTCAGTGCCCTCACCTACAGAAGGACCTGGGAGTGTCCATTCTGACACCTCCAACTGATCAGCACCATCATCATCATCACAGACCGCTGGATCTTCAGACTGCTCTCACTAAAGATCCACTACTGTCCACAGATCGGGATTAACATCCCACACAGTCATACACAATCATACTACACCTACTTACCACCGTGGAACATTTGGGATACTTTACAAGAGTTTAAAAAACAATTCTGAATAAATAAAAGAAAAAAGAAAAAAAAGAACCATGTGTTTGTACAGTTTTCAAGGTGTATTTTAAGTGGCACAGGATGACTAACAAACCTGTGACAGTTTCAGTCTTATGAGGCTTTTGTTAATGATGGAACAACCAGTTGTTGTGTTTAAATTTGAATGCTTCATTCTACCTCTCAGCAAAAGAAAAACAGAAAAAAGAATATGAAATGCGAAAGAGTAGTATTTGTTTTCTAAAAAAAACAAAACAGTTTTAATAACAGATACCACTTGATCATGTATAGTGCTTGAGAGGAATCTCTCCTTATCGGTACGTTCAGTCATAATTGCCTCTTTTGTTCGCTCATCACTAGTGACAATGACTTTTTTTTCTTTTCTTTTTTAACCTAGGCTCATGGAATTTATGTGAACATGATACAATTTTATAAAAATTGTGCATGGGTGTGTATCATGTTTGACTGCAGGTTTCCAGTGAAATGTCCAGCTGGGGGCACCAAAAGCGAGTAAAATGGTGTCATATTCAGTTAGTGTCTTTTAGATGATTTTTTTTTAAACATACCTCCCTAACCTAAAACATTTGCCAGAACCTAACCAGTAGTGTTTTAAAATATGAATGAGACATTTAAAAAAGACATCCTTACCAAATCAATGCCTAAACGTTCCCTAAACTTAGCCATTAATGTTTTAAAATGCAGAAGCAAAATGATAAAGGACCTTATTTGAAGCAACCACCTCATTTGGTGCTGATTCTATGACTCTGTTATGTACATGGCTGGACTTGAACCGCAATCCTCCGACTCTAAGTCCAACGTTAGCTGAGCTACCGCACAAGCTATCCGTGTTGGAATAAGTGTATATGTAACTGAGTTTGTAATAAAAGCATTAAAATGTATTGTTTTTCAAAAGATGTGTTTGAGTAAAAGTGTGTGGATATCATAAAATAGCAGGGTCTGAGTAACAGAGAGAAAAATAAGTATTTATAAAGTCACAATCAGCCATTTAAGTCATGATTTGAGAGAAAGTGAATAAAACACACAGTTGTTGCAGTGCCTCAAGGGTTCATTTCAACTGGAAACTGCAGGGAATTGTACCTGGAGACACGTTTAACAAGTTTTGCAAAAATGTACATAGACTCACGTTTTCACTATGAGCCTGGGTTGTTTATTTATTTATTATTATTATTATTATTATTTTCTAAAGGCCCTCAGATTTTATTTTATTGAAATTTTGCCCAATAATAACAGATTATTCTACATTAAAGTCTACATTAAATTGGATATGTGGAGGTTGCCTATACCATTTGAAAATGGATTACCTCATCATGTTTTCCCCACAAACACATTACAAAAACCTGTCCATTAAATTCATAGTTAAATGTACACCTTTATTTTCAGCTGAGAGTGCAAGTCCAAACACAACTCTGTCATAGATTTTATTTGGAGTCATTTCCTCACTCTGTTTGTTTTTGAGGACACTGTCTGTGAGTCAATGAAAATATAACTGATTTCGGAAATGGAGGAAGCATCAAGTCATTATGGTCTATAATGACATTGCCTCCCTGCTTTCACTTCAGATCACTTTCAAATGCTCCCTTACTCCCTTATTCCCCTAAGTAAAGGAATTTGACATAAACAGCAATATATTTTGTTTTGTTTACAGTACACAGGCAGGTACCCTTTACTGCCCCAAGTTATGAAAAACAAGCACTAATGCTCTTTATTGTTTTGAAGAAGTTGAATTAGCTTTAGTATGTTCCCTTTTTAAGATTATGTTTAAGGCATTGTTCTTTATTGTAAACATCCTCTGTTAAGTTTTGTAAAGACCTTGAGTATTTCATCATAAAGACATGAGATATTGTCTTATTGTTATTTTGAAAATAATTTAATGTAAGAGAGCCAACTGTGAGTGTACAGTTTTAGAAACATTACAGCCAAGTGTCGCTGTTAACCAAAATCTTTGTATAAAAGTTGTAAAAGAAGATGAAATATCATGCTCAGACATAATGAGCTTGTCTCAGTTTTCTGTTGCATTTAAAAGGAAGTTGGGCAGGCTTGTATGTGCCAAAACTGCATATGGTTAAGTACAAATCTTGTCTAATTTCTTTTGAGCATTTTGTGTTTCTGATGCCACCGCTTCGATTGGTAAATCATGACTAATGAAGCTATTCCACCTAATTGAAAAAAATGACGCTGAAAAATCCAATAGTTAACTAATTTTTGTTGAAAATATATCCCTGTCTGTCAGGGCTCCGGATAATGAAGTTTGTTTTGCAGTACATTGAATCAGAATCCATTTAAATGGGGAAGTCATTAAGTTAATACGATTTGGACATTTCGACAGTCACTCTTAGCTGTGTTGATGCAGGTAACAGTATGTACAACTGTTCAGTCTGTATGGACCCATTGCCCCTGAACCTGGAAATCCAGCATGTTGGCTTCTGAAAAAGTTCCAAAAACTGACTGGAATTGAAGCCAGTGAATCATCATTGCTCCAATATATGTTTCAAATAAAAACAGTGTCTTATATCATATGATATCCCCTTAATTTGTACTTTTACAAGTGTTCTGCCAAAAACATATTCATGAACAGTTGCCAAAAAGGAAGGAGCTAGACCTGTTTAATGGATTTCGAGGGGAAATGTCTTGGAATGTTCATTACTATTCACTATCAAAACCAAAAATGTAAAAACTGAAAGTTGCTTATGTACTGTATGCATAAGAATCGTAAATATGCGATAGATATTTCATTGCCTTTGTTTGTTGTATTATTTCTTTCTTGATATCTTTTTTTTTATAATTTGGTTAGCTCTTATTTTACTATGACAATTTATCTTATTGTACAATTAATTCTGAAACACCAGTTAATATATTATTATTACTATTATTATTATTATTATTTAATAGTTTGAAGATGTTCCATGTGAAAATACAAACATACATCATCTGTTATTTGAATAACATACATTTATGACTCAAAAGAACACACTCTAATTTACTGATGGTTGCCATTGTGAAAATGTATATATTTTGTGAAATATACTTGACCGCACTTGTTATAAATACATTGTTAGATGACACAATCATGTACCATATGATGCATTGAAGTCCAAACAGTTGTTTGGGTTTCCCCTTCAATTCCCACCAACTCTGTCTTAAAATTGACATGATTATCATCAATAAATGTTGTATTGCTCACTGAACAGTATTGATATATTTCAGTATGTATTTTGTGAGATTCTCTGTTTTGTTGTTGTTGTTTTGTATATATAAAGGTTTTACAGGCTTTAAGGTTTTTCTTGTTCTCCGCTTCATGTTTAGGGGACATTTTCAAAGTAATAAAGTCAAAGAAATAGTAGTAATACATATACTATGAATTACATTAGTAAAAAAAAAATCAAAAAAATATGCCAATCTTCATAGAGACGAGGTGATTATGTTTTTGCCTCACCTGTGTAGATGACACAAAGCGATGATCAGAGGTCAGCTACATTGATATCATTAATTATTCAAAAGTGCTTATCTCAGTTGTTATGACAGAAAACAATGGCACAAATTGAGCCTGAAATTCATTTTTACACCAAAAAGTAACATTTAAATGGTTGTTGTTCTCCTCTGGATCGCTCGTTTTGGCAGATTTACTTGGCGTCTTGAGATCAGAAATAGAAAAGAGGCAATTAGAATCATCATGGTGCCGCGCAGTGGTTGCTCAGGAAAACTGTGGATTACCATGGTCTGTTCTACTCTATTCTGATTGGCTGCAATGCATGCTGTTCTAACCGTTGAATGCACAGGTAGTCAATGTTGATATTCATGTGTTTTTTGTAACAATAGCAACATATCATTACAGTGCAAGCAATGTGAGCAATAGCAACTGAAAACATTTCCTAACCACTTTCATCAGCATTGCTAATATTATTCAATATGGAATTCAACTTGTTTTGCATGGAGGGTGAGAGCTAGAAATCAGGACTTATTAAATGCGTCTTTCGCTGTCTGACAAACCGATGCAAGAAGATTAATGTGTTGTGTATATAATGTTTTCAGTAAACTATTTATGTGCTGTGATGTGACTACAGCCACTCCACTTCATATCGGGTGGTTCTTCACCTCCAACTCATGCATTTAAAATTGTTTAAGGTACACCTAGCCATGGGCTATCCTGTTATACCATGGCCACTTGCCAGAACTGATTAGTTACAGCTGTAATATATATTTTTTGCAGCACAAATTTTGAAATATTTAATAGAGATAGTGTGCACAGTGTTCCTCAAACAAACACAAAACACCATCAGGGTAACACATATGACACTAAAATAATGCCATAAACATTACTAAACATAAAATATAACACAGAACAACCCAATGTACATAACTGATATTTAAAATGAGAAGAAACATAATTGTTCCCATAAAAGTTAATGAACTGTAATAGGTCACAAGGGACTTCTACAAACGCCAGATTAGTGGCTTTTTTTTTTTTTTTTTTTTTTTTTTACTGTAACAACTATTTAACAATAGTTTAATGTAAAAGTACATGTATTCTTTAGTTAAACGTGATCAAAATTTTACTGTTAATGACAAGGTGAAATCATACTTTTTACATCTAAAAAAAAATGAATATATTACCATAAAATGACATGTATTGTCTTGTTTAAATATATTACAATTTTTTTTTCCATATATGTTAAGGTTGCTACCTGTTAACCAATTACCTTTTGTTATGAAGCTTTTATTTTTTAACATCCTTTAACCGTTAAAATTACAGACATTTTTTACAGTGTAGTCATCATTATCTCAAAACACTTTGAGATGAGGAGAGACATTAGCAGATGTTAAATTATCATGACTAGATATTTTTTGACTGCATAATGGTTATGGAGATCCATCCTCTATTTCTAGGGTGAAAGAGTAAAAGAGAATCAAGTCTGAGCAGAAATAAATATGTGAGGAAAAACACTTTGTGACTTTCCAAGCCAGTCTAAGCTGATCCAGGACCTTACAATTCTGAATTTAATTTTTAATAGCTCAATATCACTGAGGTCACACTGTGCAGTTCAGTTAATGTCATTGTCATTGTGATAGTGAAAGTGGGCCAAGGTCTGCAGTGGTTTGCAGAAGACCTCAACTTCGCAGGTCTGTCAGGGTCTCTCTCTCTACACACAGAACAGCTTTGGGGTGCTTGGCCTCAGGAGCATGGCAGTATGTTTTATATATACATATTCTGGCAGCCATGTCTCATTGTACCAAGGGAGTGTGGGGGGATGAGGGTTTTAACATGTCTCCCACCTCCACAGGCCCATTCTGACCCAGTCTCCCACCTTCAATACCCCAAACTACCCCACATGTCTTTCACCACAACTAAACATCCTAAACATCCCGCTCACCCACATCATTCTGTGGGATGGCGCTTGTCAACACATGAGAGAGATGTGAATGCTAACAGAAATGAAATGTGAAATTGTCCTCTGTGATGTCAGGTCTGATTTCAGTTTCACAGGGAAGAATATTGTTGCAGAAAAACACAGCCAGGATCACAAGATCTGACATTGGTGCTGATGTAGATTAAAATCATGATTATTTTGACGTTCTAATTAATAGAGCATTGTGTGTGTAAAATATACAGTAATGCAAACAGCACTAAATTAACATTTTGCCATTATCAAATGTTTGAGTAGCTGATGTCTAAAAATTGCCTTCCTAGTAATGTACAATTTCCTCTTTTAAAAAATTATTACATGATCAGAGATTCTTTTTTTTAGGTTTTTGCAAGAAGATGAATTATGTTTTTCTTTTAAATACAGTATAAATACATTTCTTATAAATCACAATTTTTTGTTGGTGCCAGATGGGCTTGTTTGAGTATTTCTGTAATTAGCAATCTCCTGGCATTTTCACACACAACAGTCTCTAGAATTTACTCAGAATGGTGCCAAAAAATAAATAAATAAAGTTAGTGGCAGTTCTGTGGATGGAAATACCTTGTTGATGAGAGAGGTCAACAGAGAATGACCATACTGGTTCAAACTGACAAAGTCTATGGTAACTCAGATAACTGCTCTGTACAATTGTGGTGAGAAGAATAACATTTCAGAATATTTTGTGGCATGAGGGGGACCTACACAATATTAGGCAGGTGGTTTGAATGTGGCTGAAGGTGTTGATTGTGGCTGATCGGTGTATGTACTGTGTTTATATATATTTATATATACAATTTAAGTAAATTTTTTATATATAAATAGTATTATATATTATTCAAGTGTATTTTTTTTCATTTAGTGTATCCAGGGTTGGGAGGGTTACTTTTGAAATGTATTCCACTACAGATTACAGAAAACATGCTGTAAAATGTAATTTGTAACTTATTCTGTTAGATTACTCAAGTTCAGTAATGTATTCTAAATACATTTAAATTTCTTCTTCAGCACTGGTAGATTTTTTCACTTGTTTTGTCTATAAAAACTCTGCCAGTACAGTAACACAAAATACACATGTTAAATACATTCTCTGAAAAATCAAAATATCATATGCAGTGTTGTTCCTAAAACAAGATTAATCACATTGATCTTTTTTTAATATATATATATATATATACATGTATATATATAAATATTTTTTTTTTTTTTACAAGAAAACAATAAAAAAATCCCTAGCAAGAATAGGATTTTTAACCTAATATCAAAGGTCTTACTAGAAAAAATAAATTATGATCTAACATTAATTTTCTTGATAATATAATATGATCAGGCCTGATAACGTGTGCATGTAAAATGGCTAGAAATAGCATTTTAGATAAACAGAAAGGTTCATTTCTATTTCTTCTGCTCCAAATTTACTTCAAACTTACTTCTCTGTCTGCTCGTATGAATGTAACACATCACAAGAAAGTGTTTCACCGCTGTTCAAATGCACTTTGGATCGCATCATTTATATGTATAAATGTTTTCCATCTGAAAGGACTAAATATTAAATGAAACAAATGTATGCAAATTAATCTCTTCAGTAATCAAAATACTTTTTGAATGTAACTGTATTCTAATTACCAATGATTTAAATTGTAACTGTAGTGGAATACAGTTACTTATATTTTGTATTTTAAATACGTAATCCCGTTACATGTATTCCATTACTCCCAACTCTGAGTGTATATTCAAACTCTTTGCATAGATATGGACACCAAAATGGTCACAATGGTTACTGTGTCATTAAGAGGAGTGCATCACTTAACATTGAAGACATGGTAGGTCTGCTCAGATTTTTTATTTATTTATTTTATTTTTTTGTGAGATCTGTAATGCTGTTTCTTACTGTGGTATGCCATACCATTATGTCAAGCAACGTCTTATTTTGTGATATAGTAGACATTGAAGATACTTATTATTTAGATCACACAAACTCACTCACTTTTGGATACATTGTATGGTTAACATTTTATGTATTTAAGTATTTTAGTAGTTGAAAAGTTAAAACTACTTTCTATTGAAAAAACATCCTGTTGACCACCACCATTGTGAGCTGTATGCTGCACCAGAACACATTCAATGCCACTGACAGTAAATCCAGCACTGTGTATTGGGAAATTCTGAAGGGCATTGGGCATGAGGAACATCTGTGGACAGTTCAGTTTAATTCTCTTTATCGGTTTGCAGCGGTAGGAGCCTCCCAAGTGCTTCTGTGTCATTTGGTATTCCATCTCACAACTGATCTTCTCAGGTTTGAAAGGAAAGGACAAATCCCAGAGATAGCCCGTCTGGACAAGACACGTGGCTCTGCATATCAGCCACTCACAGGAGGGATGAGAAATCCCCTTCCTGACACTTGCAAAGGCTTCTTTGTGAAACCAGCTGAATTATCTGAGCCCTGCACACACTAAGCTTTGGTGCCAGTCAAATATTGAGCAGCTCTCAGCCTTTAAATTATATTGAGTTCATGTCCCCCACTGATGTAAGGATTTGTGCAGGAATGGCTGCTTATTTTCACTAAAGGTTTTCTGCTGTATGTAGCTGGTGGGTTGTAAATAAACAACACCAATACATAAATATCTTTTGGGGTTTTATTCTGATGGCTGTTTCCAAAAAATACAAAAACAGCGGTCAATGGGGCTGTATATATATATATATATATATATATATATATATGTAAAAAGATAAAGAAAGAAAATACAAAAAGTGAAATACGGAAATTAAATTCAGTACAACAAAATACGGAAAATGAAATAAGGTTCAACAGAATATGGAAACAGTTCTTACATTGTAAAAGATGTCTAATTTTAATGGTAAAAGACTGTAAAAATGCTACAGAAAAAAAAAGTTAATTGATTAACAAGTATTAACTGTAAAATATACAGTAAATTTGTTTATATATAGACAATACTGTAGTTAAACAATACAATGTTGTACAAATTAAATTTTTAGATATAAAAGTATGATTTTCCTGCATAATTATTGGTAAAAATGTACATTATGTTTAACAAGAGAGTAAAAGTACTTTTTACTGTAAATTATTGTTACAATTGCAGTAAAAAACAATCGGGTGTTCCCAGAATTCCCTGCATGACCCATCATATTTCCTTAATATTTATTTTAATACTTATTTTTTAAATCATTTACATACTTTGGGGTGTCCTTAACATCTGGCCTCTTTTTGTGCATGAGTTTGAAAACGACATACCCAAACTAAAACTCTTCCAGGTCTTGAACTCTTATTCAAGAGTAAAAATTTTATCATTGTAGTATAAAATATTGGCTGAATAGTGACCGCAAATATTATTTATAAAATACTTAAAAAAAAAAAAAAAATTTACTAGACTATGCGCAGTGCCCCAAAAACACATCTGATTCAAAGCCATGTCTGATGGAGGTCTGACACAATTTTGAAGTCGATATGACTAAAACTCCATGTTCCATAATGATTTATGTAAGTGTACTTCCAAAAAAAGGCCACTTGTAGGTGCCAATAGACATCCTGAAGTAACTCCATAAACCAATGATCAAAGTGGTTCAAAATATACAATTTATTTATATTTCAATGTAAAAAAATATGACACAAACCAAAATATTCATGAAGATATAATTTTATTATTATTTTGGAATATATTATAATGCATTCCATATATATTTATGAATTTTATAAACAATGTGAAAAGAACATTACAATTTGAAATGTTGCAATGGAAATAAACTTTTACTTTCAATAATGATGCTTCTGTTAATTTTTTCTCCATCCTTTCTGATGTTCACCCAGGGTCTTTAGCCACTGCCACAATCCAGGGTGCCTCACTCTCCCCAGTTTTGATCACCGTCAGTGAAGCCTGGAGCACACCTGCTACCAATGCAAAATGAACAAAAAGCAGTAGAAAAAAAATGACTAAGACAATGCATTGGGAGCACGTGTGCTCTGGGGTCTAACTCATGGTGAAGCCAGGGAGGGTGGCTCATCTCGGCTTGAATGACATCTAAGAGCCTCATGGATGTGCAGTTGAACAGGGAGTTTGATGAAAAAATGCAATCGGGAGGAGCGGTTCCTCCAGGCCCTCGGCGATGATGACTGAAGCCGAGGAGTGTGGTGCCTCTCGGCTTGAGGCAGAGGCTAAAGGCCTTGGGTAAACGGCAAAGAAAAATCAGTGAAAGTTACTGCATTGGGAGTGTGTTCTCCGCGGTTTAACTTCTGGTGATATTGGACTCTTGCAATTAAAAGCATACCGAAGTTTGGAGGAGTGTGCTCATCTGTGCTTGACTGGAAGACAATAAAGGTCAGAACTTCCAGTTTCATTTTCCATGTTTTATTTTTCTTTTGACCCGTTTAATAAAATCGTATAATTGTAACTTTGCAATCGTCAAAATTGCTTCACAATATTACATCTTGAGACCCAGATCTTTCTAATATATTGGATGTCAAAATTAGTTTCCAATTTCACAGTTTAAACATGCATTAAACATAAATTAAATGTCAATAAATACGCAAGTTTGTCATTTTTGAACCACCCGTCGTTAAGAGGAAAATTTAAATTTCACAAAATATGCCACTTACATCTGTGCTGTTTTGAATATATTCATGACTGAAGGCGTTGAAACACCCTGCCTTTAGCCAAGATTAAATTCACAATATTGCACACCCTCTCATACCATATTATAATTATATACATTATATTGATTAATTACTTTTAAATTTGAGTTCCTTTACTAATTTGTCTAGTTTTGCCTAGTCTCACATTATACTATATTGTTAAAAAGAAACTGTTAATGTAACTCTGTGACATTAGCATGACATAAAATGATATGTGTATTAAATATGGACATTTACACAATGGATCTTTACTGTTCATTTGAGCAGAATGCACTTACCAGAGACCATTGAGAAAAATGTCTGCAAGATAGTTAAAATGTTTCTTTGGAAATACTATTTAGACTACACATTTAGTCACTCAAATTTCAGTTTCCCATGAATGTTCTTTCTACATGTTTGTGGTCACACTAGACAAGCAGTAGCTCAGTGTGGGGTCGTGGGTGCCTAGGTGACTGCCACTAAATTAGCCATCTGAGTGCATTGCGGTCGCATGAGGAGGGTCATGCAGAGTGGCAGCGGCCATGACTCCTGCTGATCTCATTACAGCGGCAGGGCTGAGACCTAGCTGGCCTGGCCCGGTAATGATCACACCCTGTCAGGCCTGATCAGCATCTCACCCTCACTCGCCCATCAGTTGGGTCACAAGCACACATCAATATACTCACAGACGCTTACATGCTCACATACACTCCACTCTCACCAGCTCCGAAGAGCAGTTTATTTATTCTGCTTCCATTGATTTAGAAGCATAATTTGGTCCACAAAACTAAAACTCATTAAGTAGAAAACTTGGAATTAAAATTATTGAAATTAAAGGGGTATTCCAGGTTCAGGACAAATTAAACTCAATAGACAGCATTTGTGGCATAATGTTGATTATCACAAAATATAATTTTGATTGTCCCTCCTTTATAAAAAAATCTAAATCTGGGTAACAGTAAGACATTTACAATGGAAGTGAATGGGGCCAATGCGTAAACAAACACAAAACCTGCATAATTTCAAAAGTATAGCCACAAGGTGAAAACAATATGTGTTAACATAATTTTAGTGTAATAAAATTACTTATTAACCTTTCTGTGTAAAACTATATCCAATTTTACCACATTGTTGACATGACGATTTAGAGACATAAACCCTGAAACAACGATAAAAATAACAATTTAAACAACTCTGTAGCTCAAATAATACACAAGTTTTAATAATACACAAAATAATTAATGTAATTGATTTTATAAATTATAAGCATCACATTTCTGCTATTAAACCCTCTAAAAATTGGCCCCGTTCACTCCATTATAAGTACTTTTTAATTTAAAATTTTAAAGGAGAGATAAATAGAAGAAATCATGTAAATCATTATGCTGCAAATGCTTTCAATTAAGCTTAACTTGTATTGAACTTGTATAAAGCAGTCTTTAATTTAAGAATGTTTCATTCTAAGAACAGTGATCTTTTTTTTTCTTTTTACAAAGGAGTTAACATGGTCAGTGTCACAAATGTGCTTAACATGTATTCATTTGACCTAGTAGTTGTGGATTTTGAAAAATACAATTAAAAAATAAAATGAGTATTTGTTTTTTTATTTTTTTATTTATTTGTTTTGACAATAAATTGGTTACTTATCAAATGAGAAAATGTGTGATATCAGATGCTCATTGTAAAATTCTCAAAGCAAATGGGGCACATACCAAATATATATATATATATATATATATATATATATATATATATATATATAGTATTTAACTTTAAAAATTGAGGCATTTTTGTAACCTACATTATGTTGTCTATTTTATATATGTTTGCAGATTACTGTATATATGCATTCCTATACTAAGTTCCCATTTAAATTGATCAGACTGAAGAGACAACATTAGATTTTTTTAATGCTGTTTATACAAGTACAATCACAATTAAAGACTTTGGGGAATGTTTTATTTTGGAAAAAAGATGGCCAAATTAGAAATAAAAATCATCAGGTAAAGATGGTTTGGCAGCAACATGGAATTTTATTTTTGGAACTCACTGATAGAACATTCATTTGAGTGAGAACTTTTAGCCAGAGGCTACACTGTACTTTATATGAGTTAATTACACACTACATAAACTAAACATCCATAGAAAATTTGGAAGATTATTTGTTAGGACATGCATTTGTGCAGATGCACCTCCACATATTGCAGGATTACCCCTGTTTTCCTTTAGATTGAACCAAGATGGGTGATGGAATGGGGTGTGGCAGGCAGGAGTAACACGGTCTTGTGCAGTCATTTCCTGTAGGAATCATCACAGGGGTACATGGCTTGACACATGACCCTCATATCATCTGCTGCCCTTTTCTTACAGACACAAAGAGTGACTATGAGCAGGATCTCCTTCACAGCAGTGGAATCTATGTGGACTCACTTTGATATGATGCTATTAACTTGAAGATAGGCCAAATAATAAGTGTCTAGAGAGAAAGTTTTCTTTAATGATCCAGTTTTAGGATATAATTTATAATTTATAATAATTGTAATATTTGAGAAGGCTATGGTCACAGACAACAAATTACGCTGGACATTCAGAGATGTTCTCATGATGACAGAGGGTAAATGAGATCCTAATTGTGTTATGGCATTATATGTTGACAGTTATATAGAATCATATTCTCAGGGAAGGACCGCAAGACCTTGAGCACTATTCTTCTTCCATCTCGACAGGTCTATAGCATTTCGCTGATGATTCTCTCAGATGTCCATGAGTGTGTGTGAATGTGGTGGATGTTTTTTTATATGTAGGTCAGTCAACAGTGTATATCATCGGCTGTGGTCATTGTTCTACAGTGCAATATCCATACTAGACAGGCAGCGGAGTGGACAGGCCAAATTTTTTTGAAGGCCCTATCCCCCCCGCATGTGGATCCTGTTTCATGCTGCTAATGACTTTGACATTATTGGGCCGGACAGTGGCGTGTCTGGCCACATTACTCTCACCACTATTGCATATTCATAATCGACTAAATATAGTCAGCCAAAGTAAAGACTAGCGGGCAAAAAGGCTAGGGATGGACACTGCGGTTGGCCACTGAACAATGGCGAAATGGCACCGGACCACTGACAGGCCGCAGGCTGATGGGTAACAGGCCAACTCTTAACATGCAGGGAAATCAAAAGGATTAAACTTGAGGAGCTCTTTTCTAAGAGTTCCTCAGGGCTAAATGAGTGAACTGAAAAGACACAAAAGTGGCCCCACAGATTTTACATGTTTATATACATTAAGTGACAGTGACAGTGTCATAGTTCAGTAACATTAGATGCACTGTCCCATCCCATTGTATAATGGTTAAACATGTGTCTGTAAAAATGTTTCCTTTTCAAAAACTCTCTCAGTTCTCCAGTGTCCAGTATATATAAATATTGTTTCTATGATAATTTGCCATAGCAATTCAGTAAAAGTAAATTAATTAATTAACAAAATTACACTTATTGAATTAGACACATATTTTATTTAATTTTTTGAATTGCCTGATGCTAATAGTTCACAGTTATTTTTATATGTCATAAATATTCTAATATATGTATAAATCAAAAACCGTAATCGCGGGGTCTCTCTTGAGCACCGAATATGCCTCTGATCTATAAAAAAAGGCCAATGAGAAGTTGGCAGACAGTATTTGCATACCCTGCCCCCAGACATACGGGTATAAAGGCTAGGAAATATGTCGAATTCTTTCAGGATTTTTCTGAGGAGCCGGAAATGGTCTGGCCACAACAGTGGCTCGACTCAGCGATGTTCCCGGGAGGACACAATATCTCGTTCCCTCCATTAAGGAATGGAGGTTACATACGTAACCTAGACATTCCCTATCTGTCGCTCACTTCGACGTTGTGTCGACACTAGGGGTCCAATTTAAATCATGCCATGCCGTGTAAGTTTTCTGCTGATACAGGAGCGGGCAGGTATTTTACATGCAAAGGCGACCAGCTGTGTCAGACTTCATGTACCCTTCCCCAATGCCCCCCAAAAGTCATCAGAATCCTTCTGGTTACCCTAGACAGGGGAACAAGGCGACGCTTGCCAATCTGGGAACGGGAGCCTGGCTGGGCCTCTTTTCTCTCTATGTTTCTCCGCATAGAGCAAGAAACGGCCGTGGCCCTTACACACATTGAGGGAAGAGGGTTTTACCCAGTTTCCTATTCTTTCAGGGGGAAAAGACACCAATTTGCGAACAACCTGGTCTACCACTTGCCGCCGTAGGCACGATCAACCAATCCAGAGCACCCTCGACCATGCAACTTTACACCCTGAAGTGTTTTCAGGGTGTAAAGTTGCATGGTCGAGGGTGCTCTGGATTGGTTGATCGTGCCTACGGCGGCAAGTGGTAGACCAGCTTGATCTCCCACGTCCCGTCCAGGGGCCAGACGTGGAGGTTATAAAGGTATGGGTATGGGTGCGCGTGCCCCATCCCTGAGAAAGAAGGTCTTTCCTCAGGGGAATTCGCCAGGGAGGGGCTGTCGCGAGGAGTACGAGGTCCGAGAACCAGGCCTGGGTGGGCCAATAGGGAGCCTTGGGAACTAGGGTGACTTGTTCCTCGTCTTCCCTGACCTTGCAAGGCATCTGTGCAATAAGGCTCACTGTGGGAAATGCATACTTGCGCAGCCCCGCAGGCCAGCTGTGTGCCGGTGCGTCTGCCCCGAGGGGAGCCTCTGTTTGGGAATACCAGAGCGGGCAGTGGGAGGTCTCTCGGGAGGCAAACAGGTCTACCTAGGCCTTGCCGAGCCGTTCCAAAATCAGCTGGATTGACTGGGGGTGAAACCTCCACTATCCACTGGGCAAGCGTTGTCGAGACGACGGGCGAGTAGTGACATGTGGTGAGGGAGCGTATGCCGCCATGGCGATTTATGCACACTACCGCGGTGGTGCTGTCTGACCTGACTAGGACATGTTTGTCTCGAACTAACGGGAGAAACTTCCGCAGAGAAAAGAAAAGAGTCAGAAACTCTAGGCAATTGATGTACCAGTGCAGCGGGGCCCCTTTACAACAGCCCGCGGCTGTGTGCCCGTTGCACACGGTGCCCCAACCCAATCTGGAGGCGTCAGTAGTGACCAGGACGTGTCGGGACACCTGCTGCAAGGGTACTCCTGCCTGCAGAAAGCAGAGGTCTGTCCAGGGGTTGAATGTTTGATGGCAGGCGGGGGTGATCATATCACTGGCACCATTCTCATCTTGGGACTCGAGTCTGAAGGCAGTGCTGGAGCGGTCTCATATGCAACGACCCCAGTGGCACAACCACCGCGGGGGATGACATATGCCCCAGGAGACTCTGTAAAAGTTTTAAAGGGACTGTTGTGCCTGGCCTGAAAGTGGCGAGGCATCTCAGCACCGACTGCGCATGCTCATTGGTGAGACGTGCTGACATTGAGACTGAGTCTACCTCCATGCAGAGAAAAGAGATGCTCTGAACCGGGGGGAGCTTGTTCTTTTCCCAGATAACCTGAAGCCCCAAACCGCTGAGGTGCCTGAGCACCTGGTCTCTGTGAGCGCATTGTAACTCTCGGGAGTGGGCCAGAATGAGCCAGTTGTTGAGGTAATTGAGTATGCGAATGCTGGCTTCTCGGAGCGGGACAAGGGCTGCCTCTGTGACTTTCGTAAAGATGCGAGGGGACAGAGACATGCCGAAGGGGAGGACTTTGTACTGATATGCCTGGCCGTCGAACGCAAACCATAGAAAGGGTCGGTGTAGAGGCAGAATTGAGACGTGAAAGTACGTGTCCTTCAGGTCTACCACTGCGAACCAATCTAGATGCCAGACGCAAGTTAAGATGTGTTTTTGCCTGAGCATTTTGAACGGGAGTTTGAGCAGAGCCCGGTTGAAAACTCGCAAGTCCAAGATCGGTCGTAAACCGCCGCCTTTCTTGGGTACACTGAAGTAAGGGCTGTAGAAACCCTTCTTCATTTCGGTTGGAGGGACAGGCTCTATCACGTCTTTGAGTAAAAGAGTAGCGATATCTGCAGGGATTTGGTATGCGTAACCGAGTCGGATGATCCGGGCCAGCCAGCTTGATGTGTTTGGAAGTGAAAGCCATGCATCCAAGCTCCGTGCTAGGGGCACTAAGGGGATGAGTATTTTTGATGTACCCAGCGGGGCTTCGCAGAGGGGCGGAGTAGGTAGTACGGCGTCGGGAGGCGAGGGTGCATCCCGAGGCTCTAGTGCTGAGAAAAGACTCAAAGCACTTACCTTGCTCTGCACAACCGGCAGGGGGCAGGTTAGTGACTGAGGAGGAAGTCCGGTGTAAGCGTCCTCTAGACTCATCAGAACCGGCCAGCCGGGGAACAGTCGTGGGGCTGAAGGTGGGGGGTCCGCGTCCAGCATGCCGGGATTGTTGAGATCTGGCGGCAGAGTGCCGTGAGTATGGTTATTGAGAATGTGGGTACCGCAGCCCCGTCTAGGGGTGGCGGCAAATTAAATAACTTCAACAAAAGATTCTCCTCCTGGCCTTCCACCGGGGGATGGAGTTATCTTCTTACCAGCTCCGGTGCTAATGTCTCGGTCTCTGGGTTGAACATCTCAGGAGCGCCTTGGAGCCTTCCGGGTCATCGAGGGGGTCCTTGAGACGGGGGGCGTCTGCTTCCTGCTGGGTGCTTGACGCGGGGACTGAGAGCTGGGCCTGGGTTGAGGTGGAGCTTTGTAGGTCTCATGCATCTCAACCAAGTTCAGCCACAGATGACGTTCCTGGACCACGAGCGTGGCCATCGCCTGCCCGAGTGACTGCGCTGTGACCTTCGTGGCTCTGAGGGTGAGGTCGGTCGCTCAGCGCAGTTCCTTCAACACATCGGGATCAGGGCTACCCCCCGTGCAAATATTTAAGTGCCTTGGCCTTGTGGACTTGCAGGGCCATGGTGTGCAGGGCAGAAGCGGCATGTCCGGCGGCGCTGTAGGCTTTGGTGGTCAATGAAGACGTCGTCCTACAGGCCTTGGAGGGGAGCACAGGGCGATCCTGCCAGGTGGTAGGGTTTCTTGGGCACAGGTGGAGCACAACAGCCCTGTCCACCTGGGGAATCGCCGTGTACCCGTGGGCCTCTCCGCCATCAAGGGTAGCGAGAGCAGATGAGCGAGTGGCTTTGTGACGAGTGGAGAGGGGCGCTCTCTATGAAGACATCAGCTCATCATGCACTTCCGGGACATTTGTCACATACAAGTAGGCCTCATTTGTTAAGAATTATTATCACAGTATTCATTTTTATTTTTTAAATGTATTTATTTTTGTCTGCCATCATTTTTCCCATTTCCCCTTAACCATTGCTGTTATTATCACCTGATTGGGCATGGCATAATCCACTGCACAGTTTGAAATATTTGTGATAGCCAGCAGAGATGGAGAATCCTGCAAAATTAGCATGTGTGAGGTTTATGTAATATGTCCTTCAGCCACAAGAGGGAGACTTTCACAATTAATACATGTATGTTATTTGGATTTTTTCAGACCTGGTGTGTCAGATATAGTAGATTTGGTATGATTTTATTTTATGCTACATCAGACACAGTTGTTGTTGTTTTTTTTTTTGTTTTTTTTTTTTTTTTACATTACAAGTGATTTGTTTTGAACACCCGTAGGTGGTTATCCAAATGATTTGAAATGAACTTTCATTGCAAAGATTTGTGTTTTCTTGCAACCCCAAAATGGTGGAAACTCAACATGTATAACATGTAGAATCATTGTATGTAAATATAGTGTGCAAAAGACTAGTCCAAACTTCCTGACATGCTCATGCAGGTTATGATTTTGAACTTTAATGCGAGTTTAACGCCTGTGGGACATGCTAATGGATTCTTTTTCATTCCCTTTCATCTATGCTTTTGCACAAGCAAGATTGTTGTACTTACACAGTACTGTTAGCATTTCCTCCCTTGCAAGCCACGTCTTTCAGTGAAGCTGGGGGTGATATGACTCTAAAACAGCATGTGGTGATTGGACCTTTTCTATTTCAGCTTTTGAGAGCATTCTATCACTCTCTTGGAAAATAATGCTCTTGAACATAATAACATAACCACCAGAAATCGGGTCATCGGTCGACAAATGGCAAAATGCCTCAATAGCTGTTATACCTCATCATCTTGGCGAGCATCACTTAAAGTGAAATAGTCTGTTATTGTCCGTGTGTTTCTGAATCAATGTACAGGGATAAACAATAAGGATGGCCAGGGCCACTGTTTAGAGAGATTTCGGACAGTTGATGGAACTGTCTCTCTTGCTCTATGGGGCCTGTGCTGCAGTAACACAATGGTCCTTTCCCAATTAAAACCTAGGGATCAACCTCCGGAGGCAGCATTTTGAGGCATCATAGGTGCTCTCCTGACAAATAGGCTGTTCCAAAACATAGGTATTCTAATTATGCTGCCTCCTAAGATACCTCATTTTGACCAAAAGAAAGTGTCCTTTCCTGGGAAGACATTCCAGAATGCACTGTGATGAACTAAAAAAAAAAAAGTACATCCAAGATGGCAGAAAAAGCTAGAGAAATTTTGATTATAATTATACTTGTTAATCCATTCAGTACTGAAAAGTATATATATATATATGTGTGTGTATGTATACTTTTCAGGAAATAGTAAATTTCAGGAATGTAAATTGAAGTAAATTTTCTTTTATTTAAAATTGTATATATATATATATATATATATATATATATATATATATATATATTTTTTTTTTTTTTTAAATAAAAGAAAATTTACTATTTGCAGTTTCAAATGTGCTGCAGGTGAGGAATGTTGCATTGGAGCATTGGAGTTGTTGGTCTCTTATGAAGCTTCATTTCAGTTCCCCATCTGTCACTCACTCGACGTTGTGTTGATGAGTTGACAATAGGGGTTGCTCCTGCGGAGCCCAGACATCTCTGATCTTGAGAAAAGGCCAATGAGAATTGGCGTGTGGAATTTGCATGCTACTCCCCTAGACATACGGGTATAAAAGGAGTGACGCTGCAAATACACATCAGATATCTTTTTCGGAGCCTAGAGAGCAGTCACAGAGCTGAATTCCTCTGCCGTCTCATTCATCTCGCCAAGCTGTTGGTTCAACTGCGCTTTCCAGCGGTTCTCCCCCTCACACACTACATTGTCCTGAGCACACACCCCTGGGTGCTTCAGCAGCAGAAAAAGAGCTGACAGAGTGAATAACTTTGTTTATATATATATTTATATTTCCCATATATATATATATATATATATATATATATATATATATATATATATATAAAACACAGATAAAAGAGTATATTTCTCTAAAAGTGTGGCGCAAACAGTGAAGCGTCTTTTTCAAGATGTCTTTCCCTCGTAAGAGCGCAAGCCACCCCAGCTGCTCACCGACTCGGTCCTTCTATCTACGGGTATGAGGCAGTCAGCTATCACTGGGGGCGATATGGAGACCTCAGTGGGAGCCTCTCCGCCAGGTATAACCCCACGGACGTCCCACTCCCCATCATGCTCGTAAGCTCCAACCGAGCGCTGGAGCGTGGTTGCCGGTTCGCTTCACGGCGGACCCACGATCTCGTTCAGAGCGCCTGACGAGGATGAGATCTCGATCGCGGCATCGGAGAGCGGGTTCATCATGTCTGATGGTGGGGCGGCTCAGTCGCAGGCTGACACGGAGCTGACAGTCATGCTTGCCTGGGCAGCCGCGAGTTTCGGGCTGGAGTGGAATCCTCCACCTCCCCCTGAACCCTCGCGGCTCGATGATTGGTTCAGAGTACCGCTCACGGCCACGCTCCGCCCCCGTTCCTTTCTTCCCGGAGGTGCATGATGAGCTCATGGCAGACACCTTTTACAGCCCGCACGTGAGCTCCTCTGCTCTCACTACCCTCGACGGCGGGGCGGCAAGGGGCTACGCGGCGATTCCCCAGGTGGACCAATCAGTCGCGGTGCACTTATGCCCACAAAATGCCTCCACCTGGCAGAACCGCCTGAGGCTCCCATCCAGGGCCTCTAGGCTGACGTCGTCTTTGACAGCTAAAGCCTACAGCGCTGCTAGGCACGCCGCCTCCGCCTTGCATGCCATGGCACTTCTGCAGGTGCTCCAAGCCAAGGCACTTAGAGAACTACACGAGGGTAGTCCTGACCCTGGTCTAATGCAGGAGCTGCGCTCGCTGACCAACTTCGCCCTCCGGGCAATGAAGGTCAAGGCGCAGGCTCTCGGGCAGGCGATGTCCACCTTGGTGGTCCAGGAGCACCACCTCTGGCTCAACCTGGTCGAGTCGCGAGAGGCTGACAAGGTACGTTTCCTTGACACCCCCATCTCCCATGTTGGGCTGTTTGGCGACACTGTTGGAGACTTCGCCCGGCAGTTCTCAACGGTGAGGAAGCAGACGGAGGCTATACAGCACATCCTGCCCAGGTCACGGCACAGGCTGTTGGCCACAGACCCCGCACCCCGTCTGCTCGTCGTCCAGTGCATCCCCCTGCGGTGCCAGCACCAACACCAGCCCCGCCACAGCCCGCCACTCGGGGCCGGCACTGACGTGGAGCTACCCACCGGACGGCGACGCCCACCGCCGAGAAGGCTTCGAAGTGCCCCTGAGATGGGCAGCCCCGGGACCCAGGAAACTGCACTACAGGAGCTGGTAAGCAGACCACTCCCTCCCCTGCTAGAGGGGTGGGTGGAGAATCCTTAATGCCTTTGAATTTTATTTTGTCTTTTTAATAAAAAATAACATTTTCAAAAAAAGAGCAGTTTCCTCAGCCCCCGGGCTCTATTTCCGGTCTCCCCAGCTGACGTTATTATGACTGCCTGTGGAAATCGCCTCCCTTCTATGGAAGGGCGCGATAGAGCCTGTCCCTTCGGCTGAGATGAAGAAGGGGTTTTACAGCCCCTACTTCATCGTACCCAAACAAGGCGGCGGGTTGTGGCAAATCCTCAACCTGCGAGTTCTTAACCGTACTCTGCACAGACTCCCGTTCAAGATGCTCACGCAAAAACACATTCTAGCGTGCGTCCAGCATCTGGATTGGTTCGTGGCGGTAGACCTGAAGGACATGTACTTTCATGTCTCGATCCTTCCTCGACACAGACCCTTTCTCCGGTTTGCCTTCGAGGGTCAGGCATATCAGTAAAAAGTCCTCCTCTTCGGCCTGTCCTTGTCCCCTTGCGCCTTCACAAAGGTCGCAGAGAAAGCCCTTGCCCCACTGAGAGAAGCGGGCATCCGCATCCTCAACTACCTCGACGACTGGCTAATCTTAGCTCACTCATGATACATGTGTGCTCACAGGGTCCTCAGCCGCTTGGGGCTTCGGGTCAACTGGGAAAAGAGCAAGCTTGTCCAGGTTCAGAGCATCTCTTTTCTTGGTATGGAGCTGGACTCGGTCTCAATGATGGCACGTCTCACCAGCGAGCGTGCACAGTCAGTGTTGAACTGTCTGCATACGTTCATATGGAACACGCTGGTCCCACTGAAATCCTTTCAGAGGCTCCTGGGGCATATGGCATCCTCAGTGATGGTCACACTGCTTGGGTTGATGCATATGAGACCACTCCAGCACTGCCTATAGTCCCGACTAGGCCACGGCACACACCGCGTCCACTTCACGCAGGATTGTTGCCGCTCTCTCAGCCCCTGGTCAGACCTAGTGTTCATACGGGCAGGAGTTCCCCTAGGCCAGGTCTCCTGGCACGTCGTGGTTATGACAGATGCCTCCCAACCGGGCTGGGGCACTGTATGCAGCAGGAACTCAGTTTCCGGCCCTTGAACTGGCCCGTGACTGCGTTGGCACATCAACTGCCTCGAGTTGCTGGCAGTACTTGCCCTGAGGAGGCTCCTCGCGACAGCCCCCCCCCCCCCCCCCCCTGTCGAATTCCCCTGAGGAAGGACCTTCTTTCTCAGCGACAGGGCACCATCTGGCACCCGCGACCAGACCTCTGGAATCTCCATGTCTGGCCCTTGGACGGGATGCAGTAGACTTAGGTGGCCTACTACCCACGGTGGTAGACACGATCATGGGTCGAGAGCCCCCTCAACAAGGTGCCTTTAAGGCCTGAAGTGCCGTCTGTTCACTCAGTGGTGTTCTTCCCATGGTGAAGGCCCCAGAGATGCGCAGTTGGATTGGTGCTTTCCTTTCTGCAGGAAAAGTTGGAGGGCCAGCTGTCCCCCTCCACCTTGAAGGTGTATGTAGCCGCTATATTGGCACATCACGATGCAGTGGATGGTAAGTATTTAGGGAAGCACAATTTGGTCATCAGGTTCCTGAGTGACGCGAGGAGGTTAAACACCCCCAGGCCGCGCCTCGTTCCCTCATGGGACCTCTCTGTTGTCCTTCGGGGAGCTTGCTTCAAACATTATATAGCCTTTGTTCCTCAAAACAATTATTGACTGATGAGTTTCTAGAGAAAGCATTTATTTTTTGCCATTTTTGACCTAATATTGACCTTAAAACCTAGGAATGGGGGGGACATGATGGCGCCAGTTTGTTTACCAGCATGCAGTCATGGCCAACGTGACTTATCTATGTTAACGCTAGTTTCTATCTTTATCATTGGCTTTATTTCTCACACGGTTTTCTCTGTTCTGGTCTATGATAGCTTGGCTCTTTTAAATTTTCGAACGGAGGTAACTGACTGTTTGATACGTGATCCCAGTGTCAACTGGTGGTTCCCTTCCCATGCTGTGCCGGTCACGCTGACGCAAGTCTGCCACCTGCCTGGGTGTTTGTGCTTGCGGAGGAAATGCCGAAGTAAGTGTTGAAAGCGGGCTGGATGATTAGTGAGGTTGAAGAAGTCACAAAGGATTACTTTCTTCTCCTCTGTGGCCTCAGTGCAGGATGGTGTTGAAGTGCTGCCGACTCTGAGGGGTTCATACTTGGTGCCTTTATTTCCAATTTCATCTGGATCAGGGTGGCGACCATCGCGGACCGTGGTTTCGAGGTGGCGGCATGAAGGCCACGGTGTTAACCTAAACAATCTACGTTCCCTGGGTAGCAGTAGGTCGGGAGGTACATATGTGAATTCTCATCTTTCGTCTGACTATATCTCAGTGACAATGACTTTGATCAATGCTAGATCTCTCTCTAACAAATCCTTTATACTGAACAATCTTTTTTTCTCTCAGAAATTAGACTTTTTATTTGTTACGGAGACTTGGCTCAGCAACGGCGACATGGCTCCTCTTTCAGAACTTTTACCTCCCGACTGTAGTTATTTTAGCTCACCTAGGGCAGTCGGTAGGGGGTGCAGTTATTTTTAAAAACAAGTTCAAATGCAGGCTTCTGTCCACTGAGGCATTTTTTAAATTTTAAGCTCAGTTGATTATGCTGAACTCATTTAAATCTGTGTTATGTGCCCTCATCTACAGACCACCGTCATATCATAAAGATTTTATAAATGAGTTCTCTGATTTTTTTATCTGCTATTATTCCTTGCTCATATAACATTTTAATTTTGAGGGATTTTAATATTCACGTGCGTTGTCCTTCGAGACCACTGGTCAAAGAGTTTGTTAATTTATTTTGGTTTATTTCAGAGTGTTGCTGGCCCTACACATATATGTGGTCATACCCTTGATTTGGTTTTATCTCTTGGTTTTTCTGTCAGCAATGTGCAAATTGCTGACACTGTGTTCTCAGACCACAAGACTGTTATTTTTAATCCTCATTTTTCATGCAGTGATCAAGCTAATGATGGTCCTGTTGCTGTCGCATCTTGTTTTATCACTCTCTCTACTGCTAGTAGTTTTTCAGCTGCTTTTAATGTTTCTCCACTGAAATCACTGCTTGAGTCTCCTTTTTCTGGTATGGGGCCTGAAGAGTTGGTCTCCAAGTTCAACTTGTCATGCTCTGGCATCTTAAACACTGTGGCTCCGTTAAAAACTAGGATGAAAAAAGTCAAGGCTCAGCCCTGGTTGAATAGTAATATCTGTGCTCTTAGGCAGGAGTAGGAAGGCTGAGCGAAAGTGGCTTAAAGATAAACTACAATTGTCCTATGAAATTTTGAGAGAATGTTTGATTAAATTTCAAAGAGCAGTTAAATTAGCCAGATCAAGCAATTTTTCTAATATAATTTCAAAGAACTGTCATAATGCTAAAGTTCTTTTTTCTACCATTACATAATTTCTTCATACAGTTGCCCTTTCTCCCATCTCCCCTTCGGTGGACACATGTGAGCAGTTTTTAAAAAATGTTACTGATAAAATTGCTGGTATACGCTTATGGATCTTGCCTGCTAGCAAATATCCTGTTACCTATACAGTTCCACAAAATCTGTTGACCTGTTTTGTACCTGTGTCCCTGTCTCATCTCAAACATATAATTGCACATATGAAGCCTACTGGTTCTACATGTGATGTTATTCCATCCGCTTTGTTTAAGGAGGTGGTGGAATCAATTGGTCCAAGTGTGTTATCGATTGTCAACAGTAGCCTGACCACTGATATTGTTCCCAGCTGCTTCAAGCATCCTCTTCTTAAGAAAGCAAACCTTGATTCATCTGATATATTCATCTGAACAGCTTTCGACCTATATCAAAATTATCCTTATGTCAAAAATATTAGAGAAGACGGTGCTTGCACAATTAAATGATTTTTTTTTAGCTATCAATAATTTGCTTGATAAATTTCAGTCAGGCTTCAGAGCTGGTCATAGCACAGAGTCAGCTCTGTTGAGAGTTTTAAATGACATTTTATTAGGTGTGGATTCTGGTAGTCCTGTTGGTCTTCTGCTGCTGGATCTTAGTGCCGCTTTCGATACGTTCGATCATGACATTCTTATCGATCGCCTAAGAGACCAGGTTGGTATTCAGGGGTTAGCCTTGGATTGGGTCTCTTCATATCTGAAGGGTAGAACAATTTCAGTCTGTTTAGAGAACTGTTCTTCATCAGTTGTTCCTTTAACATGTGGGGTCCCTCAGGGCTCCATTTTGGGACCCGTTTTATTCTCCCTCTACATGCTTCCGTTAGGAAAAATATTTGACAAGCATGGCATATTCTACCGTCTGTATGCTGATGACTCTCAACTTTACTTTCCTATTAAACATGGGAAGCACCCTTCTTTTGAGTCTCTGCATAATTGCATGGACGATGTGAAGTGTTGGCTGGAAACAACTTTCTTCAATTAAATGAGGATAAGTCAGAGTTAATTGTTTTTGGTCAACGGGGATGTGAGGTAAATTTAGAAATAAATTTGTCACTGCTTCCAGGGAAAAAACTTCCCTATGTAAAAAACGTATAGGTTACTTATGTAACCTCCGTTCCCTGATGGAGGGAACGAGACATCGTGTCAAAGAAGCGACACTAGGGGTCTCTCTTGAGCGCCGAATATGCCTCTGATGCATGAAAAAAGGCCAATAAGAAGTTGGCAGACAGTATTTGCATACCCCGCCCCTGGACATACGGGTATAAAGGCGAGGAAATACTACGAGTTCATTCAGGATTTTTCTGAGGAGCCAGGAGTGTCTGGCCACCTCAGTGGCTCGGCTCAGCGATGTGGCCGGGAGGACACGATGTCTCATTCCCTCCATCAGGGAACAGAGGTTACATACGTAACCTAGAAGTTCCCCATCTGTCGCTCACTTCGATGTCGTGTCGAAGAAGCGACACTAGGGGTCCACTTCAAATCACGCCCTATGCTAAGCCGTGTACGTGTACTGCTGACACAGGAGTAGGCAGGTATTTCACATTCCAGGATGACTAGCTGTGTCAGACTGCACGTACCCTTCCCCAATGCCCCAACCTGGGGCGGGGCGGGCCGAGCCTAGCCGGGCCTCTTTTCACTCTATGTTTCTCTCATAGAGCCAAATGGCTGGGGCCCTTACCGCATCGTGGGAAGGGGGTCTTAACCATTTTCCTATTCTTTCAGAGGGAAAAGACCATGCGGAGACCACACCTGCCAAGGAAGGGGGAGGTACCGTGGCAAAATACATCACATGGCCTCTTCAGTCACATGTGGGAAAGAATGGCGCGGTGGTAGATCCAGCCTCGAAGAGGGGGGAGTTGCTACAGCACGGCGAACGGAGGGCAGCGGGAACTGCCTAAGGGAGATGCGGGTCAGCTCGTAAGGTGACCGTACCGCGGAATATACACACAGGAGGAGTCCACATAGGAGGCCTGATCTGTGGAGCACCTTTCCCAGTGCAGGGTAGATTTGAGATACCCACATTGGATTGGGTTGGCGAATTCCTCCGCTGAATTGTGGACCCACAGGGCTAGGGAAGAGTCATCCAGGGAGCCGAGTGAGTGGGATCTCCTGGGAGGGATAAGCGCACTATTTTACCTCGGCCGAGGGAAAGGGCGCTGGATGCAAGCGATTCACCCGGTCAGACCGTCAGCGTGTACCGAGTTCTACCAGCTCGGACCTAAGAAAACACGGGACAACCTGGGTGTGGTAGGCCAACAGGATGGCGTCCACCAGCCAGTGGGAGAGTTTCTGTTTGGAGACAGCGTTCCCTTTCCGCTGACCGCCAAAGCAGACAAAGAGCTGCTCAGAACGCCTGAAGTCATGCGTGCGGTTCACGTAGGTGTGTAAGGCACGTACCGGACACAGCAACGTAGAAGCTGGGCCTGCCTCCTCCCGCTTTGTACGCTACCGTGGTGGTGCTGTGTGACCTGATTAGGACATGTTTGTCCCAAACTAATGGAGAAACTTCCGCAGGGCAAAGAAAACAGTCAGCAACTCTAGGCAATTGATATGCCAGCGCCGCGGGGCCTCTTTCCAATGGGCCGCAGCTGCGTGCCCGTTGCACACGGTGCCCCAACCCATTTTGGAGGCGTCGGTCGTGACCAGGACGCGTTAGGACACATACTGCAAGGGTATTCCTGCCCGAAGAAAGCAGAGGTCTGTCCAGGGTTTGAGTGTTCGGCGGCAGTCAGGGGTGCCTATCACACGGTGTGTGCCACGGCGCCATGCTCATCTCGGGACTCGAGTCTGAAGCCAGTACTCGAGCGGTCTCATATGCATCAACCCCAGCGGCGCGGCCACCGCAGAGGATGCCATATGCCCCAGGAGCCTCTTGAAAAGTTTTAAATGAACCGCTGCACCCAGCCTGAAGGAGGCAAGGCATTTCAACACTGACTGAACATGCTCGTTGGTGAGTCGTGCTGACATTGAGACAGAGTCTAACTCCATGCTGAGAAAAGAGATGCTCTGAACCGGGGTGAGCTTGCTCTTTTCCCAGTTGACCTGAAGTCCCAAACGGTGAGCACATAATAACTCTCGGGTGTGGGCCAGGATGAGCCAGTCGTCAAGGTAATTGTGTTTGCGGATGCCGGCATCTCGGAGCGGGGCAAGGGCTGGCTCTGCGACTTTGGAGAAGACGTGAGGGGACAGAGACGGATGCTTTGTTTTAATGCTTTGTATCTGGGTGTGAGTCAGTCCTCTCTCTCTCGCCTGCAGCTGGTACAGAATTCAGTTGCTATGCTTTTAACTGGAACAAGGAAAAGAGAGCATATTACCACAGTATTAATTTCGCTGCATTGGTTACCGATCCAATACAGAATCAAGTACAAAGTGTTGCTGTATGTATTTAAGGCTCTTCGTGGTCTTGCACCTGAGTACATCTCTGCTTTAATAAGCTTGCATCAACCTTCAAGGTCTCTCCGCTCTGGTGATCAGCTGTGTCTGTCAGTTCCTCGATCTCGCCTAAAAACTCAAGGCGATAGAGCTTTTGCGGTGGCAGCCCCTAGACTTTGGAATAAGCTTCCATTGGTCATATAATCATCTCTGTCTCTATTCTCTTTCCAGGGGGCCATAAAAATGTATTTATTTTCCCTAGCTTTTAATTAATTGCATTATAAATTGTATTTGGTCAATTTTATCGTATTCATGTTTTATTGGTTTTAAATGTTTGTTGCATTAAGCTGTATGTATGTGATTTTATTTAGTTTTTGTAACTCAAGATTATATGGTCATATAATCATCTCTGTCTATATTCTCTTTCCAGGGGGCCTTAAAAATGTATTTATTTTCCCTAGCTTTTAATTAATTGCATTATAAATTGTATTTGGTCAATTTTATCGTATTCATGTTTTATTGGTTTTAAATGTTTGTTGCATTAAGCTGTATGTATGTGATTTTATTTATTTTTTGTAACTCAACTCCACTCCAACTTTGGTACCCAGTGTGGTTTTTGAAAGTGCTCTATAAATAAAATTGAGTTGAGTTGAGTTAAGTTGAGTTAAAACATTCTGTGGCAACTCAAAAACAATCACAAAACAATGCTTCATTTAATGAACCAGATAGCTTTCAACTGTGTTTGATATAATGGAAAGTTATTTTCTAGAACCATATTAGCAATTTAGCATTATTACTAAGAGGTGATTATTAAGGTGTTGGAGTGATGGCTGCTGGAAATGGGGCCTGTCTAGATTTGATAAAAAAATTTTTTTTTTCAAATAGTGATGGTGTTGTTTTTTACATCGTAAAACATTGTAATGTAAAACTTTACATTATTCCAAACTTTTGGTTGCCAGTGAATATATGTAGGGATAGGAGAAATTAAAAAAAGTAATTCTGATGTTATTTCTCACATTTGTGACTTTATTTTTTGTAATTGCAAGTTGAAAGTTTCACAATTGAGAGAAATAGAAATGACAAGACAAAAACTCACAATTGCATGAAATAAAGTAAAAATTGCGGAATATAATGTGCCAGATGCAAGAAATAAAGTAGAAATTTCAAGATACAAACTCACAATTGCAAGATGTAGATAAAGTAGAAATTGTGGGATATGAAGTGGCAACTGCAAGAAATGTTGAAATTGTCTGATAACTTGCAATCGTGAGTTTGTCTCTCACAGTTTTCAGATATAAATTCAGAATTACCTTTATTTTCTTCTTTTGTGGTGGGATCAAGCAGTGAAAATGTTGCCAGGGTAGGAAAAAAAATCCTTTTTGTTGAGACCTTCTGTACATTAAATCAAGCCTAAAGATAAGAAAATTAATTCTGTCAGATGTTGATGAACAGATGATGACAAACTCAATCAACCAGTGGCCTACGATTGGCTTTTCCCATGCAGAACCAACTTGAGCTGTACAATCTCATTTCCTAAAGCCAGCAGGCTGCAAACTTCCAAAAGAATAAGACATGAGAAAACATCACTGGTGTCCTCTCTCATCCTCAGCCAACACCTCCATGGGGATAGCCATCAAAGATGGTTCTCCAAGGACAAGACTTCAAGATTTGCAATGTCTGTCTCTGTCCATCTGTGTTTGTCCCTCTTTTTCTGTGCCTCAGTATCCCAGTCTACATATTTCTTCTTGATGCCCTCCCTTCTCTCTTTATTTTCATTTCTTCTCTGTGTAGTAGAGTTGCAGTAAGGGTGGTCGGATGTGTTGCGATGAAAGTATGACAGGGGGATGGGAGTGTATAAGAATGCAGAGGCATCAGTCGTGACGTGCGGTGATAAAACGAGTCAATGGTGCTTCAGTTTGAATTAGGATGTCTCTATGATAATGCTATTAATGAGTTATCCAGCAGGATTATGGGTGGCAACAGAACTGGGCCTGATTGATTTCCCCACGTTGCATAATGCAGGGCTATGCTGAAGCAGGATAGTGCAGTATCACCAGCAACCAACCAGATGGCAGTCTTGGTCTTCAGTACATTTTAAAATGGCAGCAGCTCTGCTGCCATATTAAAAGGATCTGAAAGATAAAGAAAAAGAAAGATTTTTTGGACTGTGGATTCATTGACATAACAGAAACAGCATTCATTGAACAACTCTGCTGTTCGACATACCAACATTTTCTAAACTGGTGTTGTAAGTTTGGGACTATCTATTTGACTGACAATGGCAGATTATGGGAGTATTCAGGAGACCTACTTGAAAACACTCTGTTGCAAACTTTTGATATTTCACCTTTAACTTCCATATGGGCATCATTAATAAGCAACTCTTGTTCTTGAATGTTAGCAATATATTGCTGAGCGATGTATACAAAATAGCAATGTTTACAGTAGCCAACTGTACATAGCCTCTGGGGTCACAGGTAAGAGTATTACGAATCTTTCAATAAGTCTCCACCTCTTTTTTTAACTTGAGATGGATGGGAATGTCAAGGGACAATAAAAACAGATCATTCTGTTTAGATTTGTATGCTTTTAGGTGCTACTCTGTGTATGTTGTATTTTGTCCAGAGTGCTCTTTTACTGTAGGAAAGATTCCATTTAAAAGCGTGGCTAGAGAAACATGACATCAGGTAACACTTTACATGCCCTGTAAATGCACTTAAAGGCAATAGCTTTTGGATAATAGCTGTTAGTAAGACCTGCTTGACATTCAGCACCTGCCATCTTTTATAAGGATAATATGCAAAAATTACAAACTAGACTGAAAGCAACATCAAGCGACAGCGAGACTAGCAAAATATATTCTAGTGAGTTACTTTTTTCTCCTTTGCTAGTGAACAAAAGTCAAAAACATTGGATAAGGTGACATTTATGTGGCCTTTTACTTGCAAGACTTTATTTTTTAACTTTTGTATTGCAAAGATGACTCATCAGAAAGATTTATGAACTAGCCTTGTACTTAAACCCAGAATGTCTGAAACCATAACAAACTGTTGCTATTATACCATACTGTTATCTACATAGAAAAGATTGTGAGAGGAGCATTGGTAATATCTACCTCTGTCACCTAGTGACAAAGGAACTATAGTAAGATCCATTTTCTTGATTATATAACAGTGGACGTTTACAGTAATAAAGAAATAAAGTTAGTGGCATCTCATGGATGGGAATGTTGAAGGTGATCAGTGTTTGTAACCTGCACACAGAATCACAGAACTGCTCTTACATCAATCATACACCATACATATTTAATTCTGTTTTGGCTGCAGTTCTTCAGTTGCTTGCTTACATTGCCCTGATCTCGATTTTTCATTTAATGTTGTCCTTATGTTCTCCTTCATTACCTAGAGAAACAATTTGTTGCAACACCTTGTGGAAGTTTGTTCCGTTTCTCTGCGTCAATGCAAGCTTTTTCGTCTTTGAAGTCATCACAGCCATACCCAGTGCTTACATTCTGAACAGTTGTTTGATCTTACTGGCTTCAGTTACACCAAGTTCTAACTAGGGATGAGCATTTTGTGCAATTTTGTTGTCAAGTACTCTAACACATAAACAAGCCAAACATGAATAACTTGAAAATTTTAGTTAAAAATTATACACTTATAAAAACGCTTCTATGAAATGTATATTTCATTTGAATTTGAAGCACCTGAAGGTACATAGCATCAGCTCTAATCATCTTGACATCACGGATTCATAGCATCATCCAAGGCATTCCGTTTTAACAGTGAGATTTAGCTGAGGGATTCAGTGGGAACCTACATAATAATCAATTTAAAAAAAAAATGTAATATTGTTTTTCTTGTCAACTAGATGAAGTGCAGTCAGTTACTCATGCACATCACTTGTCATTCAGTAATGGATGGGATCCAAATATATCAAATGCTGAACATTGTTCGCATGGCCAGGGACTAAAAATAAAATGTTTTTCATTTCAGTTTATTGTGAACAGAAAAAGTTTCCGGTTCTGGCTTTCCGCTGCCTCCTTTCCAATTGGTAACCAGTTAGAACAAAATACAAGAACAGTTAATAATGTTCTCTTTTTTAAATGACAGTCTCTAAGGGTAGGTGATATGCCAGTTACAGTGTTATCAGATTAATCGAGAAATTAACCTGGTCTGGATAAACAAGCTCAAAATAAGGGACTTATTCAACCAAAATAAATGAAAATAATCAATTCTACACACCCCTCCATTTTTGGGGACTTATCAGCATAGAAATCATAACAAGAAAAGTACACATTAGCTTATATAAAATAACATATTTTAAAGAAATGTATCCTTAATTTTAAATGTATTCCAAAATTACATCTGGCCATCTTAAATCAATTAACACCCAAAATATCTCTCACTTGCATGCATGCACACATTGCTTGGGCGTGTCTGGACTAAATGCCATCTTATGCGTCTTTTATGCAATTATATTTTTTAAACAATTTATAATTATTTGATAATTATATAATAATTTTATTTTAATTATAGTTAATAGTTGTCTTTGTTCCAAATTGCATATAGACTGTGTATAATATATCGTTTCTCATCACAGCGTCCAATGAAACTTACATTACATTAAAGTTTAAACATGATAAAACTGATGCACTGTTGGTCTCAATGCTTGAAAATCTACTGGAAATAGTAGACCATCCGGGCAACAATGGGAAACTAATTTCCACACACTATGATTTGAGACACCCTAATTCTACTCTCGGATACAGTTTAGCGTGAATGGGGTCCAAATTAGGAATCAGGGCTTGTCATTTGTCGAAAAGGTTTTCAGCATGTCAACGTTTCAAAGAAATGTGTGATCCAGCAGTTTCCTTCAGAATCAAAGCACAAGCTTATCATGTTCAACTAAAAAAAAAAGAAGTCTCCTTTTTTGGGCAACAGGAAGTGATGTAATTCTGAAAATTATTGTGATAAATCATTTAGGCTAGACTTCTTAGACTATCTGAACAAAATTAACCGATCATTAACTAGTAACCAACATTAAATGTTTATATTTCTATAATGTTTTCACTCTGGAACAATTGAAAGAGACTCCGTTCCCATATCCGGTTACACTCTGCAAAACACTTGGTTCATTTTTGGTTTTGCTACTTGGAAGGTTTTTAGTCCCTGTTCATGGCGAATGAGAAAAATGTGAAGAGTAAAAAAGTTCTGATTCCTTTATGTAAATAATGTAAAGTTGGTTGAATATAGCTTGATGGGAGTTATTCATCTTTCATCAGACGTGGATAATGCTGACACATTTTATGCAAACATGTGTACAATTTAGATGTCATCAGGAAAGATTGTCCTGTAATAAGTACTGTGTAAAAAAGTACTGGTGGCTTAAGAAATAGAGTCAGCACAGGACAGGGCAAATTCATCAATTTGTTATTTAGAGGGAGGGAGGAGTTAGGCTGCATTTTCACACCGTGAAACTCTTCCCAATGTGCGTGGCAGGGCAGAGGCGGTGGTTAATTAATCAGCCTCTGAGTGGAGTGCCAGTGTAAACACACCTGATAACAGAAGTGTGAGCGATGAGGTCGGGGGGGCAATAAACAAAGTGCGATGGGGCCCTTTGGCAAGAGCACTTCATTAAGCTGTTTTAGGCCACTCTTGCTCTGGCTGCTCCTTACGCCTGAGTTATCAGTAAATTTGCCATGACTATGAACTTGCTCAATATTCACATGAGGAGTAATTAAGCAGGAGAGACATAAATAAGCTGTGACATTTGCATATTCATGCAAATATTAATTTGGAGGTGGAGCCAGAAAGCCACCTGCTGATGTTGAGAGCCGTTTTAGTTTGGAAAATAAAGTATGCTGTTTCAATGAAGAGCCGTTCATGGAGAAATTTGGCAACTGATTTTTTCTGAATTGGGCGGATTCATTTGGAATTGAGTGTCTGTTACAAATAAACAGAAATGTAAACAACTTTCTCAATGTTTCTAAAGTTAAAAAGCTCATTAAACAGCAAAACATCTTGTTAGCTAACACTTGTTTGCAAGTTGAATGAAAATCAGATCTTTTAGTTATCTAGAGAAAAAAAGTTCTCTGTTCTCAGTTACGCTACATTTAAGTATCAACTTTGTCTTAAATGGTTTCTCCTAAAATGTAAGAAAGATTTGACGTTTGAGAGATTTGATCTGATATTCCAGAGTAGTGTTGTCATAGTTCCAAAATTTCAGTATTCGGTACCGACACCAGTGAAATTTCACTGTAACGAGTTTCACAGCATGGACAAGGAAGAGGCGGGAATCGGCTTGACAAAACACATAGACATTTATTGTTGCACTTTTCAGTCGCACACAGTAACACACTGCTTCACACTAACATGTTTACACACACACAGATTCAGGCGTCTCTCTCTCTCTCCCCATCTGCCGCTGTCTCCTCTCCTTATATACTCCTACCGCCCCTCACTGGAATGCGAGACCGGTGTGACACACAGGTGGAACTCATTCACCACACATCTTCCCGTCTCACTCTGCCCAGATGCCACTCGTCACCACCCCGTTCGCCACATTCACGGTTCTTAATATCAATTAGTGCTATAAATTTTTTTCATGGTGCAGTAATAGGAATATTACAATGACCATTCTTTTTGATAATGGCAACTAGGGGGTAAATGTGCATAACTGTCATGAAAATAATGTCATAGTAATGTAAAAAAATCTTAATGGTGATAAAAATAGGCTTTTTATTATTAATACTATTCGGGAGTAAAAGGACCAGGACATTTTCTTGACGAGTTTTGTGAGAATCACCCAATAGAGATCTCGTATGCATTTTGTTTCTCATTTAGATCTACTTATCTCAAAGTTTCAAGGTAAAGGAAAGTGAAACTGGTCTACATATTAATAGACTTAGTTCCCTATAAATACCATGACCCATAGTGGAACCATTATCCAAGAATTCCTAAAGGCTTGGCAGCCCATTATTTCACCACTTTTTGCCCCTCACACTATTAACAAGCTGGTTTTAAGGGACAAAAGACCTCAGAGGCAAACAACCAAGTCTGGTGTTCACTAGTGGTCTGAACACAGCATCTCTGTCCATTTGCCTGTGAGTTTGAACAACACTTAGGTTGAGGAACAGGGCTGAGGAACAAGGCCAAGCCATGTGGCTCTCTCGTGGACTGGCCCTACTGCTCCTGGTGGTCTGTCTGGCCTACGCTCTGAACTGCCTGCTCCTTCCTGACAGATGGCAGGGCTAACCAAGCGTGATGCCCCACTGGTGGTGCACTGTATATTTCTAGAGCCAGACCACAGGATGGAATTTCTTTTTAAGTGCTCATGGATATTGATGATGGTGAGAGCTACAGAGAATATGGAGATATGTGGGATAAAATGAAGGACAGCAGAATTTGTCCAACTCTGCATGCAAGCTGGAGCCAACTGACCTCATTATATTCTCTGAATTTGTAGAGCAGAGGTTTAGTCAATGTTTCCTAGAGTGGAAATGAGATGGTGGTTTGAGAACAGTCTGCTCTATGGTTACATATTCATGTATGCTGGATCATGATAAGCCTATATATCTGCAATGCAGGACAAGTCTAGAAATTGTTTTTAAGATCAGGTATGGTCATTTATAAAACACTGTTAAGACATCAATGTGCCATTGATGTGTCAGAGACAGAAATGAACCAGGGCTCTGTGCAAAAATGCCTCTGAAAATGACAAAAATGCCACAGATGTAGGAGCAAATATTGCCGCCATAGTGATTTTTCCCCATTTTCTTTGTCTGTTATCTAACTCTTGATAAATGAATTTATATAATATTGTAGGCTCTCTAGTTATAGTATCTAGTTATACCTTATCCATAGTAGTACCTTATTTGCTTTTGACCATAATGAAAATGAGGCTAGGAGGGGAAGACTTACAGCCTTTTAAATAGCATTCTCTGTATAAATGTGGATTTTGTTGATACTCATAACTGATACTGTGGTGGAAAAGGCCGATAACCAATTAATCACCACGATAGTTTGTGACGCGGCAGGGTATGAGACCACTGACAGTGAGCGGGGCGGGGCTCATAGTCGACCGCCGACTAGGAGTGGGAGAAATGCTGCCAGGGGTGGGGGGAGACCCCTTCTGTTTCCTGAGAACACGGCAGGGCGTTCCGTCTGCCAGGGGCCGGAGGACTACCACTGATCCATCCGGGGAGGTGCAGCTTTCATCCGTTGGAGGTGTGGCTGTCGTCTGTTGGAGGTTGGAGGAGTGGCCGAGGCCAAGCTATGGCGTATTGGAGAATCGGCAAGTAAGTGTTTTTTTTCTCTCTCTCTCTCTCTCTCCTCTCTCTCTACCACTTCCGCCTCTGTGTTGGCCTTTCCCACTCTTTTTATAAATGTTTTGTTAATTTGGCACGATTGCCGTTACAGCGTGTAGGTGCCACACTTTTTTTTCCCCTCCCTCATCCAGGTAGACAGGTATGACCGGCAGACGGTGTGGAAGGCACGCCCCTCCCCAGGGAAGGGGGGGGGGGGGGGGGTGTACGTCATGCCGGGGTCTCCCTGGCCTGAGAGAATGAGGGAGGGATGTGACAGGGCGGAGGGCGTGGCCAGGTCGTGATTCCGCACACCCGGCCCCTAATCAGGCTAATCAAGCCTCAGAGAGGGATAAAGGCTGACTAGAAGTTGCAGTGATGGAGAGAGAGATATTTACAGACAGGTGTTTGACACCTTTGTGTGTTTGTCTTTTTGTTTCAGTTGCTTATTGAACTATTATTTATATTGTCAAGCCTGTTCTTACCTCCTCCTTTCCATTAATCCCTTTACATCAGTATTATGCCACAAATGCTGTTGATTGAGCTTGTATTGAACCCAGAATATTTCATTAAATATTAAGATGTGGAGATTGTATTTTGAATTTTATTTTCCAGTGTTATGAATTTTGTGTTAAAATGTGTACCTGACATGAAAAGTCTACTCATAATTACACATGTAATATGAAATTATATGGAAAGAATAGGCTGAAAAATGTGGTTAAATAGTGAAAAACTAAATATAAAATAAAATATACATTTTTACAAACTAAATATTGCAGATGTTTGCATATCCCTTTTGACACCTCTTTCAGAATGTATACAAATATAAGAGATAAAATATTACATATTTTATGTAATACTGCCCTTCAAAAACTACATTACACAGAATGTACTGTAATTTACCCAAATCATCCTTTTCAAAAGTCTACATCTCCTTGGTTCTTGGGTCGCCTTCTTGAGCATCAATGAATGTTTGCACCTTTTGTAATATTTGTGTATGTGTCCATTAATTGTCCTAAGTGTCAAAAGCTGGATGTCTATATCATTTAGCTACTGTTGGGAAGAACTCAAATGTGCAAAAGATGCTGGGAAACCATAGAATGTACAGTATTTTTCTTTAGAAAAGTAGGCAGCTTCACAGTTCAGAACAAAGCAGGGACTCATGAACAATTATTACACAAGTAATAATTAATTGAGAAAGCAACACACCATATTAAAGGGTTTGCCCTTGTGCCAGTAGCTCTAAAGCTTACATGCAGTCTGTCTCATGAACGCACGCAGGAGATCAATGGTCGTGAAGAGTTTTGCTTAATAATACATCAGATTTCAGTTTTTGTAATTCCTTCAGAACAAGACATCAGTTGCATACAATAATGAATTGTACTTTTGTGTCCTTTTGAAGCTTGAAGAAGTGGTCACCAAAAACTTCCATTGTGTCACTGAGCACAACTTTTTCTCACAATTTACCCCCTTTGTTTAAAGAAAAAGAAAGACAATCATATGGAGTTAAAATAATACAGGAGTGAGTAAACAATGACTGAATTTTCATTTTGGGGGGGAACTAATCCTTTTAGAACCAAGGGAATTAAAACTTTTGACCCATATCATTAAATTCAGTTACCATTTTCTTGTGGGATGTAAAGTATGTGAGTATCTGTTGTCAAATAGCTTCTTCAATGTAGTACTAACACTGTAAAAAATTCCTGTAAATTTACATGGAAATTTAACAGTAAAATACTTTTTTCATGTAATAGCAGTAAGTTGCTGTTTTCCACAATGCATTATGGGAGGACTTGGTCGCTTCAAATTGCATGCTGATAAGCAAAAGTATGACACATGCAATTTAACAGTATTATACCATATTTTCTCCATGTGCATGGAAGAGGCAAGACATTTTGGATTGTTAGCATTAGGTAATTTTGCAACTCAGCCTATGATTGTATTATCTGTATTTACCTATTTTAAATGTAACATTTTAAACATCCAATGAAGATTTTGTGATTTAAATCAGATTATTCGATTGCATGTTTTAATCAGGCAAAGGAGTGATTGAGCGAGTTCGTAAGCACACGACTGCATTTGCACAGTCATATCACACACACACACACACTGGTAAGTAACCTGAAGTTTTATCCAACCTGCATGTTTTCCTAAACTTTATCTGATTAACATATGATTAGGAAATTAATACAATTAATTATTTTTTATAGTCTGTTTTCTATTTTCTGGTTACACATTTAAAGTGCGCATTCAAACAGTACATGTGAGAGACATTTTAGGTTATCTGCCGGTACTAGTACTAGCAACTCCGCCTATGATTTGAATATATGTAAGTTACCAAGTAGTACTTAATATTACTTTATAAAGACCAGTCAAGCCTTTATCATTTTAATTAGATGACGGTATACTGGACGGTATACCATATACGAACACCTGAAGTTCATGCAACAGGCACATGTCTCAGTCTTTATCGGAGTAAAAGATAAGTGAAGTTACGAACAAAATTAATAATTCTTGTGTGATTAATGTGAACGTGCATAATCAAACACCTACTGGCTTGAATGCATAACTATTAGCGGCATGACAGAAGGTCGTGCTCCACATCTGTGTCAGTCATTATCTGAAGACTTGCTTATCGAGATTCGAATAGCATAGTTAAACTATCTGTTCTTTACAATGTTTCCTTGTCAGATCTGCAGGGATGCATGTGATACCACTGTGACCTATGCGAAACATATGAGAATACACAGCGATATCTCAAATATTATATTTCGTTGCTGCATAGGAAACTGTAATAGGACATTTAAAAAACAAGAAGGTTTGAAATCTCACGTGTACATACACCATAAAGGATATGCAGAACCCACAATGTGCACTACACATTCCTTGGAATGTCATTCTTTACCTAAGTTAATTTTTCATATTAAAATGCTCATTAAAGAGGGAAGAAAAGTCACATGCCCTTTCAAGCAGTGTGGTAAAACATTTGCTGCTGTATCAACATGTAGAAAACACAATTTTGAGCTTCTCACTGACATCGATGTCATGTGTGCACCCAAACTTTCTATGGAGGAGTGTGGAAACACCATGGTAGAGTTTTTTTCAAAGCAAACCTACCAACCCAGAAGTTAAGTCAGTCCTTTCCAAAGATGAAGCCATTGATTCATCACACCACGTAGTTCAACTCCTAATGACTCACATCATAGAGAAGCAAGAAGGACTAATTCTTCAAGAAAATATAAGTTTATCTTCATGTTCATTGTGTTTGTTCTTTGTATGAATACCTTCATGAAGTGGTTCACCTAAAAAATATAGTTCTCTCATCATTTACTCACCCTTATGCTGTCTCAAAGTCATATGACTTCTGCGGAACACAAAAGATAATATTTTAATGGAGAAATGTCCATACAATGCAAGTGAATTGAAACCAAACATTCAAGCTCCAAAAAGGACATAAAAGCACCATTAAGTTAATGCATAAAGTCTCCTAAAGCAATCCAAATGGTTTTGGGTGAGAATAGACCAAATGTAACTTATTTTCAATGTACAGCTGGAAATCGGCAGTCTCCTTGGCAAACATGAATTCAAGCTTGATTACAATTCCTAGCGCTCTGCATATTCATCAAGTGCTAGGAAGCGTAATCAAGCTTGAATTCTTTATTGTGCCTAGAGACAGCAATAGCAAGATGTACAGTCGAAAGTGTTACAGTTTGGTCTGTTCTCACCCAAAACCAATTGAATCGCTTCAGAAGACTGGTTAAACCACTTGACTCATAATAATTACTTTTATCCTCCATTTATATATATTTTGGTGTTTGAAATTTTGGTCCTCATTCTCTTCTTTTGCATTGTATGGACAAATAGATATTACATCTCCATCAAAATATCATCTTTTGTGGCATAAGTGTTTAAATCAACAAGGGTGAGACTATTATAATTTTTAGATAAAATATTCCTATTTGGAATATAACAGGCCTATTGCCTAAATACAGTATTATCAGTAGCACATTGGTTTCTTTTTTCACAAATTGTTATCTTTACAAATAGGTGTCTACAACTCCTGCTGACCTTGAGAAGAAGGGTAACCTGCCTGTGACTCCTCGTTTGATCCTGCTTGGTAAGTATATCATATTAGATATGTCTGCATTTTTTTTTTTTTTTTTCACTAAAACAAAGCTCACAGTCTGACACATATTTTTATTATCAGGAAAAGATCCACCTTTGTGTCCCTCATTCTAGAATTTACTGTCTTTGAATTGTCTGTGTTCAATTGTCATCATGTACACACAGGCATGTTGTAACAAACCCATATAACCTTCTTTCTAGGGACTGGCTGTGTCAGTTATCGTTCAGTATTATTTTGAAAAAGAGATGCAATGAAAGTGAATGGTAACTGATGCTGTCAGTCCCTAATATGCTACCTACATTTCCTTTTGTGGTCGACTGAAAAACTAAATGAATGCAGATTTGGAGCAACGCAACCGTGAGCAAATTATGAACGTTTTCATTTTTGGGTGAAGTATCCATTGAGTGTCCAATCACATGATGTGTTTTTATTCGCGGTGTGCTCAGTCATTTTCTTTGCAGAGATGTTGTGGGTTCTGTAATCTTGGAAGACATAACATTGTGTGACATTTTTAGGGCTGGCATAATTTTCTCACTGTCTTATGTATACCCAGCTGTCCTTAGAACATAGATTACACATTAATCTATTTATCCTTTCCTTTAAGGTCCAGGTGATATTCCGGGGCAATGGATTAAGATCAATGACGGAAGATCAGCCTGGAAGGCCTAATAATCTGTGAGGGTGTGCAGCCAAGTTTTGTCACTGGACTTGCTGCATAGTTTTCTTTGTATTACATCTTTAATTTGCAGTACCAAGAGGAAGCAGCATCCACACTGGAATTCCTTCAAAGCTAACAAGCTTGCACTTATTTTATTATTTGCTTAATTTTCATTAATATGTTAATATTACTATGTTGACTTAAAGGAATAGTTCTCCATTTAATAATTATCTCATTTACTCAACTTTGTCATCTCAAACATGGGATTTTCTTTTGTGGAAAACAAAGATATTTTGATGGAGATGTGATATTTGTTTGTCCATACAGTGCAAGTAGAATATGTACCAAACTGTCAGCAACAAAAAGCACATAAAAGCATAATAAATGTAATCCATATGACAGTATGTACAGTGTTTTAATTCAGTTTAGTTTAATTTTAGTTGAGAACAGACCAAAATCTAACTCTTTCATTGTTCAATTTGCTATTGCAGTCTCCAGGCACAATCATGATTTCAGCCCCGAGTACACTTATTTGACACATACTCAGAGCGGAAGGAAGTAATTGATCTTGAAATCATGATCGTCAAGGAAAATTCTGATGTCAATATTTAAGGTGAATAATGATTACCTTTAAAATGCTTTTATGTCCTTTTTGTAGCTTTATATTTTGGTCTCCATTCACTGCATTGTATTGACAAACAGACATATTTGAGTTCTGTCCCCCCCATTTACACATGGGGGCATTCACTGGCAAGCTGTATGACCTGTTTGGTGTATTCCAAGTCTTCAGAAATTATACAGTGTTAGTGAGGAAATTTTAGATAATCAAAATGTATACAATTTTAAATAATTTTTCAGACGCTTTATTGGAATAAATCCGGAAAAGGCTGGATCAAGGCTGCACGGGGAAAAGTGATGTCTAAAAAAACTTGAAAAACTCTGCAGAAGAAGACTGTAACTGTCAGTACAGAGGTATCAAATCTCTGAAAAACTGATGGACTTTGAGTGAGACTTCATTTAAAATGTAGCTGACACTCCCCACCAATGCAGTTTGTTTTTCACATAATATGTTGGGCTGGAGTGTTGCTGAAGGATGATTTTATTTTTTTACTGATTTGTATTTTATAAACCATTTGTTTTGATATAAAAATGGGCTGGTGTTTTTTTGAAGCCTGATTTGACAGTAGATTTGTATTTTATATAAAGGTAAGTAATTTCAAATTTTCAGTTTTGATAAATGTTCTGCTTTTTACTTAAGTCATTTGTGTATTTTGATTTGTTGATGGGTGCTTTTTTGTTGCACCACAGCACTGAATAGTATTTGAATACTTTTATTTATTTATTGCCTGTTCATAGTCATATAGTGCATATTGATAAATATGCTGTTGTTTCAGAATAAAAAACATTCATAACTTGGCTTTGTTTATCTTTTGTAATCCACATATACAAACAGAAAGTGCATGGTGTAATATGCATTTAAAATTGTGATTATGGTGTTGTGACTGGTATTTAATTTAACAGCTGTATGCTTCTAACTTACAGATGTATACTGTAGTTGACAAATACAGTATTTAGCTGTTAATATCTAGAACGGTAACACACCATATTTTTACAGTATAATGCTGGCAACCACAGCTGCCAATAGATTACTGTTTTTTTTACAAGATTATTTTTTTACAGTATGATGTGTAATTTAACAGCAATAGGCTGCTAAATTACAGTCGTATGCTGTAGCTGTCAAAAACAGTATCTTGCTGTTAATTACAAGAACGGTAATGCACCGTTTTTTTTGACAGTATAATGCTGGCAACCACAGCTGCAAGTAGATTACTGTTTATTTACAGGAATTTTTTTACAGTATACATTTTTATGATACCTCTTATTTTTTTTATAAACGATGACACATGGACACAAGGTTTTAGGTGCACAAGCAGTGCCTATAACTGCACCGTTTTCCTCGAATTAACAATCTTGTCCATGTTAAATTGCCCTAATATTAGCAGAGGGCTTTACCAGTGTTCTTGGATGTAGCTTTTGCAGTCAAATCATGAGATGTATCTTCTCAGCAAGTGCTTATTACTACTGTGTTGACTCATTATTTTCCCAAACCAGTTGGCAGAAAGAGACAAAATACAAATCTCAGTACATATTATTTCTTTAGATAGGGATCATTTTAGATTTTAGACAAATTTTAAATGAAGTAGAAATAAAAAAAAATAAAAAATTTGAAACATTAACTGGTTTTAATGACTATGCTGTTTTCACTTTCTTTAGTCTATGTCTAAAAGCAACAAATAAAAGTTAAATTAAATAATATAATATTATTTAAATAAATAATTAAAATAAGCTTAAAATATTGATGTTGAGTTTACGGTTAAAATTTGAATACTGATTCATGAAAAGATTAATTCAGACTCAACTGGGGCCTCCGTGGATTGGATTTGTTGGTCCAGCACATTCCATAGATGCTCAATTGGATTGACATCTAGGGAATTTGGAGGCCAAGTCAACACCTTGAACTCTTTGTCATGTTCCTCAAACCACTCCTGAACACTTTTTGCAGTGTGGCAGGGTGCATTATCCTGCTGAAAAAGGCCACTGCCATCAAGGGAATACCGTTGGCATGAAGGGTGTACATAGTCTGCAACAATCTTTAGGTATTAATACGAAGCCAAAGTAACATCCACATGAATACCAGGACCCAAGGTTTCCCAGCAGAACATTGCCCAAAGCATCACACTGCCTCCTCCAGCCTGCCTTCTTCCTATGGTGCATCCTGCTGCCAGCATGCGATTAATTCAAAATCCTTAACGCGTTAATATAATTTAACGCAAATAAATAACTGAAACATGTGAAACTGCGTAATTAATGTAATTTACGTCACGGTGAAGATCTTGTGAGTCAGGAATTTATCACACTGAGCATTTACAATGGCGCAAGCACCTGTAACCCAAGTGGGTGGAAATTTTAATCAGATGGCACTCTGGATAAACGTAAAGTTGTGTGCATGCACTGCAATGAAGTACTGTCCTACGATCGAAGTTCATCAAGTTTGAAGTATCGCAAAACACACCACAGTTCCCCGTCTGTTGCTCACTTCGACGTCGTGTCAAAGAAGCGACACTAGGGGTCTCTCTTGAGCGTCGAATATGCCTCTGATCTATGAAAAAAGGCCAATGAGAGTTGGCAAACAGTATTTGCACATCCCGCCCCCAGATACGGATATAAAGGTGAGGGAAATATGCTCGTTCATTCAGTCATTTTCTTCGGAGCCGATGGTTGTGTATGCAGTCAGCGTGTGACACAACTGATATCCTGCTTCTATCCTCTGACGCTCTGCTTTGCTGTTGGATTTACGGCGCATTTCAGCGGCTTTTCTCTTCACTTCATGGCATGCAGCTTTGCCCCTGGGCACTTCGACAGTGCAGAGTTGAAAGAGTTTTCCCTATAAAGAGTAATTTTTCCTCTGTAAAGAGTTTAATTCTCTAAAAGAGCAATACACAGCGCGTTGAACGTCCTTTTCAGGACGCGTCTTTTTAAAGAAGCCATTCAACCCCTGTGTAGTTCCTGGATGCGGTAGAGTGCTCTCCGCTTCAGATGGCCACAGGCGCTGTCTCGTGTGTATGGGCGCCGATCACACCGAGTCAGCATTTGTGGATGGTTCATGCTCTCACTGCGAGAGCATGACCATGGCAACATTGCGGTCGCGGTGCGCTTTCAATAGAAAGCACGGCACTCCAGCCACCCCCCCATCGCTCCTTCTTCCCACGGGATTGAGGATGATGCGGCTGGCGATGGAGGCGATTTGTGGAGGGCAGCGGGTGCAGTTCCGCCGGGTATGCCCCCTCGGACCACCCGCACCCCAACATGCTCGTTGACCCCTGTTCAGCCTCGAGGCAACGGCGACTCGCCTCCAGGCCGGTCTGCCTATCCTCTGGAGCTTGAGGTGGATGAGCTCGCCGCTCCTTCGGAGAGCGCAGCATATGACGCTGACGCCTCCCCTGGGCTGCCACCTTCGGGCCAGCACGCCCAGGCTGAGGCAGACGCGCAGACGTCCGACATGCTTGACCGGGCCGCCGTCAGTGTGGGGTTGGATTGGAACCCTCCATCCTCCCCACACCCGTCACGGTTGGATGACTGGGCGTCGCTCACAGCCACGCCCCCCCCCCCCCCAGTCCTGTTTTTCCCGGAATTGCAAGACGAGCTGACATCATCAAGGAGAGCCCTGCTCTCCATTCGTCAAAAGCCCTGCTCGTCCGCTCTCACTACCCTCGAGGGCGGAACGGCCCGCGGGTATATGGCGATTCCCCAGGTGGATAGGGCCGTTGTGCTCCATCTTTGTCCCGGTAACCCTACCACCTGGCGCGGATCCCCTATACTCCCTTCCAAGGCCTGTAGGACGATATCCTCGTTAAACAGAAAAACCTACAGCACTACGGGACAAGACACGCCATGGCCATCCTGCAAGTCTACCAGGCCAAGCCGCTCAGGGATCTGCACGAGGGTAGCCCTGACCCCGATGTGCTGCAGGAACTGCGCTCAGCGACCGACCTCGCCCTCAGAGCCACGAAGGTCACCGCGCAGGCACTCGGGCAGGCGATGGCCACCCTTGTGGTCCAGGAACGTCATCTCTGGCTCAACCTGGCTACTCTTTTGTTCAAAGACTCGATAGAGCCTGTCCCTCCAACCGAGATGAAGAAGGGTTATTACAGCCCTTACTTCATTGTACCCAAGAAAGACGGCAGCTTATGACCAATCTTGGACCTGCGAGTTCTCAACCAAGCATTGCACAAACTCCCATTCAAAATGCTCACGCAGAGACACATCTTAACCTGCGTCCGGCATCTAGATTGGTTCGCAGCGGTAGACCTGAAGGACGCGTACTTCCACGTCTCCATTCTGCCTCGACACCGGCCCTTCCTGTGGTTTGCGTTCGATGGCCAGGCATATCAGTACAAAGTCGTCCCCTTCGGCCTGTCTCTGTCCCCTCGCATCTTCAAGAAAGTTGCAGAGGCAGCTCTTGCCCCGCTCCAAGAAGCCGGCATCCGCATACTCAATTACCTTGACGACTGGTTTATTCTGGCCCACTCGCGAGAGTTACTATGCGCTCACAGAGACCAGGTGCTCAGGCACCTCAGCTGTTTGGGGCTTCAGGTCAACTGGGAAAAGAGCAAGCTTACTCCAGTCCAGAGCATCTCTTTTCTTGGTATGGAATTAGACTCGGTCTCAATGTCAGCACGTCTCACCAACGTCTCACTTCCCAGTCATTGTTGAGGTGCCTCGCCGCCTTCAGGCCAGGCACCACGGTCCTTTTAAAAATTTTCCAGAGGCTCCTGGGGCATATGGCGTCCTCCGCGGTGGTTGCGCCGCTGGGATTGATGCATATGAGACCGCTTCAACACTGGCTTCAGACCCGAGTCCCGAGACGAGCATGGCGCCATGGCACGCACCGTGTGACAATCACCCCCGCCTGCCGCCAAACATTCCAACCCTGGACAGACCTCTGTTTCTTACGGGTGGGAGTACCCTTACAGCAGGTGTCCCGACGTGTCCTGGTCACGACCGACGCCTCCAGATCGGGTTGGGGTGCCGTTTGCAATGGGCACACAGCAGCAGGCCGTTGGAAAGGGGGCCAGCTGCGTTGGCACATCAACTGCCTCGAGTTGTTGACCATCATTTTGGACCTGTGGAAGTTTCTTCCATTAGTACAAGACAAACATATCCTGGTCAGCGACTCAAGTCTCTGCGCGCCACTCACATTCCGGCATCCTCAGTGTGATAGCGGACGCGCTGTCACGACAACACTTGCCTGGCGGAGAGTGGAGGCTTCACCCCCACTCGGTTCAGCTGATCTGGGAACGGTTCGGCAAGGCCCAGGTAGACCTGTTTGCCTCCCGAGACACCTCCCACTGACCGCTCTGGTACGCCCGCTCAGAGGCTCCCCACTCTGGCCAGTGGGGCTGCGCAAGTACGCATTCCCCCTAGTGAGCCTTCTTGCACAGGTGCTGTGCAAGGTCAGGGAGGAAGAGGAACAAGTCACTCTTGTGGCTCCTTACTGGCCCACCCGGGCCTGGTTCTTGGACCTTGTACTCCTCGCGACAGCCCCTCCCTGGCGAATCCCCCTGAGGAAGGACCTTCTTTCTCAGGGACGGGGCACGTTCTGGCATCTGCATCCAGACCTTTGGAACCTCCACGTCTGGTCCCTGGACGGGACACGGAAGATCTAGCTGGTCTACCACCCACGGTCGTAGCCACGATCAACCAAGTCATAGCCCCCACTCTGTACGTGCAGCCTGAACACAGTTGGTCGCTTGTGCACGTGAAATACCTGCCCGCTTCTGTGTCAGCAGCACATGTACACGGCTCAGCGCATGGCGTGATTTGAAGTGGACTCCTAGTGTCGCTTCTTCGACACGACATCAAGTAACCTCCGGTTATGTAAGTAAGTATCAGGTTACGTAAGTAACCTCCATTCCCTGATGGAGGGAACGAGACATCGTGTCTTCCCGGCCACGTCGCTGAGCCGAGCCGCTGAGGTGTCCGGAACACTCATTTCCCTCGCCTTTATATCCGTATCCGGGGGCGGGGTATGCAAATACTGTTCGTCAACTGTCATTGGCCTTTTTCCATAGATCAGAGGCATATCTGGTGCTCAAGAGAGAACCCTAGTGTCGCTTCTTCGACACGACGTCTCGTTCCCTTCATCAGGGAACGGAGGTTACATACGTAACCGAGACATTTAGTGTTGTACGCAAAAATTTATTTCTATGCAAGAAATGCTATTAAAAATAAGCTGACACAAAAACTAATAGAAGGTATTATTTCATTACATAAGAAAAGACCATGGCTAAAAGTACATTTCCAAGGCACTTTAATTTCCAATTGAAATAGTGGCAGCACCATTCATACATATTTAAAATATGGTACAACAGGGTGTACCTTCTTGGGTGTGGAAGAAAGCAGAACTTCACCAAGGGAAATGTTGTCTTGAATATTCAAGAATGAATTTGGAAAGACCTGTGGAATCCTGGAAGAAGGTTTTATGGGGGGTTCGTTTGAACCAGTCTGGCAAATCTTTGTTGACCTCTCTTAACATCAAGGCATTTCCATCTGCATGCCCCTCACTGGATGTTTTTTTGTTTTTGGCACCATTCTGAATAAATACTAGAGACTGTTGTATGTGAAAATCCCAGGAGATCAGCAGTTACAGAAATACTCAAACCACCCCGTCTGGCACCAACCATGCGATTGTCTAATCAGCCAATCATGTGGCAGCAGTGCAAAAAACATGCAGATATGGGCCAGGAGCTTCAGTTAATGTTCAAATCAAGCATCAGAATAGGGGAAAATGTGGTCTCAGTGATTTGGACCATGGCATGATTGTTGGTGCCAGATGGGCTGGTTTTAGTATTTCTGGAACTGATGATCTCCTTGGAATTTTACTCAGAATGGTGCCAAAAAGAAAAACCGTCCAGTTGAGTGGCAGTTATGTGGATCGATAAACGATCGTTACAAAAAGCAACTATTGGCATGAGTAATCTGCAAAACCACTATATTGGTCTACCTCTAGTATATAAAGTTCTATAGATGTAGCCAAGTGGAGAAATAACTACGGTCATAAATTGTATGTTGCCCTTTTAAGAACTGGAGTTTTGTGACACCTGCTTTCCAGCACGCTCTCATATTAGAAACGTGAGAACATGTATTGCACAATAGAGCTCCCAGTTTTGTTCATTGGTTGAGAATTATTTGAGTAAATATAACATTTTACACAAAATGCTCATAAATTGCATTAAATATGTGTTCAGGAGAGTTTTATGTTAAAACTTAATGTTTCTTTTGGGTTATTTTTGAAGGATGCATATGGATTGCATGTGTGGATTTTGACCATGTTTGCTGCCATGCAAGGACTGCGTATGTACATTTAGTATTAATCATATCTTATTTAATGATTTATAGCCCAGAGTGTTTTCCAGTTTTCGCGAATAAATGTAATTCGTGTTATATGTGAAAATATGTGTAATGAGAATTCTATTGTTTTTAACTATTTACAAGTCCTTAAAGCCTGGTTATAAATGCATAACATGTTTTGGATGAAACAAGTACTTAAATACATAAAATGCTGTGAATGTTATAAACATGTATTACGGTGATGTACAGTATGCTGAAGCATATGGGTAGGCTAAAGAACTGTTTGTATTTTCATTTAACATTAGCCTCTACCCTATTTCAGTTTCTGTATATTTATTTATTTATTTATTTATGGATATATATGCAACCGCTGTTTTTTTTTTTTTTTTTTTTTTTTTTTAACAGCTGTCAGATTGACCCCCCCAAAACTGTTCTGTATCCTGTGTTGTTTTTTTACAACCACTGGCTACATATAGGTCCTAATTTTCCCAACTTGTGCTTTCTGGAATTTACAGAATTTGTTTTGGAAAGATTTTCAAAAATAGTTTAAACAATGGTACATCCCATTGAAAACACTGTTAGTCTATTTCGCACATGACATGAAACAAGATGAGCCATTATCTTTCTGCTGGCAAGTTGAAAGGCTTTTTGTTGGATTTATTGGGTGCATGAAGGTTATAATGTTGCTTGAAGCTGTTTGTGTGAAGTGGATTGTTTGCTCACTGTGTGCCATGCTGAAATGAAAGTAAAAATTAGTTCATTCATTATAAATCCTTAATTAGTTACTTATTTATTAATGTATCTATTTGTTTTTGTTGGCCCTGTAGATATTCATTGTTTTACATTCTCATAAGGCTAACATAGAAAATATGGGCATATTTTTCAGCCAACAGATATGCATATTGATTTTGCACACTTTTGTGTAATTTATGTTATAGAGCGTAATGTACTCTCTCAGTTTATATCATATACTAAGAAAAGAATATGCAAATATGTGTTAGCCCGTACCATGGCTTGCTATATTTATTTACATCATTATATTAGCTCTGTCTCTGGAATCTTAAAAGTAAACATAAGGTGTGTTCGACTTCATGCAGCGCTGTGCAGACCAATCGGTGCCGGACTTGAAGCAGTGCATGTTGGCTAGAAATTTTGTCTGACTTCAGATGGCACCACTGCTGTGTCATTTTGACGTATGCCATCAAACTAGTTTCACCACCAGCCACCTGGCTCAGCCAGTGCAATTGCTTTATGATGACACTTGCCTGCCGAATGGTAAGTCGTTGCGTGCAGTTAACATCAAATACACCTACAGTGAGGAAAATAAGTATTTGAACACCCTGCTATTTTGCAAGTTCTCCCACTTGGAAATCATGGAGGGGTCTGAAATTGTCATCGTAGGTGCATGTCCACTGTGAGAGACATAATCTAAAAAAAAAAATCCAGAAATCACAATGTATGATTTTTTAACTATTTATTTGTATGATACAGCTGCAAATAAGTATTTGAACACCTGCCTATCAACTAGAATTCTGACCCTCAAAGACCTGTTAGTCTGCCTTTAAAATGTCCACCTCCACTCCATTTATTATCCTAAATTAGATGCTCCTGTTTGAGGTCGTTAGCTGCATAAAGACACCTGTCCACCCCATACAATCAGTAAGAATCCAACTACTAACATGGGCAAGACCAAAGAGCTGTCCAAAGACACTAGAGACAAAATTGTACACCTCCACAAGGCTGGAAAGGGCTACGGGGAAATTGCCAAGCAGCTTGGTGAAAAAAGGTCCACTGTTGGAGCAATCATTAGAAAATGGAAGAAGCTAAACATGACTGTCAATCTCCCTCAGACTGGGGCTCCATGCAAGATCTCACCTCGTGGGGTCTCAATGATCCTAAGAAAGGTGAGAAATCAGCCCAGAACTACACGGGAGGAGCTGGTCAATGACCTGAAAAGAGCTGGGACCACCGTTTCCAAGGTTACTGTTGGTAATACACTAAGACGTCATGGTTTGAAATCATGCATGGCACAGAAGGTTCCCCTGCTTAAACCAGCACATGTCAAGGCCCGACTTAAGTTTGCCAATGACCATTTGGATGATCCAGAGGAGTCATGGGAGAAAGTCATGTGGTCAGATGAGACCAAAATAGAACTTTTTGGTCATAATTCCACTAACCGTGTTTGGAGGAAGAAGAATGATGAGTACCATCCCAAGAACACCATCCCTACTGTGAAGCATGGGGGTGGTAGCATCATGCTTTGGGGGTATTTTTCTGCACATGGGACAGGGTGACTGCACTGTATTAAGGAGAGGATGACCGGGGCCATGTATTGCGAGATTTTGGGGAACAACCTCCTTCCCTCAGTTAGAGCATTGAAGATGGGTCGAGGCTGGGTCTTCCAACATGACAATGAACCGAAGCACACAGCCAGGATAACCAAGGAGTGGCTCTGTAAGAAGCATATCAAGGTTCTGGTGTGGCCTAGCCAGTCTCCAGACCTAAACCCAATAGAGAATCTTTGGAGGGAGCTCAAACTCCGTGTTTCTCAGCGACAGCCCAGAAACCTGACTGATCTAGAGAAGATCTGTGTGGAGGAGTGGGCCAAAATCCCTCCTGCAGTGTGTGCAAACCTGGTGAAAAACTACAGGAAACGTTTGACCTCTGTAATTGCAAACAAAGGCTACTGTACCAAATATTAACATTGATTTTCTCAGGTGTTCAAATACTTATTTGCAGCTGTATCATACAAATAAATAGTTAAAAAATCATACATTGTGATTTATTTATTTTTTTAGATTATGTCTCTCACAGTGGACATCTACGATGACAATTTCAGACCCCTCCATGATTTCTAAGTGGGTGAACTTGCAAAATAGCAGGGTGTTCAAATACTTATTTTCCTCACTGTATAGTCAAATCATAACCACAATGTGACATTCAAGATCTCATGACAATGATTTTGCCAATTAAGACATTTAGAAAAGTTTCACAGATCTCAGGGTTTGCAACAGTATAGAAATTAAAATAAAAATGAATAGAAAATAAAATCAATATTGTAATTATAACAAGTGATAAACAGAACATTTGTACTATGGCAATTGCTAGAAATAATGTCAGAGAGATGCTGATGTTTTTCTGATTTAACAGGGTGCTTATATTTATACCCACAACTGCTGAAAATTTTATAAGGAACTTGCAGCGTTAACATTCTGCTTTCCTATACTTCTGCCTGAAAGCATGAATGAAGATATTAAATCAGGGCTGTAGGTATCTTTAATTTAAATATGGTAACATAGACTAAAATGCATGTACAGACCTTATTCACAATAATGCCATCTTTTATTTTTAATGGGAATGAAAACAAGGCTCTGAGGATTAGACTTACAGCCTCTTCAATGGGCTGTACTTTGTCTATGTAAATAAGGAATTGGCAAACCAAACAAAAGTAAAGTATGGAGTGCCACAGGGATCAGTTTTAGGGCCTCTGCTTTTTGTCCATGTATATGCTTCACCTGGGAGATATTATCAGGAATCATGGAATAAGTTTCCACTGTTACGCCAACAATACCCAACTTTATCCATCCATCCATCGTCAACCACTTATCCTGTGTACAGGGTCGCGGGGGGCTGGAGCCTATCCCAGCTAACATTGGGCGAAAGGCGGGGTACACCCTGGACAGGTCGCCAGTTCATCGCAGGGCCACACATAGACACACACACTCACACTCACATCCACACCTAGGGCAATTTTTGGAGACACCAATTAACCTAGCCTGCATGTCTTTGGATGGTGGGAGGAAGCCGGATCACCCGGAGAGAACCCACGCAGACACGAGGAGAACATGTACCCAACTTTATATTTCTTCAAAACCTGACAAAATTTCACAATTCTCCAAATTAGCAGAGTGTATCAATAAAATCAAAGATTCGATGGCCAGAAATTTCCTTCTACTCAATTCTGACAAAACAGAGGTACAAATTATTGGACCAAAAACCTCTAAAAATAAGATGCCAAAATATATTTTGACTCTCGATGGATGTACTGTTACATCGTCTTTAACAGCGAAGAATTTGGGTGTTATATTTGATACCAATCTCTCCTTTGAAAATCAAATGACCAATGCTTGTGGAATGGCATTCTTCCACCTAAGAAATATTGCTAAATTATTATGCTCTCTGTTGCTGATGCCAAAAAACAATTTCATGCATTCATGACCTCAAGATTAGATTATTGTAATGCATTACTGTGAGGATGTCCAGCAAGTTCAACAAATAAACTTCAATTGGTTCAAAATGCAGCAGCCAGAGTGCTAATGAGAACAAATAAATATGATCATATTAGCCCCATTTTATCGCTGTTACATTGGCTACCTGTTAAATTTCGTATTAATTAAAAAAATGCTGTTAACTACGTAAAAATCTTTGAATGGTCTAGCTCTGCAGTCCTTAAGTGACCTTCAACCATGCTATATTCCATCACGTTAATTATGATCACAAAATCCTGGCCTATAATAGTTCCTAGAATATCAAAATCCACAAAAGGAGGTAGATCCTTATATATTTGGCTCCTAAACTATGGAATAGTCTCCCTAACACTTTTAAAGAAACAGACACACTCACTCTTTTCAAGTCTAGACTAAAGACTCATCTATTTAGCCAGGCATACAACTAATTTATCCATCAAATCACAGTTAGGCTGTTTTAGTTAGGTCTGCTATAACCAGAAACCATTGATCATGATCTATAACTCTACAATAAATTGAATGGCATCTATGCTAATATTATTCTATTTGTATCCCTGTCCCAACCTCGGGAATCTGGCTGGATCCAGCTCCTGCTTCATGTTGGACTCCACTGCTACGTGTCTCTGAGTGATGATGACTAAATGCAGCCATACCCAGCCAAACATCACTTCAGTCTATTATGATGGACTTCAGAGGATGAACTAATGCCAATTACAACCATAAGACATGGGATACATCATATGCCATTGCCTGAACCTTGGATTTAGGATAGACCTCACCGAAATTACCAGCCAGGTTGAACTGCGATGCACCTCACTGATCTCTTCCTGCGTCACCTCGGTCTAATGATGGACTACATGCTTGAAATGGAATACATAGACTATCAATTAATTGACAACAAAACCCTTCATCAGCCAACTAACAAGGACAATAGCATCTATGTGAACTTCTGCAGTTAATCCAGGAAGACATTAGTCATTAATCTTACAGTTCTTAGAAAATCTTTGATTAAACAATAACCCTTAACACTTAGTTTAATTATTTTAAACCATGACTAGCACTATATATAATTAAGCAATATTGGCATTATATTCATGCTGTTAGCCAGAGCGGAACTGGCCCCCACAGTGAGTCTGGTTTCTCCCAAGCTTATTTTTCTCCATTAACTAACATCTTGAAGAGTTTTGTATTCCTTGCCACAATAGCCTTCGGCTTGCTCACTGGGTTTCTAAGTACAATTACTATTTACTTACAAATTTTTAAACACAATTCATAGTCATATTTTATCAAACTACACAATGATGACTCTAAGACATTATAGATATTATAGTTTCATTTTCTCTTAATGCATGATTTTCTGTAAAGTTGCTTTGAATTGATGTGTGTTGTGAAAGGTGCTATACAAATAAAAATGACTTGACTTGACTACTGCAGATTAAAGCGTTTTTGGATATTTCCACAGACAAAACATTGATAAAATATCTCTGTCCAACAGCATTCAGTGTACGAAGAACTCCACACAACATGAATTGAGGAAAATCAGATGTGATCTTGGAGATTTTTACAACTTTACACCATTCGTACCATTGAGGAGATCATTAAAAATCAAAGATGGCACTAGCGTGAATAAGGTCTACAGGATAACCAATTATTCTGCAAGGAGGAGCCTAAATACTGCAGCTAAAAGAAGAGACATAAAAAATCCCAATGAAAACCATGTGGAAGGGTTAATAGAGTGAGAACAAAAAGACAGTTGAGGAAGGAGAAGGGAGTGTGACTTGGGATCATACAGACAAATGTCAGTAATGTTAGCAATGCATTTATGTGGAACTAACAATTAAATAATAGTGTGTGTGCAGAGCTTATAACAGACTGTAAAAATCGTCAGTTCAATAACTAGAACAATACTCTCTAATCAAACAGACAGCCAACTTGAATGCTAAAATCACCAAGATCAAGAAGCATATAAGAAGTACTGTAAGACACAATATAAAATGACAAATTTGAGCAGTTCCACCTAACATTTAAAACAAAACAATATATATACACAATCTTTAATTATCTCTGTAAATATTAAATAGGACTATACTGTTACCATAGTGATAATATCTTCATGGCAATGCATTACTATGTGCATGTTAAGTATTCAGGACCTATAAGCACTTTGCACCTGTCTAGTTAGTCTAAACCCCAGCTGCCTCCCTGTCAGATAAGCTGTTTTGTTTTTGGTTGTAAAGAACGAGCTTGTGCAGAGATTTCTCCTGTTGTCACATGTTGCTCCTCCATAATGCATCAGTCAGTCTGGTTTTATCAGCAAAGAAAACACATGTTAAATCCCCAGTCGGTTCAGGGGCTTTGGCAATATTTTATTCGTTGTGTATTTTACTTTGAATAATAAGTTTGTTTTCACTCCACAAAATTTTACATAGATTAAACAATGTGTTATAAATTTTTACCCCACATGAATTTTTTAGTGCTCTTCAGGGTAGTACCTGAAAATCTTAAGGGAACTGAAGTATTGCTTTTTTCCTGTTACCTCCCTTAGTGCTTCACCATCTATAGCATTTTAATAGATCACAATATCTATTTCTATCAGTCTTCCCTCAGAATTCCCACATCAATAGGCTCCTAAGGATTTGTACTTGCTCTGCCAATAATTTAACTTGCTTTTTTTTTTTTAGCAACATGTTTTATGTGTAAGAAAGAGATATGTTTATATTGTGGCTGTAAGTTTAACATGTTAATTTAGTTTGATTAATTATTAAAAAAAGGAATACAATAATAATGACCCCCTGACCCATTATCTTGACATGGCATCTAATTGCAGAATGGCTAAAGATATCGGTCAGCATGTTTTTATAGACCAACCCTTTAAAAAAATATCAGAGATGGAATACATGAACAACACATTATATGTGAACAGCCCTTAAGTCTACCTTGGACAGCTGTGAACTGTAGCCCAAGGATAGCCATATGTTCCAATGCAATGTAAATAAAATAAACAAGCCACTTTTTGTTAATTTTTATCATCTGCCAACATAATATAATGTTATTTGAAATATGCTCTTTTGGCGGCTTTACTGAGATGCAATTAATGGAAATTAATTATTAGCGTATCATGTAAATAACCCGATTACATTTTTTAATGGATTGACAGCCCTGATTTATAGGTCCAGGATTTAATTAGACATTACAACATTATTTTATTTATATATATATATATATATATATATATATATATATATATATATATGTATATATGTTCTTAATTGGCAGAAAAATCAGGGAATTTTACAGCTATAATGTAGCATCATGGCAGCTATAAATTAACATATTCAGCCTGCCAGACAACTTTACCATGGTGACTATTAAATCAGCAGAATTTGCAAAAAAAAAAAAAAAATGCTGAATATATCCCACAAAATGTTTAAGTGTGCAAGACATGAAAACTCATGTATGATCAACGAATGTAAGACAAGGTGACAACACAGATCTGGCCCGAAAGGGCAAGTGACAGTTCCATCAACTGGCCCAAAATGCTCTTACACAGGCCCTGTGGCATCAGGCCATCTTTATTGTTTAGCTCTGAATTATTCATTCCTCCTTTGTGATTCAGAATGATCAAAGACTAACATTGTGACACAAACTCTTTGAAGTGTGTCCTTTAAAGAGCCTGGACATAGGAGCATGGTATAGGGAGCATACATGATGAGTAAAGAAACTAGGGTCAAGGGTTAGCTTCCTGTGGAGTAAATGCCAGATGCACTACTGCTTTGCACTGCTGCAGCTTAGAACAATGGTTGGAGGACTTGTATGCATTTTTAGTAACAACAAAGTCTTTCTAGCAAGTCAGTCCACTGTCGGCCATCTTTGGATGCTCACGGGAGGCTATTTCCAGTCATGCAAGTGCAGCTCCTATCTTTTTGAATTGAGAATGAACAAAAACTTAAAAAACATTACGATCAAAGAACATATTTCAAATCTGCAATAAAACCTGACAATACTGGTACCATACATTTTTATTCTTTACCTCATATTATACAAAAAAATTGCAATTTTCATGGCTTGTATAGCTAATGTGCATTCTAGAGTTGATTGATAGATGATGCCTGTATCTAAAAGGTGATTGGATCTTATAACTGTAAGGAGGGATTTATACATCCGTTGACCACTGGGCGCTCAGAGCTCCTTGGTTGTGTGTTCCAATTTCTCCCATTAATTTTAATAGAAGTGGCCCATCTCTGCTAAATAATCTCTGGTAATGCTCAGTAACGGCATTGCTTCTCTACTGTAGATACTGTAGCTGCACTATATCCCACTCTGGAAAAGATTAAACTATTTTTATGCTGCATGCTTTTAACTGGAAGCCAAAAGATAATGTCATGCTCTAAAACAACAGTGCCCAATAAGCAGCGAATGTTTGTCTCTTTGGTACTGTTGATATTTAAGTAGTGGTGGTCATTGTGGGTTTGCAATGGCCATTAGTGATATCTAGAAAGCAAGGTGAACAATGGCTAATATAATACCAATTTTGTGGAGGGGGTGTGGTCGTGTGTGTCTGTCAGTGGGGAGAGAGGAAGCAGCAAGAGCCATAACCTGGTGATTATTGTCGGTAAACACCTATGTCTCATTTCAGTGACGGCAGAGACGAGCTGTAAAAGGCAAACGGAACGCCAGACCGGGAGAGAGAGTGACACACACACACGCACACACACACACACACACACACGCACAAATGATGTACGATGAAAAGCTGTTTAAATAATGCAATTATTGGGTTTATGTTGAATGTTATCATCTGTGTGTGTAAATTGAAGTTCTTGCTGGAAATCATATTTTGAGTTAAGCCTTGAGAATAAAAAAATACACACGTGGACTGTGAATCCGGCTCCCACTTCCTTCTTGTCACCCACTCTTAGAACACCTACACCAATATATAATATAAAGAAAATATTTATTATCTATTGACAAGGCTATTGGTAGATTTGGAACTGACACAAGGGGAGCTACCACTAATGTTAATTGGCATTGGCATGGTTATGGGCCAATGCTGATAATCTTAGAATGGCCTTATATGGATGATATATTAGTCGATAACTAAACAAGTTAAGCCATTTTATGGGCACTGAAACCAATTTATCTCAAAGTATTTGACTCTATATTAACAATCCAACTGAGATTTGTTGGTACAGTATGAAGTATTTGGGATATAGGGCAAAAAAGTAATATCTGCTTTTTCTGTTGTCTTGGTTCCAGAAGTATTTACAATATCTCTTAATTGTTTTGGGGGGGTTTGTAACACAGATCATATTCATGGGCAAGGAAGAGGCGAGAAACCGGCTTAACATATAAACTAAAGGTTTAATGGAGAACTCAATAGACAAACACATAATAAGACGGACATCCGTAATTGAGCTCTCTCTCTCGATCGCCGTCTGCGAGTGGCCTTTATCCCTCTTGATGGCTTAATTAGCCTAATACGGGACCGGGCGTGCGTAATCACGCGCCGGACCCGCCCTCCACCGTGCCACAGGGTTTTTCTCAGAATCCTTTTTATATTAGTTCTAAGCCATAAACCAAACCAATCAGCTCCAATTTAAATCACAACATTATAAACTATGACTTTGAACCAAATTAGTATGACTATCGCTGTTGTGATTGACTGCAAAAAGAAAAAGTTCCCAGACAGGAGAATTGAATGACGCAGGGGCTTCTCTATCTGTGTTTTCAGTTTACCATTTTCAACTTCACACTAACGTGTGCAGAACTGTGATGTCTTCAACTTCAACACAGTTAATAGGACAGCTTCTCACAGTTGACCCTCGGGTGCTTTAGCAGAATGTGGCAGGGCGGTGTCGTGATTCCGCACACCCAGCCCCTAATCAGGATCATTTGCCCTTGAGAGAGATAAAGGCCGACCGAAGACAGCAAAGCGAAAGAGAGAGAGACTTACGGACAGCTGTCCGACACCTGTGTGTGTGTTTGTCTTTTTGGCTAAGTTTATAATTAAAATATTATTTATATTGTCAAGCTGGTTCTCGTCTCCTCCTTTCCCTTTACACAGAGGTTATAACTGTACATGTCTATTTGGTCTTAATTTTCTTTGCAAAACTGTATGATCCAGATGAGTCTTTAAACTTGAGATGAACAATGGTGCAAATGCTTCCCGAACCATGGGTGGCGAACTAATACAAATATTTTTTTTTTAAATAAATAAAAAATAATAAAAAATTTACATTTGTTGCCACCTGCTGGCTAAAATCTTTGACATATCAGGAATAAATGAAAAGTTACACATCTAGCAGCTTTTACATATCTGCACTGCTTTGACACTTTAGCTTAGAATTCCACGACACAAGCGGAGTGATACAAACAGTAAAGCATCCATGTGCTGCTGTTCTGCTGTTCATCAGCACTCTTGGAATGTCTCTCGTCCAATCAGAATGGAATTGGAATGCCAACTGCAAGCCAGGCCCCATCACCCAACATCAGTGCTTTTGTGTCTGAATAAGAGAAAATCCTTGCAGCCAAGTGAATACATAAAATATAGTGGAAAGTCTTTCCAGAAGAATGTAAGCTGTTTTTGCCGCAAAGGGGGAATTTATGCCTATGGTTTTTAATTGAAATGTTCATCAAGCACATATAGTGTCCACATAGTGTAAATAGTTTGAGAGTGTATAGGGAGGCCAACTCGATTACGTCATCCACAATGCTTTGTGAGTTCTTTTGTCACCATTTGCTTGCCACAATTCTCTGATTGATGGATCTTACTCTTCAGATTCACAGATAGACTAGTTCTGCTCAAGGAATTCCATTTATTTACCATTTTAATGTTTGCTTAAACAGAAGAATATACTACGATCACATATTAGAGCTCAAAGTTTGGTCTGTCTTTAAAAGTTTGTAAGTTATCGTTAACAATCAATTTCTATGGAGAAAATGAATGGGATTACTATATCCAGAACAAGACTTGTAGCACTCTATTTTGGCTGGGAGTGTGTGGCAAGGCGGAGGGCTGGGCTGGGTCGTGATTCTACTCACCCGGTCCCTTATCAGGCTAATCAAGCCTCTGAGAGGGAGAACCGGCTTGACAATATAAATAATAAAACTAAAACAAAAGACAAAACACACACATGATGGACATGTCCATAATCCTGCACCATCTTCCGCAGTCAGCCTTAATCCCTCTCGGAGGCATGATTAGCCTGATAAGGGACCGGGAGTATAGAATCACGCCCTGCCAGAGAGTGATTTTAACTAGCACGTAAGAAGGTCTTAGGGTGACAAAGGCCAGAGTTAATAAGCTATGACCATGCTGTGTGTCTGCCCTTTTCAGCATAGTAGGGAGGGATCCTAATGACTCCTGAGTCACGTTGATTGACAGTGTCACTAAAGGTGTGCAGGAAAAGATCACCTGATTTGACTTTCCCCAATGTATGAGAGGGACAAGAAGTTCTTTGGCTTCACTCTGTACACAGTAACTGTGGGGTTCAGAGGGATTTTATGCATTTGAAAGTAAGAAAAAGCAGACCCCCTAATTGGAGACCCATTCATCTAAAAAAATAAATAAATGCAAATATCAGCTATAAAACGCTAGCTCTTTTCACTGCCAGAACAAGATATAGAGTCTGCAACAAGCAGTTTTGCTGTGTCTCATTATCTCCATCTCAGAACTTTCTTCCTATAATTCTTATGGATAATGCGACTGATGCCACTTTGTATACAGTATATGCATATTAGGGGGATGTTTTTGCTGTTGGAGGATGTGCAGCGAGGCAGGAAATTGAAAAGGGGAATGACGGCAGATTTAGCACGTCAACACTAATAAGCCTTGTTTGTGAAGACAAGAGAGTGCACACATCAATTTCACACATAAGATCGTGAGTGGTACCTTTACCTGGTCCTGTTTAGCACTTCTCTGAATGCTTAACAGATGTTTGAAGCTTAAGGTGATAAAAAGATCAGAGAAAAAGATGCATTGATTGCACTGCTTGCTAAAGTCATATAATCACATAGAATTAACATGGATGTGTGCTGAATGAATGATTAGCTGCGTACGAGAGATTGTTTTTGTTCATGTGCCAACAAGTATGAAACTTGTAGGCATACATATCAAATAATAGAAACAAAAATAAATGCATAAGAAAGATGTCAATACTAGTCAATACTAGTTGAAAACTTAACACTGCAGCAAAGCATTTTAATATTTAATCATCAGCAAAAAAATAAAAAATAAAAAATACAAATAATAATAATAATGCTATTGCTTTGCTGATATAGTGGACTGGAAATTATATAAAAAAAAGGAAATACCCCCTTTTAATTTTATTTTTGTATTGTTTATTACCGTTTCAAACTAACAAAGTTCAGTTGTTCAATTAAAACATTTATGATGTATTAAGAGAGGTATGGGTTGAATTAAGAGTTGTTTAAATGATTATGGCCTCCTGTAGAGGGCGCTTTGGGCTGGAGTATAAGAGGTGTTGCACGATCTAGCCAGATTCAATTAAACGCTGCCAGAGCTTGCACCCACTTATCGTTTTATATTTCTCTCTCTTTCCTACAAGATATTCTTTCTCTGTGTAAAAACATTTATTTAATGTTTATGTTCACCTATTGTTGGATTCACACTTTTAAGAAAAATGAGTAATCAAAGATAAGGGTTTTAAAATTCCAATCTTTGAAAATATATGAATGAAATTAGTTTAAAGATGTTGTAAAAGGAGATGGTATATTAATTTGCATGTTCTGAGAAAACGTGAGGGAGTAAAACTGAAATTACTGTTAGTGGTGCAGAGCCAAAATGGCGCTGATTGTAATGAGTTAGATCCAAGATGGCAGCCTCCATGTGTTAAACGTGGTCAATGTGAAACTGAATTAAATGTGTAAAAGGCATTAATCTTTTATTCTAACAGTTAGGTAAACACAACCAGTGTTATTCATATTTACAAGAAAAATGCTAAATGTGTGAACTGAATATATGTATATTTCTTTAAAGACTATTACGACAATGCTATATTACAGATCATATTGTATGGTGTTGAAACTCTTTGAGTCAGAAATAATGAACAAAGACACCTGGAACTTGAAAATACTATTGAAAATTTGTGTATTGAACTTGGATGTTTTTTGTCTATGTTAATGAGTGTTTCTGCTTAACACTGACATGTGATGTTGAAACTACAGTGAATGTCAAGAGTGCTTATGCATTGGAGAAATTAAGATAATATTACTTTGAAATTTAATAGGAAGAAAATCTATTATGAACATATTCAATTAAATGCTACCAGAGCGTGCACCCACTTATCATTTTATGATATTTCTCTCTCTTACAGTTCACTATACAACATTATCCACTCAAACCACCCTGGCCTGAGGTGGGTAACACTGACAAGAATTTAATGGCAAGTTTGTTCGAAATTTAAAAAGACATGACAAAGAGTTGTTTTAATCTTTAATTTATTTTTTGCTTTGTTTCTAAAATATTAGGGAATTAGTGAGAGTAAAGTATTTGATACTGATATTGATTCTGTCTATCAAGAAGAACTTTCATTGAGATACTGTGGATATGACCAACCTGGTCTCAAATAATCATGCTACTATTCCTCCATTTTTACAAAATATTTTTTTTATGTGGCTCGTTGTACGTTTCACAGCAGATTCCTGGTGAAAAGAACTACAACAACAATGAGTTTTAGGGCAAATAATCTGTTCATAAACACTTAGTTTTCATTCTGTTCCTCACACAATGATTTCTTATGACATCTAAACTCATTTAGGATACTGCATGATACATTTTTAATGTTTGCATTATAGTATAACCAACTTCATTTACAAGTCGACATGTGAGCCCAAAGTGTAGCACCCCATAATGACCTGCTTGCTTCAGCAATCTTTTTTCATCTCTTATTTGCTTTTATGAAACTTTAGGTTTAAGGTTTAGAGTGGGGAGGTAGGTTTTGTTGATTTAAAACTTGATAGAGCATTAACCATAAAACTCCTAATCTGTTTTTTCAGGTAACACTTTACAATAAGGTTCCTTTTGTGAACATTACTTAAAAACATTAGTTAACATGAACTAAAAATTAACAATAGTCTGTAGCACTGTCGCCTCACAGCAAGAAGGTCCCAGGTTCAAGTCCTGGCTCAACCAGGTCCTCTCTTTGTGGAGTTTGCATGTTCTCACCGTGTTTGCATTGGTTTCCTCCGGGTGCTACAGTTCCCCCCACAAGTAAAAAAAAAAAAAAAAAAAACCTGCAGGTTAAGTAAATAGGAGACTCTAAACTGCCCCGTAGTGAGAGTCCCCCAGCCACATGGGATTGCGTCAGGAAGGGCATCTGGCATACTTGTGCCAAATCAAATATATATGTGAAGTGGACCCTGCACCCATGTGGGACAAACGCTAGGAAAGAAGTAAATTATTTAAAAATGTATATTGTTCATTGTTTGTTCATGATACCTAATGCATTAACAAATGTTTATGAATGGAACCTTATTGAAAAGTGTTACCGTTATCCATTTCACATTTACTTTTTATGAAACTAGCTGTTAGGTTTAAGGTTTAGGATAGGTATGCATACAGGTTTTGTCGATTTAAAACGCCATGGAGCATTAAATTATAAGCCTTATCTGTTGGGAGAAAATGTAATTTTTTTTTTTTTTATTATTATTATTTTTCTAAAGTGGACATTTCACCTCTGATCTGCCGGGATATGTGGAAGAACCACATAATATAATTTTTGCAAAAATGACACCATAGTCACGTAATGTTCAAGAGATCAAGCAGGAAACAACAGTGCCTTTCACAATTATTGCAAGCCTTCAAGGAATAGTTCACCCCAAAATTGTAATTCTGTCATCATTCATTCTGTTGTCATTCCAAACACGAATTGCTTATTTTTCTGTGGAACCCAAAAGGAGATATTAGGCAGAAAATTTGCATCAGTCACAATTAACTTTTATTAATTGGATATAAATACAATGAAAGTGAATGGTGACTCAGCTAACATTGTGCCTAACATCTCCGTTGGTGTTAAACAGAGAAAATAAAATTTAACAGGTTTGGAACAGCATAAGCATGAGTAAATCATGACCGAATTTTCATAGTTGGGTGAACTATACCTTTAATCAAAAGTCAGGCTGACATTGTCTTCTGCTGGCCATTAAGATGTCCTCTGAGGAAAAGTATTACCTAGGATAATTTTTAATTAAACTCTTGTAGCTATTGTTCAGGTCCAGAGCTGGATCTGCAGGTACAACATCCAGAGCATGATTATAGCAACACAAAAGTGGGTAGTCACTCTGGAACAGCTAAAAGACTGCAGTGGGATTACAAAATCATTTGTACAGAATTTAATTTCTAATAATGCTGAATGAAAACAGAACTTTGAATATGTTCTGCTCCCTTCACGTCATGATATGAGGAAAGGAGAGCAAAAGGGGAAGCGAAATTGTGGTTTAAATAAGGGGCTCTGTGAGAAAATCATTTAGTGTGGTTTTATTAAACTTTATGGTTTGGTTATAAGTCTCTCAACTCTCTGATATGTGTTGATGATGAAAGGAGAAAGATTGATGGCCCTTTGTGTTGTGCTCCTTGTTCTCAAACACAAAGCATCAGAATAATGTGTCACCCTGTGTAAAATTCCCTTGAAAGGCAAAGTTATCAAGCTCTTCTAACCAATTCAGCTGCACCCTGCTCACAGAATCTGTCATTGATTCAAGGAGCAAGAATTCTCATTAGGCTGCAAATCCACAGCTTCTGATAAGGTTAAGTTCCTAATCTTGTATCAGCACTCTGAAAATAACATTGTTATTAAAGTGCTTAGACAATAATTGCATTTGATATTTGCATGAGGAATCAGCTGGATCGTTAGATTCTCTCTGTGAACGTTCTGGAGTGTGATGAGATCACACATTTGTTACATACTGTTCTTATAACAAAGCAACAGTTTTATGTTTCCTGTCTTAAAGGTGACAACACACCTTTTATTAAATTTTTTTTCTCAGATGTTAGCAACTCAATTTTGATGACCTCTAACAATTCATTTGCTATTTAAAAAAAAATTTAATAAACATGTTTTACCCAAGGTGGTTACAGTATTACAGTGATTTTACAATGAAACAACATAGTAAACAACACCAGAACAACACCTGTTTTACTGTTAACAGGTGTTGTTCAGGTGTCTGTATCTGCATTCGGAGAGAACCTAATGTAGGCAGGGCTTAAACCGGGAGTGCGTCGAAACTAAATTAAATGGCCATTTTTAAATGTTACTCTATTACATTTACAGTTTATTTAAATATTCACAATAATAGCCTAATAATAATAATAATAATAATAATAATAAATATAATAAATATCTGTTGAAACAGAATTTAAATTTTTGTGTGTGTGTGCATGCATAGCAATGCTATTCTGGAGGGACGAGGTATCAAGCAATTGTTAAATGTAAAGCACACATTTTTCAGAAAATATGAAATACAAATACAAACATTGAAAGGAATAAGAATAAAGCCTACAAACAGGTGAAAGTCCTGTAAGTCTATGAGGATTTGTTTACGATATACTCAAGGCTGATTTGTGTACACATATTTTAACATAATACGGAGAACATCATTAATTGTTTTAAATTACATGTGCAGAATTGACGAAATGCAGTAAAATAAATGGCATGTTTAGTTTTTCCAGAATAGTAATAAAAACATTTATAATAATAATTATGCATTTATATAGTGTGTGATGCAGAGTCAGAGTCGTGCGGATCCATTTGCAGATACTTTATTAAGTATAAACAAGCAGAGAGAATTCAATGGTGACAAACAGGGTAATGAGGAAGATCCAAACTCAACAACGATACCAGGCAGGGGTCGGGGCAGGCAGCAGACAGTAACACGGAGACCAGTAGAACAGGCAGTGATCAGGAAACCAGAATGAACCATAGAATGTCAAAACGCTCAGAGATGTAGGCCGTAGCTGGTACAAGACTTCGCAATGAGCACTGAGAGAAGGCAGTTTAAATAGAGGGGAGAAGTGGCAGCACCTGTACAGGTGATCAGGAGAGAGAATATGACTGATAATTGGATTGATGAGAAATGTAGTTCAGTATTCAGGTGAAGGTAATCTTTGATGACCTGATGAGCGGTTTATGACAGAACCCCCCTCCTGCGAGCGGCTCCTGAAGCGAGGACCAGCGTGCCGCCGAGGCCTCCCACGGGGTCTAGGAGCAGGTCTCTCAGGGTGGTTCTGGTGAAAGATAGTGATGAGAGCAGGATCCAGAATGTCCTGAGATCTTACCCAGGATCTCTCCTCAGGGCCATACCCCTCCCAGTCAATGAGATACTGCAACACCCCGCCTCGGCGTCTGGAATCGAGCACCTCTCTCACACGGTAAGCCTGCTCACCCCCGTCGAAGATGGGAGGGGCGTTCTCCGCCGTGACCTCCTCCTGGTTCCCCTCTCTCCTCGGAGCAACTGCAGGTTTAAGCAAAGACATGTGAAAAGTAGGAGAGATGCGGTAGGAGGGTGGTAAGGCTAACCGGAACGAAACTGGAGTTATCCGTCTTAGGATCTTGAAGGGACCCACGAATCTGGGGCTTAACTTCCTGCTGGGAAGTCGAAGACGTAGGTCTCTTGTAGACAGCCAAACCCACTGACCAGGCATATACGTGGGACCCCCTCTCCTATGACGATCAGCCTGCTCTCTGACTCTGTTCACGGCTCGCTGTAGGTGGACGTGAGCGCTATTCCAGGTCTCCTCGCTCCTCCGTAACCAGCCATCAATGGTTGGGAGATCGGTGGGCTCTCCTGACCAAGGAAATAAAGGAGGCTGAAATCCTAGCACACACTGGAAAGGCGTGAGACCAGTTGAGGGCTTGCGTAGGGAATTCTGGGCGTACTCCGCCCAGAAGAGGAAGCGACTCCAATCCTGCTGGTTCTGATGGCAGTATGTGCGCAGGAAACGCGTGAGCTCCTGATTCAGTCTCTCCACTTGTCCGTTGGCCTGTGGGTGATAGCCAGAAGTCAAACTGACGTTGATGTTAAGTTGCCCACATAATGCCCGCCAGACCCGAGAGGTGAACTGAGGACCCCTGTCAGAGACAATATCCTCCAGCAAACCATATAAGCGAAAGACGTGTTGTAATAGAGCCTCAGCTGTCTGTAGTGCTGTGGGTAGTCCGGCCAAGGGAATGAATCTGCAGGCTTTTGAGAAACGATCAACCACAGTAAGGATGGTGGTGTAACCCTGAGAGGGAGGTAGATCCGTGACAAAGTCGACCGCAATATGGGACCATGGACGCTGTGGTACAGGCAGAGGTTGTAGTAACCCGGCTGGTTTTAGATGGGAAGACTTGACCATGTTACACGTGGAGCACTGCTGAACGAAAGAGATTACGTCAGCTTGAAGCGAAGGCCACCAGAAGCGATTGGAAACCAACTGCGCGGTCGCTGAAATCCCAGGATGACCAGCACTGGGAGTGTTATGTACCCATTGTAAAACTCGGGTGCGAAGGCGTTGTGGTACAAAGGTGCGGTTGGGAGGGCAGTCAGGAGGCGACGGGTCCTCCCTCTGAGCGGCGGAAATCTCCATCATTAAGTCCCATTGCACAGGGGCGACTATGATGGATGAGGGCAAGATGGGCTCAAACATTGGTGGACCAGTGGTGCTGTCGAACTGGCGAGACAGGGCGTCTGCCTTACCATTCTTTGAACCAGGACGGTAAGTGATCTTGAAATCGAATCTAGAGAAGAAGAGGGACCATCTGGCTTGTCTGGCATTTAGATGCTTGGCGGACTTGATGTATTCCAGATTACGATGATCCGTGAGAACAGTAAAGGGCAGACGAGCTCCCTCCAGCCAGTGTCGCCATTCCTCAAAGGCAGCCTTCATCGCCAAGAGCTCCCTGTCACCCACGTCGTAGTTATGTTCCGCTGGAGTGAGTTTACGGGAATGAAAGGCACGAGGAAACATCTTAGCTGGACTTCCATGCCGTTGGGATAATATAGCACCGATGCCCACGCTGGAGGCGTCCACCTCCACAATGAATTCACGCTCAGGGTCAGGGTGATGAAGAATGGGGGCAGTAGTGAACCTCTTCTTAAGCTGCTTGAAGGCTGATAAACTCTCGGGAGACCATTTCAACCGATGTCCCCCTCACTGCAGGAGGGATGTGAGTGGGGCTGCCGTGATGCTGAAATTTCAGATGAACCGCCGGTAAAAATTAGCGAAGCCCAGGAAACGCTGCAACTCCTTAACGGTGGTGGGTTGTGGCCAGTTAACTACAGATCGAACCTTGCAGTCATCCATAGTAACTCCCCCGGCATTGATGATGTATCCCAAGAAGGAGATCTGAGTCTGATGGAATTCACATTTCTGAACCTTGGCGTACAGTTGGTTATCGATGAGGCGTTGAAGTACGGCTCGCACATCCCGGACATGTGACTCAAGAGTCTCTGAGAAGATCAGGATGTCATCAATGTAGACTATGAGCCTCTGGTTGAGCATGTCACGGAAGATCTCGTTGACAAAAGCTTGGAACACTGAAGGACTGTTGGAAAGGCCGAACGGCATGACGCGATATTCGTAGTGCCCGGTGGTAGTCGAGAAGGCGGTCTTCCACTCATCACCTCTCCTGATACGAATCAGGTTATAAGCATTGCGCAAATCCAGCTTCGTGAAGTATTTGGCAGTGCGGAGCTGTTCCAGGGCAGCAGGGACCAGTGGTAGTGGGTAGCAAAACTTGACTGTAATCTCGTTGAGGCTGCGATAGTCTATACAGGGTCGGAGCCCTCCATCCTTCTTCTTGACGAAGAAGAAACCAGATGAAGCAGGAGAGGTGGAGGTAGTGATAAAGCCTTTAGCGAGCTGTTCAGCAATATAAGCTTCCATGGCATCGGATTCTGGCTGTGATAGCGGGTAGACTCTTCCCCGCGGGAGAGTGGCACCCGGGATTAGATCGATGGTGCAGTCACTGGATCTGTGCGGAGGAAGCTGAGAAGCCCGGTTTTCACTGAATGCCAGAGAGAGATCATGATACATAGTGGGTACCCCCTGGAGATCAGGGTTGTCTGAGCGGCTGGTGCTCGGAGTGATTCTGGTGAGAGCGTGCAAGCATTTCTCCTGACAGGTATCTGACCACTGGGTGATCTGCTTATCGGACCATGAGATGGAGGGATTGTGTTGCTCAAGCCAGGGAAATCCCAGTATAAGAGGGTGATGAGGTGAATCAATGGTGAAAAGTTGAATAGTTTCAGTGTGCTGGGTATCAGTGATGAGTGTGATTTCTTGAGTGATGTACTGAATTTTGCCCGTACCTAAGGGGCGTCCGTCTAATGCTGCCACTGCCACCTGGAAGTCACATGGAATGAGAGAGAGATTGTTAGATCTAGCGAAAGTCAGATCAATAAAATTTCCTGCAGCTCCAGAATCAATCAAAGCACACGTTTTAATAATTTCCTTGTCAAAGCGGAGTGTGACGTTCAATTCAAGGGATTGTGAAATAAGGGGATTGGCACTCACCGCTGCAGAATCTCGGGAAGTGGGTCTGATGGGACATGTCGCCCTCATGTGGCCGGATTGGGCACAGTACAGGCATAAGCGATTGCGTCTTCTTCTCTCCCTCTCCTCGGGTGTGAGGCGCGTGAAGCCGATCTGCATGGGCTCTGATTCCTGAGCCGCGGAGGGATATTCGACAACTCGGTGCTTTAGTGGTGTTCGCCGGGCTCGCATCAAATTATCCAGGCGAATGGTTAGGTCCATAACCTGGCTGAGAGTTTTACCTTCATCCCGGTATGCCAGTTCTCCCTGCAACTCAGAATTAAGACCCTTGCGGTAAAGTAATCTCAGCGGATCCTCCCTCCAGCCGGTCTGTGCAGCAAGAGTGCGGAAGGTGAGGGTGTAATCCGCCGCGGAGGATCCTCCTTGACGCAAAGACAGTAGCAGCTCGCCCGGTTCCTTTCCGCCGGCTGGATGCTCGAAAACCTCTCTAAATTGGGCGAGAAAGTTATCATAAGAGGGAAAGGCAAGGTGTCCTCCTGCCCAAAGGCCCTTCCGGTCAGTAACGAACAGATGAAAGATACCCGGCCGTCGTCATTAGCAAAGAGGTTGGGTTGCTGGTTTACATACAGAGCGCATTGTAGCAGAAACCCTTTACATGTTGCTGATGAGCCATCATATTTATCAGGAAGGGATAGACGAGGATTATTGGGGGATGTACTCACACTTGGAGACAGTGGAACCGGAGGTGCAGCGATCTGCGTAGCAGCAGCGTGTTGAATTGTGAGAGTCTGCATGGATCTCACCAATTCCTCGGTAAGTGAAGTTAATTTCACAAGCTGTTGTTGATGGGCAACCAGAACTGACGCTTGACTGGAAACTTCCGAGGTTAGTCGGTGCAGAGCTGCTGGATCCTGTGTTGGCGAAGTCTTCTGTGATGCAGAGTCAGAGTCGTGCGGATCCATTTGCAGATACTTTATTAAGCATAAACAAGCAGAGCGAATTCAATGGTGACAAACAGGGTAATGAGGAAGATCCAAACTCAACAACGATACCAGGCAGGGGTCGGGGCAGGCAGCAGACAGTAACACGGAGACCAGTAGAACAGACAGTGATCAGGAAACCAGAATGAACCATAGAATGTCAAAACGCTCAGAGATGTAGGCTGTAGCTGGTACAAGACTTTGCAATGAGCACTGAGAGAAGGCAGTTTAAATAGAGGGGAGAAGTGGCAGCAGCTGTGCAGGTGATCAGGAGAGAGAATATGACTGATAATTGGATTGATGAGAAATGTAGTTCAGTATTCAGGTGAAGGTAATCTTTGATGACCTGAGCGGGACATTGATGAGCGGTTTATGACATAGTGCCTTTCCAGAACTCAAAGACACTTAACATTCTGAAATTTAGCATTTTTAATTTAAAAAATAAATAAACGTGGATGTTTCAGTTTCTTTAGATCACACGAGTAGGAAAATTCTAAATAGACGTACACTCTATGGAGCATTTAAACATTTATGGAGCATTATAACGTTTTCTGGAATACAATCTTAACCAGATTGTAAAGGGATTAATGGAAAGAAGGAGGCGAGAACCGGCTTGACAATATAAATAATATTTAAATGAAGAACTGAAACAAAAAGACAAACGCACAAAGGTCGGACAGCTGTCGTTAAATCTCTCTCTCTTTCTCTCGCACTGCAGCTTCCAGTTGGCTTTTATCCCTCTCTGAGGCTTGGTTAGCCTGATTAGGGGCCGGGAGTGCAGAATCAAGACCTGGCCCCGCCCTCCGCCCTGTCACTCAGATAATTACTTAATTGCTGATGTGGGAATAAATGTGGTCAATTTTAAAGGAGACCTATTATGCTCATTTTTACAAGATATAATATGTCTCAGGTGTCCCCAGAATGTGTCTATGAGTTTTCAGCTCAAAATACCCCACGGATCATTTATTATTCCATGCTGTAAATGCCTCTTTTGGGGTGGAATCAAAAACACGATGTTTTATTTTTTGAATGCAAATGAGCTGCTGCTTGCCCCAACCCCCCCATCATGTGACGTCATGTTAGAGAAGAAACAAAAAAACTTTTTGACACACTGTTTTTGATTAATAGAAATATAAGAAAGAGGAGTGGGTGGACTTTAACATTGTAGGGTGGTTGTGTACACGTGCACTGCTGACTCACATGTACAATTATGTAAGCACCATGTAAAAGTGAATTTTGCATAATAGGTACCCTTTAAGAAACAGATAGACAAGCTTTGCTGTGAAATCATCACTTCAGGTCAGGAATTTAACATCACGTTCAGGTTTATAAATGAATACATGGGAATTGTTTCGTGTGAATCATGATACTTTAACATAGTAATTTCAAGAAGTGAAAAATGTATATGATGTGTAATATCTTGGATATGCTTATTTAAATGTCGCTCTACTCTCGTGCTTCTTGGATAATCAGTCAAACACATTTGGATAAATTTGTTATTCATTTATTGGCTGCTTTACAGTGTTGTAACCAAAAGTATTCAAAGTTACTTGTCCACTGAATTACTAAATAAATGACTTTCCTGGTGAAAGCAGTCAGCTGTATTGACACAACATCACAATGTCTATACCTATTCCACTGTCACCACAATCTATTTGCAATGTATTCCCAAAAGCAGACTGTGACTGTGTCTTGTTGGCAAGGATGCATCCTCCGGGGGTCGCATTTGTCGGCCGCATATGCCATCGAGGCTGTCTCATTTCAGAAAAGCAAGTAGGACACTTCGAATGTGACCTTCTTTTATGGGAATCCGGAGGATGCATGAGGTGTATCCTTTGTGGGCACTCATAACCCACATAAAGGAAATATCAAATAAAAAAAATTTGCCCATAAATATGATGTTCAAATGCAAGGAATGTTAATTCCCAAGTTGAAGTGCCTCACTAGATGGGTGTAGATTATATACTGTAGTATGTATAATTATATTAATACAAAGTATTAGACTAAAAGTACACTTGTAAAATCTATTTTCTTTTCTCTTTACATCATTATAACTCTCCTAAAATGTACCTCATATATTCCCTTCTAAAGGGACTTCATATAATAGAGTGCCATGTTGTTAAAGAGTGGCGTGCTCTCATAGCAACCATGTTACATTCCGTTTCCATTTGTCCTTCAAAGGCCATCTCATTGAAACAAGGCTTGTTTAAAGAGGACTCTCGGTATTCTGCAGCCTTCAAAGGATGCGTCCTACCTATAATGCAACCTTCCAAACGAGACATAGCCTGTATTGTTCATCAGCAGACAAAATATCCACCTGTAAAGCCACACAAACAAGTGTTCAACTACTTGCTCAATTATGTTTGAAACAATAATAATGCTTAAAAATCACTAAATCAGACATACTGTATACAACTCCCAAAGCCTCTCAGAGGGTTTTGACACTCACATGGTGGATGAATATTTTAATATAATTGTATACAATTTGTAATATACATTAAAAATGTTTTAAATTGTTATATATAATCATATATTTATAAAATAATCACATATTATGAAATATTATAGTTTAGCATTTATGTATTTATTTTTGTAAATGTGTATTAACATTTTATATATAATGGCTAAACTGTTGTCACAAACACCCTTGTGTTTGTCCCATCACCTTCCCTTTATGTTTGGACTTTTAGTTAGTTTGACAACACTTCCCATGATGCACCTGTTGATCACATTCATCTGTTCCCCATCTTTGTTCCCAAGTGTTCTGTGTTTGGTCATTACCAGTGTGTGTGTGTGTGTGTGTGTGTGTGTGTGTGTGTGTGTATAGCCCTCATGTTTCCCTTAGTCTTTGTCGGTTCTTGTTAGTTTGCTTATTTGTTAGCCTGTTAGAGTATTTTATGATTTTGCCAGCAATCTGCTGTTATGTTAGTTTTCCCATCCAGTGATTTAGTTTAATCCTAGTTCCTTAATAAACAGTTTCTGCAATTGGATCCACACTCTCTCATCTCGTCTTTCCCAGTTTCGTCACAACTGTATAGAACAGTGGTTTTACTATGGTTAACAGGTGTTGTTAGGCACGACAAATGGAAAGTTCACCCAAAAGCTCAAATTCTGTTATCATTCACTCACCTACATGTTGTTCTACAGCACAAAGATATACTATATATATATATATGTATATATCGAACAATCAACCTATATGGGTTTTTTAATGGTAGATGCTGATATCTTGAGTTTAGGGAGGCCGATAGGCAGATGTAATGCAGATAAAAAATATATCATACTATTTCATATGATATTCAATTACATGTACAGAAAATGTATACAAATTCAGTTGTTTTATTTATCTTCAATTTCACTCCACATTTCACTTAAAATTTCAACTTTGTAAAAATAGAAACTAAATATTTATATTTATTATTTGTGACTGTGATTTGTGACTCAGTGACTGTATTAGATACACCTGCACACCTTCATATTCATGCGATTATCTAATCAGCCAATCATGTGGCAGCAGTGCAATGCATACAATCATACAGATATGTGTCTGGAGCTTCAGTTAATGCTCACATCAATGGAGAATCATAATGGAGAAAAAAAATATTTCAGTGATTTTTACCATGGCATGATTGTTGGTGCTGGATGGGCTGGTTTAAGTATTTCTGTAACTGCTAATTTCCTGGGATTTTCATGCAAACAGCCTCTAGTGTATTGAGAATGATGCAAAAAACTAAAAAAACATCCAGCGAGCGTCAATTCTGTGGGTGAAAATGGGTTGTTAATGACAGAGGTAAAGAGAATGGCCAGACAGTGGACAAGTGTGGCCACAGTCTCACCAGACTTGTCCACAGTCTTCTCTTTACTGTTTCACATGAAACTGGTGTTGAGCAGGTAGAATTCAATGAAGCTGTCAGCTGAGGACATGTGAGGCATCTATTTCTCAAACTAGAGTCTCTGATGCACTTATCCTCTTGTTTAGTTGTACATCTGGCCCTCCACATCTCTTTCTGTCCTTGTTAGAGCCAGTTGTTCTTTGTCTTAGAAGACTGTAGTGTACACCTTTGTATAAAATCTTCAGTTTTTTTGCAATTTCAAGCATTGTATAGACTTCATTTCTCAAAAAAATAAAAATAACTGACGAGTTTCTAGAGAAAGTTGTTTTCTTTTTTGCCATTTTTTACCTAATATTGACCTTAAGACATGCCAGTCTATTGCATACTGTGGCAACTCAAAAACAAACACAGACAATATTAAGCTTCATTTAACAACCCAAATAGCTTTCAATTTGGCAAGTGATTTTCTAGTACCAATTAGAAATTTAGCATATTTCCTCAAGGAAAAGGTGTTGGTGTGATGACTGCTAGAAATGGGGCCTGTCTAGGTTTGATAATTACTTTTTTCAAATAGTGATGCTGCTGTTTTTCACATCAGTAATGTCTTGACTGTACTTTGTGATCAGTTGAATGCCACTTTGGTGAATTAAAGAACCAATTTCCTTCCAAAACAGCTAAATCTGTACATTATTCCAAACATTAAGCCACCAGTGTATTTACCAGAGCCATTGAAAAAGAGAGTTGCAACACTCCCATAGACTTCCATTGTAATCGAAGAATGCAGAAGTAATTCTGCAACCGCATTTATTTTCAGTATTTCCGAAGCACGCTCGCTGGTAAGTTGATAAAATGAGCATTAGTATTCCAAGCATTAGTGGACCTCATATCAATTTAGTCAATAGTGGTATTTTATGATGCCAGCAATATTTAAAGTTTATCGTAAGATAACAGATATTTAGAATTAAATTACTTGGTTGTCATCAAGCTCTGCAGAAGCCTGATAATGATCCATTCATTTGAATCAGGTGTGTTGGAAGAGGGAAACATATAAAACATGCAGGACAGGGGGTACTCGAGAACTAGGGTTGAAGATCACTGATCTAGATCACTAGATCTAGCACTCCAAATAACAGGAGTGGAAGACCATGGGTGGAGGAACAACCTTTACCCTCTCATTGGACATATTGTATAATAAAATGCTTTATTGAATGCAATTGATTGCCTTGTATATTCTGTACTATTGACCAAACTCCGTTCTTGGCTTAATTGACTGATATTTAGATTAGATTTAACTTTGTCATTGCATCAAGTAGTATAAATATAATTATCGTTAATGTAGTAAATTGTAATGTGGGCTAATTAATAAAAGAACGTGTTTAACAAGTCCCATTTACTTAAACAGTCTAACGTTAAATGTAAAGTAAAACAATAGTCCTCAATAGGCTACAGTACGGTAGCTAGCATAGCCATTTCTTGCTCTGCTTCACAATGCTGCTGCCTAGTGTTATACGGTAATATAATATAAATAAATGTAAATAATAATAAAGTACCAGACATATAAATGATACAACACACCAGTAACCAATGGACATTATGAGTTAATATACTGAAAATTGCTGTAAATCTACTGCCATCTGTCCCACCGAAAACCAAACTGGTTGATAGTGTGGATTTGTTTGGAAATATTGAGAGCTACATGAATCACGTGATTGCGTGTCGGTGAGATCAAACAGTGTCACAACTTCCTTTTTCAATGGCTCTGGTATGTACTATATGGCTAAAAGCTCTACAGCATACTAGGGATGGGATGATATGGCCAGGGTTGGGGAGTAACAAAATACATGTATTTGGGATTACGTATTTAAAATACAAAATATAAAGAACAAGACAATCTGTCGAAGAAGCGACACTAGGGGTCTCTTTTGAGAGCATTATGCATCTTTGAACTTTGAGAAAAGGCCAATGAGAAATTAGCAGACAGAATTTGCATGTCCCGCCCCCAGACATACTGGTATAAATGGAGGGAAATGCATCTGTTCATTCAGGATTTGACTGAGGAGCCGAGAATGAGGTTCGGCTGCAACAGTGGCTCGGTTCAGCGACGTGGCCGGGAGGACACAACATCTCGTTCCCTCCATCAGGGAACAGAGGTTACAACAGTAACCTAGACGTTCCCTGTCTGTCGCTCACTTCGACATTGCGTGCCGTAACGACAGGCTGTGCCAGACTGCACATACCCTTCCCCAATGCCCCAAAAAATCGTCAAAACCTTCTGGTTCCTTACACCCCGATAAGGGGGGAATAAGGCGACATGCCAAGCATGGGAGCAATCCTTGCCAACCGCACTTTTTCTCTCTCTATGTTTCTTGCATAGAGTTAAAGCGACTGGGGCAATCTTAACACTATCACACGCATCAGGGAAGGCGTTCTTTCCCAGTTCCTATTCTTTTAGGAGGGAAAGACCCTGCAGAGACCACATCTAACCAGATTGGGGGAGGTAAAGTGTGGTGGAAATACATCACATGGGCTTTTAGGTCACATGTGGAGAATGGCGCGGTGGTAGATCTTACCTCATTAGGAGGAAGGAGTTGCTACAAACACTGCGATCAGGGATCAGTGAGGACTGCCCAAGGGAGATGCGGGTCCACTCACAAGGGGACCGTACTGCAGAAAATACACACAGGGGGATAAGTCCACATGGGGGACGACCTGTGGAGCACCTATTCCAGTACAGGGTAAATTGAATACCCGCTTTGGGTTTGGTCGGCGAATTCCTCTGCTGAATTAGTGGACCAGAGGGCTAGGGAAGAGTCATCCAGGGAGCCGAGTTAGTGGGATCTCCTGGAATAAGAGCGCACAGTATTGCCTCAGCGGAGGGAAAGGGCACTAGGTGCAAGCAGTACACCCGGTCAGTTGTTACCGCATTACCGAGTTCTACCGGCTCAGACCAGAGAAAACACGGGATGAAACCAACTGAACACTGAGATTGTAAAATCTCGTAAAGGTATTGGGTGTTGCTCAACCCGCTGTTCTGCATATGTCTGCTAGGGAGTTGCCTTTGGCCTGTGCCCACGAGGATGCCTCACTTCTCATCGAGTGTGCTCGAACCCGCAAGGGGACGGGCATGGCCTGGGTGTGATAGGCCAAAGCTATGGCGTCAACCACCCAGTGGGAAAGCCTCTGTTTGGAGACAGCTTTCCTTTTCCGCTGTCCATCAAAGCAGACAAAGAGCTGCTCAGAACATCTAAAGCTCTGCATGCGGTCCAAATAGATACAGACACAGCAATGAAGGGGCTGGGTCTGCCTCCTCTCAGGGCAGAGCTTGCAGGTTCCCTACCTGGTCTCTGAAGGGAGTTGTAGGAACCTTGGGCACATAGCCCGGTCGTGGTCTTAGGATCACATGAGTGTCTGCCGGATTGAACTCCAGGTAGGTTTCACTGACAGAGAACACTTGCAGGTCCCCGACCCTCTTGATGGAGGCGAGCACGATCAGGAGGGCCGTTTTCAGGGAGAGGGCCTTGAGGTCGACTGATTGTAGCAGCTCGAAGGGGGGTCTCTGAAGGCCTGAGAGGACCACTGAGAGATCCCAGGAGGGGAACAGGCTTGGTCGGGAGGGATTCAATCTCCGAGTGCCTCATATAACCTGATAACTATGTCGTGCTTACCCAAAGACTTGCTGTCTACTGCGTCGTGGTGGGCCCCAATAGCGGCTACATACACCTTCAAGGTGGAGGGGTACAGCCTCCCCTCCAACCTCTCCTGCAGAAATGAGAGCACTGACCCGACTGCACAACTCTGTGGGTCTTCAGCCCGGGAAGAACACCATTTCACAAACATGCGCCACTTCAGGGCGTAAAGTTGCCTGGTAGAGGGAGCTCTGGCTTTGTTGATTGTGTCTACGACAGCAGGTGGTAGGCCACCTAGATCTTCCACATCCCGTCCTGGGGCCAGACGTGGAGGTTCCAGAGGTCTGGGCGGGGATGCCGGAAAGAAGGTCCTTCCTCAGGGGAATTCGGCAGGGAGGGGCTGTTGTGAGGAGCATGAGATCCGAGAACCAAGTCCGAGAGGACCAATAAGGGGCCACCAGAGTGACTTGTTCCTCATCCTCCTTGACCTTGCACAGCACCTGTGCAAGAAGGCTCACTGGGGGAAAAGCGTACTTGTTCAGCCCAGTGGGCCAGCTGTGTGCCAGCGTGTGTCCCGAGGGGAGCCTCCGTTTGGGCGTACCAGAGCGGGCAGTGGGAGGTCTCTCAGGAGGCGAATAGGTCTACCTGTGCCTTGCCGAACCGTTCCCAAATCAGCTGGACCGACTTGGGGTGAAGCCTCCACTCTCCGCTGGGCAAAAGCTGTCGTGATAGCTTGTCCGCTACCATGTTGAGGTTGCCCAGGATGTGAGTGGCACACAGCGACTTGAGTCGACAGGCTAGTTGTGACTTGTGACAGGAGCATACGCCGCCCTTGGCGATTTATGTACGCTACCTTGGTGGTGCTGTCTGACTGGATCATGACATGCTTACCCCGAACTAGTGGGAGAAACCTCCGCAGGGCAAGAAGTACAGCCAACAACTCTAGGTAATTGATGTTTCAGCGCAGCGGGGGCCCATTCCATCAGCCCGCGGCTGCATGCCTATTGCACACGGTGCCTCAACCCTGTTTTGAAGCATCTGTGGTGAACAGGATGTGTCAGGTCACCTACTGCAAGGGGACACCTGCCCGTAAAAAACAGAGGTCTGTCAAGGGTTTGAAAGTTTGGCGGCAGACAGGGGTGATAAATACACTGTGCGTGCCGTGGTGCCACGATCGTCTCGGGACTTGAGTCTGGAGCCAGTGCTGAAGCGGTCACATATGCATCAACCCCAGAGGCATGACCGCCGCGGAGGATGCCGTATGCCACAGGAGCTTTTGGAAATGTTTTAGGGGGACCTATGTGCCTGGCCTGAACGAGGTGAGGCATTTCAGCACTGACTGTGCGCGCTCATTGGTGAGGCATGTTGACATTGAGACTGAGTCTAACTCCATGCCGAGAAAAGAAATGCTCTGAACTGGGGCGAGCTTGCTCTTTGCCCAGTTGACCTGAAGCCCTAAATGGCTGAGGTGCCTGAGCACCTGGTCCCTGTGGGTGCATAGTAACTCTCAGGAGTGGGCCAGGATGAGCCAGTGGTCGAGGTAGTTGAGTATGCGGATGCCTGCTTCCCGAAGCGGGGCAAGGGCTGCCTCTGCGTACCCGGTGGGGTTTCGCAGAGGCAGAGCAGGAAATACGGCGTCTGGAGGCAAAAGCTCGTCCCGAGGCACTGGTGCTGAGAGAAGAACCGAAGCACTTACCTACCTCCGCACACCCGGCAGGGGGCGGGTCAGTGACTGAGAAGGAGGTCCAATGGCGGCGTCCTCTAGACTCGTCAGGACGTGGGGCTGGAGGTGAAGTGTCTGTGTCCAGTGTGCCAGGACTGTTGAGGTGTGGCACCTGCGTGCCGTGAGAATGACATTTGCGGGCCAGGTGACTCAGAGACAGAGGTAATTGCTCTTTTATTGAGAATGTGGGTACCGCAGCCCGAAGGGGGTGCAGCAAAGAAAATAAACTCAACTGAGGATTCTCCTCCCGGCCCTTCACCGGGGGACGGAGTGGTCTGCTTACCAACTCCTGAGCAAACGTCTTGGTCTCTGGGTCATCTGTCTCAGGAACACTTGGGAAACTTCCGGGTCCTAGAGGGGGTTTGTGAGACGGGGGTTGTGCACTTCCTGCGGGGCGCTCGACGCTGGGGCTGAGAGCTAGGCCCAGGCTGAGCTGCACGCTTCTAGGAGGCCGCAGGATGACGCCCTTGGCGGGCAGACGGGGCACGGCCCACGCTGGATGTGCTATGGGGCATGATGTGGGAGATGGCCTCCGTCTCCTTCATTACCGCTGAGAACTGCTGGGCAAAGTCCTTGACGGTGTTGCCGAAAAGAACGAACCTGAAGACAGGCACATTGAGAAAGCGTTCAGCCACAGATGACTTTCCTGAACCACGAGAGTGGCCATTGCCTACCCGAATGACCGCGCTGTGACCTTCGTGGCCCTGAGGGCGAGTTTGGTCGCTGAGCGCAGTTCCTGCAGCACGTCGGGGTCAGGACTTCCCAAGTGCAGATCTTTAAGTGCCTTGGCCTGGTGGACTTACAGGAGGGCCATGGCGTGCAAGGCTTTGGAGGTCAGTGAAGACGTCGTCCTACAGGCCATGGAGGGGAGCACCAGGCAATCCCGCCAGGTGGTGTTGTTTTTGGGACACAGGTGGATGCACTTCTGGGAAGAAAGGAACCGGGGGGGGGGGGGGGGGGGGGGCATGGCTGTGAGCAGACCCGTGGAACCAATCATCCAGCCGCGAAGGCTGTGGGGTGGACGGAGGATTCCAGTCCAGCCTCACACTGACGGCGGCCCGGGTAAGCATGTCAGCCATCTGGGTGTCAGCCTCTGACTGGGCGTGCTGACCCGAAGGTGGCAGCCCAATCGAGTCTTCTGCGTCAGATGCCAGAACACTCTCCAATGCAGCGGCAAGCTCATCATCCAGCTCAGGGGGCTCAAGTGGATAGGCAGACTGGCTCTGAGGCGAGCCGCTGTCACCCCGAGCCCGGGCGGAAGTCAAAGAGTGGGTGGTTCGTGGGGACGTACCCGGCGAAACCGAGCCCGCTGCCATCCCCAAATCGCCAGCTGGGTCGTCCTCAATCCCTTGGGAAGAAGGAGCGATGCGGGGGGTGGCTGGAGTGGCGTTCCTCCTTAGGAAGGAATGCCGCGACCGCAACGTTGCCATGGTAAGGTTCACGCAGTGAGAACATGAACCACCCACAAATGCTGCCTCGGTGTGATCACTGCCCAGACATGTGAGGCAGCGCCTGTGACCGTCTGGAGAGGAGAGAACTCGACGCATTTCCTTCCCTTTATACCCATATGTCCAGGGACGGGACATGCAAATTCTGCCTGCCAATTTCTCATTGGCCTTTTCTCAAAGTTCAGAGATGCATAAGGCTCTCAAGACAGACCCCTAGTGTCGCTTCTTCGACACAACGTCGAAGTGAGCGACAGATGGGGAACTGTATTCCACTACAGTTACAGTTTAAATCATTGATAATTAGAATACAGTTACATTCAAAAAGTATTTTGATTACTGAAGAGATTACTTTTTTTGTTTCATTTAATATTTAGTCCTTTCAGATGGAAAACATTTATACATATAAATGATGCGATCCAAAGATCCAATGCATTTGAACAGCAGTGAAACTATTTCTTATTATGTGTTACATTCATACGAGCAGACAGAGTCTGAAGTAAGTTTGGAGCAGAAGAAATAGAAACAAACCTTGTGTTAATTGTCAGCTTTATGCTAAGCTTAAATGTTATTTCTAGCCATTTTACAGGCACGTTACCAGGCATCATATTTTTTTATCAAGAAAATTCATGTTGGATCATCATTTTTTTTTTCTAGAAAGACCTTTGATATTAGGTTAAAAATTATATTCTTGATAATCATTTTTGTATTGTTTTCCTGTAAAAATATGAAAAAAAATTGATTTATCTTATTTTAGAAACACTGCATAAGATATTTTTATTTTTTAGAGAAAGAATTTTTAACATGTGAATATTTATAGTTAAAGCAAGTGAAATCCAATGTATTTAGAATTCATTACTGACCTTGAGTAATCTAACAGAATATGTTATAAATTACATTAAAAAGCATGAATTCTGTAATCTGTAGTGGAATACATTTCAAACGTAACCCTCCCAGCCCTGGATATGGTTATCTCACAGACTTTGTCTGCTTTAAATAAAGAAATAAAAGCTATACTTCTTTTAAACAGCCAAAAGATATTATGAAGTGGTTCTAAAACACATTTTCTTTGAACAGTTTTACTGCAGTACTTATAAAATAAAATATTTAATAAAATCAACAAAGCCGCAAAACATTATTTCAGATGTAAAAGAGTTATAAGCTTAAACTTGCTTACAATAAAATGAACATTGGCACACATGAACACTTAACAATGAACAAAGTAACAGCTGTACTAAAGGCACTGGCACTGTAGATTATGCATTCTGAGAATGTTCAAAGTCAAAAGAATGTTTATTATGAGGCATTATGCATACATTATAATTGTTAAGAATACCTCTATTAAGCGTTACAAATGCAGGTTTCATCGTGTGTTATAATGTACTGTAATCTTAAAAGTTATAACCACAAATAGGCAAGTATTATACCATATTACAACTGTTGATACAATTATTTTTGAGACATTACATTATATTATAAGGAAATATGCATGCATTATAATGCATTAAGAAAACCCTTATAATGCATAATACAGGCTTCATAGAAAGTGTTACCAAATTTTTGAGCAAAACACACATTATAATTTATCATCTGAATAAAGTTATTTAATACTCAAAATAAATGCTTAAAATTCAAATAGTATTGAGTTTCTCAAGAAAAGATAAAAAATATTTGCCCATTCACATTCAGGCTGATCAGGTACAAGACAAGCAGTAGAATTGACTAGGACCTGTCCTGAAACAGTATGTGAAAGTGTATAATACATATTTATTTATTTGTTTGACATTATAATAATCACATATATCTTTTTAAAAATAAAATAATATTAGATAATTAAATTGTAAATATAATAGTGTTATGAGCTGTCACTGTTTTAAATGTGAACAAAGTATTTACATTTAAGTTTACATTAATTCATAAAAAGTCTCTTTAAGAGTTCAATGAGTGTCTTACAGTTTTCTGGTTCAGCAAACATATACAAGAGATCACCTCAGAGTTTTTACCAAAGGAGAAAGTGTAACGGCCACCTAGCTTGCTGAAAGCAAGTCACTTGTGTGACTTCTCTTAAAAAACTGCATTTTTATTGTAGTAAACTCCACATATACTGTAGTTCAGTCCAAAGGGATTGTTTAATGTAAAACATGTTGAAGATTAACATACAGGTGGTCAGTTCATTAAGAGATGAATTGTTTCCTCACAAAAGCAGTTTATTCAGCACACTCAGTCGTCTCCTTAGAAATCAATTTAAAATGAACTGCCTCTGGTCTCTTCGCCAGTTTACCCCTCGCCAGTTTACTACACCTAGATTGTCTTTTGGACTGCTGCGTTATGCATTGCTTTGATAATTTTGTAGGCTCCCTTTGATAGAAGGGCTCTGCATAACAAGAGAGTCTTCTTTACCTTATCCACGCTATGTGTGATTAAAATGTATGTTTTTTTTTTCTTCAACTTTTTGATCAACAACTAACTTTAAAGAACAGAAATGATAGACATATCATCCTGTGAAAGTGGAGTGCGTGGATGTCATCTTTGATGGACACATATTACACGGGAGAAATTTTCTGTTTTAATCTCAAGCACTTTTCAACAAAACAAGGTGGTTTTCCATGTATTCCTGTACGAAAATAAAATAATAATAATAATAATAATAATACTTTAAGCATCTTAGGCACCAAGAGGTAGTTCACCCAAAAAGGAAAATGCTCTCATCATTTACTCACCCTCATGCCATCCCAGTTTTGCATGACATTTTTGCATAGCAGTTCCATCTGTACACATCCCTGCTGGTCTAGTGGCGAAGACACAGCGCTATTACAAAGGTGGTCTGGGTTCAAGTCCTCCCCTTGGAAATATTATTTTTTTATTTATTTTTTGCTTAATTTTGGCTGACCACTGTTACAGGTGCTGTAAGCGATTATAGCGTTCTGAAGCTTTCAAGTGACCTGAGCTGTTGAATTAGCCACACCCCCTCATTCCAAAACTCTGCCCTCCAAAGATAATTTTGAAACCAAAATTGAGCAAATAGGCAGCATTGTTTGCTCCAGTGGCTGTCCAATTCAACAGTGGCACAATAGCACCCTCAACTGACAAACATTATGAATCATAGCCCCAATGATTCCCTTCTAATACAACACTGCGAGAACAAGCACAATGATTGACAGGTGAAAAGCATCAATGTCTGCGGTCCATGGACACATTTTTGTTTGCTGTTTTGTTTGCTGTTTACAAAGTCACAGAGACCAGTGAGATATCTACGAACACTTATTTCATTAATGTCTTTAAGGGAGTAGGAAAATGTTTTCCATATTTTTCCATGTAGCTTACAGCACCTTGTACGAACCCTGCAAACAGTATAAAACATTTTACAAAGCAAAAGAGGAATTTTTATATTTGAGGGGTTATTTAATTTATGATTACATAGACAGAAAATAATGTTGCAAAAAGTGTTCACAAATTTTTGGCCACATAGTCTAGCAATAAAACTTCCTCTGTCTAGACACAATGAGAAAAATAATTACAATATTATAGGAAACAAATGGGATATGCATCATTTTAGATATTCCAATTTTTAGTTCAGTAATTAAAAAATTATGTGGTAAACCCAATTTGGCATTTGGTGTTTTGTAAGTTTTTAGCAGGTGGCTTGAGTACTGGGGACATTGGACTGAAAATGGTCTGCAAGTCAAAACACATTAATTATATTAGTATTCTGGCTCTTCTAAAAGCAAACTTGCCTTCGATTTCCTGCAGTTTTTAGGTTTTAGGAGACAGGAGGTGGGAAGCATTTCTTTTGAGATATTATAGCTACTGTGGCCCTGAAACTCAAAATAATTAATGTGTTCATGGTCCACTGGGGAAAAATAAGCCATGAACCTTTCTCTTTTGAGCAAGTTTAAAAATGTCCTTCACATTTCTCAGTTGTTTATATTTGTGTGGTCTCAGCAAGGGCTGCTGTGCCTTTTTCACCACCATTGGCAGTTTTCATCGGACAGACCCTTGAAGGAATCATGGTCATTGTTAAATGTGAGCTTTTCCAGTAGGCAATTCAGCTTTTTTGAGAATGTAGGTGAAGGTAATGAAAGTAGAGCTGTGACCCAACTCAGCACTTTACAACCACCAGCTGTGCCATAAAGCCCATCGAAAGTGACTGCGTGACCTGTGTTTCATGGACCATTGACCATGTTTCTGATAGACACTGCTTCATGGGGCATGGCAGTAAAGCCAAAGATATGGCTTCTCTAGAAAGACATCTCATGACACATCTGTAGTTTAAGTATATAAGAAAAGCCACACAGTAACCTAAATCAAGACTTCAGATTGCAAACCATAGGAGAAAAAGCACTTTGTGCTAAAGTTGATTAGGGATGGAAGTCGTTTAGAATTTAACCATTCCAGTTCCAACTCTACTTGCAGTTTTGTAGTAACGTTTTTGTATGTATCACCTAGTGGTGTGGATGCAGCATCATTCAAAATCAATTCAGCTATAGATGCCATTGTAGAAATTCACAATCAGCCATAATTAATTTAATCCAAGAGTGAAAGTGTCTAATAACAAGATGGTTACTGAGATTAAGCGAGCAATATACATATGGTCATGTGTTTCCAAAATGGCAGCCTCTTTGAGGGTATCCCTGCCCCATGTAGAATAAAACCGCCTTTATAAGGTTACTGATTAGGGATGGACATTTTTCAATAATTTTGTGTTAGAAGGTTTGAGCTCATGAAAAAAGTAATTAAATGTTTATTTAAATTAAGTTAATTCATGAGAAAGAGACATTATGAAATTATGTTTTTTTTTTAACATTAAGGTTGCGTCACTATTTCAAAACAAGATTATATTATATCTAAAACAAGCTTATATTATATCCTGTGTTTTTTGTTGAAAAATGCAAAAAAGCATAGAACAAAAGCCTTTAAGCTCACCCAAAGTGAAGAAAAAACCCGCTAACAAAGTAAAATACAGCAATTAACGTACAGAACGTCAATACTCAGCGTATAGGCAAATAGTTATCATGTTTATATTGTTTCATGTGTCATGTTCTTGTTGAGAAAAACAAGCATATCCACATGCTCGGGTGAAAGTCAGCTCCTTAGTCTGTTAACAATAATGCTGGCTGCAGAGAAAACACGCTCTGCTGGCACAGATGTTGCAGGGACACACAGATAGTGGTTTTCTAAGCGACCAAGTTTGTTGAAGCACTTTCTATTTTCTGTCCACCAATGAATTGGATCCTCGTCTGGTGGAATGTATGGCTCCAGTAAGAACTGTTCCCACTTGTCTTGGCTACACCCTCTGTAATCGTCACCGAAGAACTGGCTCAGCCTTTTCTGAAAGTCATGGACGGCACTGTGTCATTGTCCTCTCCATCATCGGTGGCAGAGGCGGCTGCATCCACAACACTGATAGTGTGGTAAAGGTTTTGATATTGTTCAAAAAGTTTTTCTTTCACTGCTTCTTTCATATTTTCATTGAGGAACCTGAGGTGATTGTGCCAAGGTTCTTGGGCGGACAAGAGAAGAGGAGTTTGCCCTGCGTTCTGCAAGTCAGCACTGTTTATTTTTACGTTGAGGGATGCTGTAACAGTGTTTTTAATTCAGTCACTCTCTGTGATTCTCCACAGCTCATCTGAAGGTGTCTGTAGTTACCAGTGTTGTAGTACTCGAGTCTAGGACTCAAGTCCAACTCGAGTCATGATACTGGTGACTCGTGACTTGTTTCGGACTTGAACACTAATGACTTGGACTAGGACTCGAGCATTGAGTGCATTCTGACTTGGAGGAGAGGACTCATTACAACATTAACTTTTGCGTTCTGTCCTTTTATGGCTTGAGATCACATGCCTGCCATGCCATGTACCAATTGCACTCGCACGTGGATTTCCTTTGCTTTCACTCAAAATGCGCATTCTAAAATCTCCCTGCTCTCATTCAGAGAGTGGGTGTGGCACTCAAAACATTAAATGTGTACTCGCAAATCTATTAACGCAAAATAACTCTTCTTCTGTTTATACATACAAATATTCTGCCTCTGTATAGTGAGGGAGGACACCGGAGTTTGAGGAATCAACTCACCATTTGGTCGGTGGTGCATAATACATGGTTAAAGTCATACTGTAAGAATTATATTCTGATGCTCACTGACAATGTAAGAGACATGACAGAAACTGTTAACAAAGAACACGTTGTGACTCAAGTCCTCTCAAAACATTCACCTCAGTAGAAAATTTACCTGCACAAGTTTGTCTAGAACGCATAAAGGATTTTTCTGAATCTTTGTGGCGGCACATACGTAGAAAATTATTACGAGTTATAATTATAACAGGAAAATAAGATCATGTTGACTTGTGTTCATGCGTTTATGACAGGTGATGTTTAACACAGAGACGGTGACTGGCTCGTGTGATGTGAGTTTATCACAAATGTAGGCTAAAACAATTAATTAATCCCATTGTTAAAAGGAAAAACATCCATCCACCCATACATGAAAAATCATGTGAATCCTCCAATGCCTGAATTATGAGTTTTTATAATATAACACCAGAGGATAATACCTGAGGGAAAAAGAATGAAACTAAACTTCAAATAAATGGCAAGAATTTATTTTTCTGACATCTAATTTTTTATTTCCTTGATTATTGTATAGGCCTATATGCAACATTGTGACAAACAGACTGACAGACAGACAGACTGATCGATGATATATAGATTTTATTAAGTTCTCAAGTAATTATTCAGACAAAGGAACAGTTAGTACTAAAATAAGAACAAAGAAACAAATCAAGAAAACTGTGCTTAAAGTTTCTAAAAGCAATATCAAACATTCAAGTAACATTTAAAAAAAAACTACAGATATTTAAACCATTATTTTGTTAACGTGTGTATGGTTTCTTGTACAATACACTTTGAAAGGCTGTGTGTGTGTCAAACTTATAATGGCATCAGAATTGTGATGGGGCGTGGTCACGAGACATCTATAGAAAGCAAGGCCGGGAGAGGAATAGCGGCAAGGATTGACACCTGTGGGAAGTTATCTCTAACAGCTGTTCTGTGTTGCAGTTAGAGTGGGAGCAGGATAAACAATCCAACATAAATGAATGTAAATGTAAATGTAAATGCAGCGTAGATCTAGCAGGAAGACTAGCAGCTGTACATCATTGCACCATTAGCTGGGTAATTCTTAGTCAATCACATGTAAGCCATTGCTTTATAAATCTGCTCACAATCTTTCACATTGCTGTTTCAATGTGCTAACATGGCAAACTCCATCACCCCACCACCACCTGTTGAGTCCCTTCCTGCACAGGGTAGGCTCCTCACCCCTGCCTCCCATCTCCGGCAGGATATGACGGTTCTGAGTACAACTTCAGACAGGGCATACGCCAAAGAGAGACATTACTTTGTTGTAATATTATCAAATAAATGTCATATTAAAATTCACTCAAGTCTGCAAGTCTTCCTGATAGAAGTCTTTTTATTCAACACATTTTTTAGTGTAACACATAAAAGGGGTTTACTTTTCAGCAACAAATGCACACAGTCAGGTTCACATGCTGTTTTCTCTCCCCTCTTGCGGTCTGGATTGACATTTTATTCCTCTCTAGCTCTCACTGCTACACATAACAGCTGTTAAGAGATAATTTTCCACATGTTTCAATCCTTACTTACCGCACTTCCTCTCCAGGCCTTGCTCTCTACAGATGTCGCTCGGCCATGCTCCCATCACCACAGATAACTAAATTTTAGCCTAATTCAGCAATGCCTATTTATGATTTATTTTATTTTATATAAATTATTTAAATAAATGTACATTTGACTAATTTCTGGAAAGAGATCAGTAATAAACATTATCTTAATAAACAATTAATTGATATATTCATTCATTCATTCATTCATTCATTCATTTGAGCTATATAATCTGTAAATAACATGCTGATAGCCAAATTTAGATGAACCTGGATACACCATGGACAAGGATACCTTTCACCATCCAGTGCTTCACTGGCTATTCAGAGACTGAAGAACAGGTAGCATATCCTCAATCGTCTGCCAGTGGTCATCGATTAACTCCAGTGTTTTAGCATCAGACAGCTTGGTTTTGGTCCTGTCAGAGACCACCACATTATAGTGACATAGGACTCCATAGTAATGGCCGTCTAACTGTTTTAAACATGATAAATTATAATCTCTTTTGATAATCATACACCTAAAGCACAAATGCTAGTGCTGCTGCATTGTTTATCAGTTGGGTTGCTAGGAGACTTCTCTAATGAGAGTCAAACACCTGCTGAGCTAACGGGAGTTTTGGAGTTTTGTTTCCTTAAACGTCATCTTCCAAATATCAGGGAATGGATTGCATTTATTGTCGGAGATATCAAGTAGGAATATCCCACATCCAGCTTGAATGGAACACAGCATAACCGTGTACCCTGACGAAATGAAATTTATTGCAAGCAACATTTAAATAGCAAATATTATTAGATAGAATTTTCCAGGTATTATAGACCTCCTTGGTAGATTCATATGAAAGATTATGATTTTTGAATGTCTGTTCAGGTTAATTTGTCAAATAAGTCATGCAGCAGTTAAAATTAGGCTTGCTTGAGCATTAAGTGCCATTTCAAGTTCTGGCTTTCATACGTGGACGTGATTTTAATATGTAAATTGGTATTATTAGTTAGCTGCGACATAATGTACTGTATGCTGCCCAAAGGCATAGGGTGTCTTATCCATTGTGAAACTGTGTTTTCTTAATGGCATGAATCACACTGAAGGCCTAGACTTTAAATGCATGGCCGACCGCTGAAAAAAAACTATACCTAATTGAATGATTCAGTAATATTCATTAGGAAAGTGCTATCCAATTGGCTGGAGAAACTACATTACCCCTAAATCTAAGATCTAACAAATCAGGTAGCGCTTTTCTCATAAATACTAATGACCTGCCATCATCTGGTTTATGCTGTAGATTCAAAAGAACCCACTCATAAGAGTAATTTGTTTAGGAAGCAGACTATTTTCATTACTCTGTATGGTTTGCGCTGCTGATTCAATAGCAGTGTTCCACTGCATACAAATGGTAGCACAGGAAAAAAATAAGTATTTGAGTATGGTGTTCCTTCCACATTGGCAGAAGAATGGATGTTAGAGGCACTTTTACATAACCTAAAGTCATGAAAATAAAAATTATTCGGTTCTCAGCCTTCAACACTTATAAATTTAAAACAGACCTGCAGTCAATTAGCAACAATTTAATGGTGAATTCATTGACACCCATTATCTAGTATTCAGGTTACAAACAGCTCGCATTTGATGTCACCGGCACAAAAGGCTCACAATAGATGAATTCAGCTTGAAAGGTTTGCCGATGCTGAAGATGTTCTGATGACCTTAGTGCAGCCGTGACACAATTCCAGACGTGGTTCGGGTCACCATGGAGTCATCAGCATTATGTAGCAGCCACATAATGTCCACAAGATAGTCATCTCTAATCAGGACAAAAATGTGGCTGTAACATGCTTGTGGGAAGGAGGAAGACGATGGCACATGGAGATAAGGTCAGCTGTTAAATGTTATCATAGGCCACAGGAGAAAGCACTGCAGAACTAGAAAAGACAAGAGAATTTGTAAAATGCTCCATAAATGCCAGTCTTTGTGAATCAGCCAAAATCTCCAGAGAGGAAACACTGGAGACGTGTGTGGGCTACAAAACACTTAGTTTCATGCAACATCTCTGTCTCTCTTTTAACAATATGCTGTCTTTACTTACTTGGCCCAGTGCCTAAACCAAATAAGGCTGCAATACGATAACAAATTACTTTGATGTGATCATTATCCAAGCATTTTATTGCTTTGTCATAGCATGAGCGATCACATCACCGGACTGCCTTGAGGACTCGTTTAGAATCATAATTCTGCTCAAAAGTAGTTTCCACATTGGATTACTATTGGATTCAAAAGGACAAATATACTATAGGTATATAGTATATGTGTTGATTAGCCCCTGTGATCTCGAACAGTGTTAACAGTGGAGGCACCTGGATCACCTTAGTGGATCACTCTAATAAGCACTGGTCAAATTGCTCCTATAAATCAAAGGCTTGGCACCTCTGCCCTCCTTTCTGAAGAGCTGTACAGTAATTGTACAAGAAGCTTAGATAAATTGTTATTAAAGCACTGCAGTAAAATAATAACCCAGCAGAGCTGGTCTCCCTTCGAGTGGAAAAAAAAAAATCAATTTTATAATCACAAGTAGTAGGGGAGGGAAGGGCAACACGAAAGGATTGTGTTCATTGTGGTTATTTCTCTTGTGGAGGCCAAGAACTGCTCTGAGGTCTAAGAAGGGCAAGAAAGGAACATATGAAAAAATGTGTTCCCCGTCTGTCACTCACTCGATGTTGTGTCGATGAGTTGACACTAGGGGTCGCTCCTGCGGAGCCCAGACATCTCTGATCTTGAGAGGGTGTGGAATTTGCATGCCACTCCCCCGGACATACGGGTATAAAAGGAGTGACGCTGCAAATACACATCAAATATCTTCTTCGGAGCCAAGAGAGCAGTCACAGAGCTGAATTCCTCTGCCGTCTCATTCATCTCTCCAAGCTGTTGGTTCTACGGCGCTTTCCAGCGGTTCTCCCCCTCACACACTACGTTGTGCACACACCCCTGGGTGCTTCAGCAGCAGAAAAAGAGCTCACGGAGTGTGTAAATATATATTTATATTTCCCATACAACACCAATAAAAGAGTATATTTCTCTAAAAGAGTGGCGCAAACGGTGAAGCGTCTTTTTCAAGATGCCTTTCCATTTGTGTGTATTTCCTGGTTGCGGTCGTTGTCTCTCCCCGTCTGATGGCCATGATCGCTGTCTCTCGTGTCTGGGTGCTACCCACGCGGTGTCAGCGTTTATGGATGGTTCATGCCCTCACTGCGAGGGCATGACCATGGCTATGCTGCGGTCGAGGCTCCCCGCGTAAGAGCGCAAGTCACCCCAGCTGCTCCCCGACTTGGTCCTTCTACCTACGGGTATGAGGCAGTGTCGGCTAGCACTGGGGGCGATATGGGGACCTCAGTGGGAGCCTCTCCGCCGGGTATAACCCCACGGACCTCCCACTCCCCGTCACACTCGTATGCTCCAACCGAGCGCTGGAGCGGGGTTGGCGGTTCTCTTCACGGTGGACCCGCGATCTCGTGGAGCTGACAGCCATGATTGCCCGGGCAGCCGCGAGTGTCGGCTGGAGTAAAATCCTCTGCCTACCCCCGAACCCTCGCGGCTCGACGATTGGTTCCTGGGGCCAGAACCCCCATTCCTTTCTTCCCGGAGGTGCATGAGGAGCTCACATACTCGTGGCAGGCACCTTTTACAGCCCGCATGCGAGACGTGAGCTCCTCCGCTCTCACTACCCTCGATGGCGGGGCGGCAAGGGGCTACGCGGAGATTCCCCAGGTGGACCAAGTGGACCTGGCAGAACTGCCCGATGCTCCCGTCCAGGGCCTGTAGGCTGACATCATCTCTGACGGCAAAAGCCTACAGCGCCGCTGGGCACGCCGACTCCGCCTTGCATGCCATGGCACTCCTGCAGGTGCACCAAGCCAATGCACTTAGAGAACTACACGAGGGTAGTCCTGACCCGGGTCTAATGCAGGAGCTGCGCTCGGTTACCGACTTCGCCCTCCGGGCAACGAAGGTCACGGCGCGGGCTCTCGGGCAGGCGATTTCCACCTTGGTGGTCCAGGAGCACCACCTCAGGCTCAACCAGGTCAAGTCACGAGAGGCTTGGCCTAGCATGCGGAAATCGCCTCCCTTCTACGGAAGGGCACGATAGAGCCTGTCCCTCCAGCCGAGATGAAGAAGGGGTTTTACAGCCCCTACTTCATCGTACCCAAAAAAGGCAGTGGGTTGCAGCCAATCCTCGACCTACAAGTTCTGAACCAGGCTCTGCACAGACTCCCGATCAAGATGCTCACGCAGAAACAAATTCTAGTGAGCGTCTGGCATCTGGATTGGTTTGCGGCGGTATACCTGAAGAACGTGTACTTTCATGTCTCAATTCTTACTCGACACAGACCCTATCTCCGTATTGCCTTCGAGGGTCAGGCATATCAGTACAAAGTCCTCCCCTTCGGCCTGTCCCTGTCCCATCGCACATTCACGAAGGTTGCAGAGGCAGCCCTTGCCCCACTGAGGAAAGCAGGCGTCCGCAACTATCTCGATGACTGGCTAATCTTCGCTCACTCGTGAGACATGTTGTGTGCTCACAGGGACCTGGTGCTCATGTACCTCAGCCGCTTGGGCTTCGGGTCAACTGGGAAATAGCAAGCTCATCTCAGTTCAGAGCATCTCTTTTCTCTGTATGGAGTTGGACTCGGTCTCAATGATGGCGCATCTCACCAGCGAGCGCACAAAGTCAGTGCTGAGCTGTCTCCATACATTCAGACAGAACATGCTGGTCCCACTGAAATCCTTTCAGACGCTCCTGGGGCATATGACATCTTCAGCGACGGTCACACCACTTGGGTTGATGCATATGAGACCACTCCAGCACTGGCTACAGACCCGAGTCGAGAGACGAGCATGGCGCCATGGCACACACAGCATCCACATCACGCAGGCTTGTTGCCGCTCTCTCAGCCCCTGGATAGACCAAGCATTCTTACGGGCAGGATTCCCCCTAGGCCAGGTCTCCAGGCACGTTGTGGTTACAACAGATGCCTCCCAATGGGGCTGGGGCACCGTATGCAGCGGGCACTCAGTCGCCGGAACTTGGACTGGCCTGGTACTGCTTTGGCACATCAACTACCTCGAGTTGCTGGCAGTACTACTTGCCCTGAGGAGGCTTTTGCCATTGATCCAGGGCAAGCACGTATTACTCCGGACGGACAACACAGGTTACATCCAGGGGAGAGTGGAGGCTCCACCCCAAGGTGGTTCAGCTGATCTGGAGTCGATTTGGCCAAGTGCAGGTAGACCTGTTTGCCTCCCTGGAATCCTCCCATTGCCCACTATGGTACTCTCTGACAGAGGCCCCCCTCGGCACAGATGCCTTGGCACACAGCTGGCCCCCGGGGCTTCGCAAGAATGCATTTCCCCCAGTGAGCCTACTTGCACAGACATTGTTCATAGTCAGGGAGGACAGGGAGCAGGTCCTCTTAGTGGCTCCTTATTGGCCCTCCCGGATTTGGTTCTCGGACCTCACGCTCCTCGCGACACGATCTGGTAGACACGATCACTCAGGTGAGAGCTTGAGTGATCGTGAGTGAAGCCTTTACGGCCTGAAGTGGCATCTGTTCGCTCAGTGGTGTTCTTCCCGTGGTGAAGACCCCCAGATATGTGCAGTTGGATCAGTGCTTTCCTTTCTGCAGGAAAAGTTGGAGGGCTGGCTGTCCCCTCCACCTTGAAGGTGTATGTAGCCGCTATATTGGCACATCACAATGCAGTGGAAGGTAAGTATTTAGGGAAGCACGATTTGGTCATCAGGTTCCTGAGAGGCGCGAGGAGGTTAAACCCCCCCAGGCCACGCCTCGTTCCCTCGTGGGACCTCTCCGTGATCCTTCGGCTCCCTTCGAGCCCCTTGAGTCAACAGAGCTAAAGGCGCTCTCTCTGAAGACCACCCTCCTGACGGCACTCAGGGCTTAGGGGACCTGCAGGCGTTCTCTGTTAGTAAACTGTGCCTAGAGTTCGGTCCGGCTCACTCTCACATCATCCTGAGACCCGACCGGGCTACGTGCCCAAGGTTACCATGACCCCTTTTATGGATCAAGTGGTGAACCCGCAAGCACTGCCCCGGGAGGAGGCAGACCCAGCCTTGGTGTTGCTGCGTCCGGTGTGTGCTCTTCGCATCTACTTGGACCGCACGCAGAGCTTTAGAAGCTCCAAACTGCTCTCTGTTTGCTTCAGCGGAAGGGAAGCGCTGTCTACAAACAGAGGATCGCCCACTGGGTCATTTATGCCATCACAATGGCATACCATGCCCAGCATGTGCCACCCCCTTCTGGCCTACGAGCCCATTCTACCAGGGGCGTTGTGGCTACTTGGCCATTGTCCCATGGCACCTCTCTAGCAGACATATGTAGAGCCGCGGGTTGGGCAACACCTTACACCTTTGTGAGGTTCTATAACCTCAGGGTTGAGCCAGTTTCGTCCTGTGTGTTATCAGGTGACACAAACAGGTAAGTTCAGGTCAGCTGGCTGGGTGTATCGCTTGTGCATAACGCCTTTCCCCTCCCTTGAGGCGAAGATGTGAGCTCTTTCCCCAGTTGGTTTGCAGGAAGTGTGAACCCTGGACGTTCTTCCTCCCTAGCCTAGTGGCCGTCGAGTCTTCGGAGAGGCTCGTTGCCTCCCCGGTATGGGCGTCACTAGGTCCCCGTACTGAGGTAAGTGCTCCACATGTGCTGGTTGTCCCCTTTGGCAACCCTGTGTGATGTATATCTCGCAAAATGGTTTCCCTGCCAGTAAACCGTGTCTGGGTTGCCATGTTTGTAGTAACTCCTCCCCCCTTGGGTAGGATCTACCATGATGTCGCTCCACACGATGTGCTTCCGCTCCTAACCGGTAAGACAGTGTGTGTATTCCACCTAAATCCCCCCCCCCCCCCCCCCCCCCCTCGGGGCCGGGTATGGTCTCAGCAGTGTCCTCCACTTTGAAGGGACACCCCCCAGCTTGGACCATATATTTGGCACCCAGCCGAACGATTTTGTTCCTTTTACAGGGGAGAATAATAGAGAGAAGGACCCGGCTGGGCCAGCCAGTCCTTATACTTCTGAGCAGTTAGCCGTTCCCCTAGGTGCAAGGGACCGCTTCATGCCTGCCAGTGTGTTGGGGGTAGTTATGTGATGGCTTGCTGCGCTTGCTACAAGGAACACAGAGGTCTGCCCCTCTCGCACCGCCAGTCTGCGTAACTCGGTTCAGCTCTTGTGGCGTTTTCCATTGGGACCCTTAGTGTCAACTCATCGACACAACTCGTCGAGTGAGTGACAGACGGGTCCCTCCGGCCACAACACTGAACCAACGGTTGAAAGCGCCGGGTCTTTGGCTCGGCTCCTCAGTGCGATACCTGATGTGTATTTGCAGCGTCACCACACGCCAATTCTCATTGGCCTTTTCTGAAGATCAGAGATGTTTGGGCTCCGCAGGAGCGACCCCTAGTGTCAACTCATCAACACAACATCTCGTTCCCTCCATCAGGGAATGGAGGTTACATCAGTAACTGAGACGTTATTGCAGTAGTACTAATTTTTGTTTGGAGGAAGGTTGAACAGGTGAGCTCCTTTATGTTTCCATTTAACCTGCATTTACTGTACTGGGAGTAATTTAATTAGCACACATCATTTTCAGCTCACTTGTTGACCTGAATTATAAAACTCTGTTCACAAATACAGATCCAAACGGGCTGAAATTCATTGCTGCAAATTAGTTATATGCTATTATAACTATTTTGTTTGGGCTCCTGGTAAAATGTCTACACAGGTGTCATACTTTGCAGAGCCAGAGTCCTAATCAGCAGCCTTGGGAGATGCCTGCCGGAGGAGTCAGGTAGGCATTAATTACCAGCCTGTCAGCTCACAGAATGGAAACCGTGAAGTTGGGTGCAGTGTTGTATGACTGTATCAACTTATCACTGCCAGGGAGAGAAAGCAACCTGACTGCCAGGGGAAGAAAACAGGATTTTTTTTTTCTCTGAGGATGCACCAGTTATTTTTCAAGGCTCCATCAATAGCACAAAATCAATTATTAAAATGTAATAGCTATTTACTGTAGGCAGTGGATATTTTTCACAGTGCAAAAGCATTAAAATTGCTTAGCTGATTTGCATCTATATTTAATGTTCATTAAATCAGTAAGAGATACATTTTTCAAAGAATGTTTGTGTAATAAATGGCTACCTGCCATTTTTAATGACACTGCAAATGTAATACCAAAAATTGTGCTGACTGTGTCAAGTTTTGTGATCTGTATATGATGCAATGCATGAATAAACAGTGCAAAGTTTTATCAATGGAGCAACAATAGGTTAGCTTGGGTAAAATTGCAAAGGTAGCATTTCACTCAGGGCCTTAAATCAATTGCAGGTTTAGCGCGCTATTTTAATAATTCCCGCAAGTTCCACGTACAAAGTGTGGAAAATTCCTGCACACTTGTATTCACTTTACAGTGCAGATGTGAATTATTGAAACAATAGATACTGATGAACAAATAAAATCAGTAAACTTGTATTTGTATCAAAATGTTACTCCAGAAGATGCATGAGCAAATCGCTCTCTTTCCTTCTCTCTCACGTGCAGCTGTCAGCATTGTGTTGAGCACATGTTGAATTTAGTGTAGCCTAAGTGGACACAGAGAGGGAGCGCTTTGTCAGATAATTACTGAACTTAAAATGTTACATATGTATAAACTTTTCTAAACCTGTTACTTCGACATGCAAATGGCATTATACCGCATCTCTGTTAGCAAGCAACGCGATAAAAATATCACTTCTGTTAATAATTAAGAAAGCTGTTAACACTGCAAGCGTGATGTTGGAGCGATCTATAGTTTTTCATATCTTGGCACTCCATCATAAGTCATCAAGATCATTATTTCATTAATTAATGCTACCATGATTAATAGAAAATAGTATGCAACCATCTTTTTAAAAAAAATCCAATAAAATTCAGTGTACCACCTAATTTTCAGGGCGATAATAACAATTTTAATTGAGCTAGAATATGCATGCTTCCCAACTACATAATGTCCCAAAAACATTATGCCAATGAGGTAGGGTGTCCAAATCCTCAGTATTCATAAAGCAGTAAACGATAAATACCCAGATGACCTACTATTTCCATCAGGATTCTGAAATGCACATCCACTGCACACTGTTCTATCCCACAATGCCATGGGAGCTGAGGAGACATCATGTTCAAAACACTAAATAAAAAAAAATGGTGAAGAACCATGATCCAAACAATTCTTTTTAACCGCAAGTGCAGTGGATACTAAGAAAGTTGTTCCGTGTGCATAAAATGTGCTCATTTAAAAAAACTAGAGTGAATTATTTTCATAGTAATTGTTAGCATCTCATATACTTGGGTCACAGGACAATGCCCATGTTCCCATCCTTGCCCAATGCCCATGTCCAGGAATGTATTCATACTACTCACCTGCATACCTAAAGAATGTGTGTTTTTTCTGGCTGAAAAGTGCATCCTTCATCAAATCCGGAACAAATCACTTTGACAGTGAGTGATTTTGGATGCAGACAATGACTTAAATGCTCAAGACACACTACAATTTCAGCACTGATTGCGCTTGCTTAAACTAGATTGTGGGTCGTTTGTGAATAATACATGTTTTTGCGCTAAAGTACCATGCACAAAAGTGGTCTGATGCCCTTAACATACTTAAATTGGAAATTAGAAGTTCCAGTTGTTGTTTATTAAATTAAGCGTTTATTTTACAAGCAGAGCACTGTTGTGCAGTATTAAAAATATAATTCTGATCATGTGTCCTAACAAGGAATATTTGACAAATTTGCTGACTGGTATGGAAACCTAAACATTTCTATACTTACAAATGAATGTTGCATTTCAGTAGTGAAGGGAAAACAATGGGTACACACACTAGTTTGAAGAACACTCCATCCTACAATAATAATTTACAAAATGCAAAAGAGAAAAGGGCACACAACAAGCAACTGGGCTCTCCAGTTTCAGGTTGCCATATTGCTTTTGTTTGCACTGTGCTATTTGGAGAGAAGGGCCCATTGCAATAAACAAGCTGTTCCTAGTTAATTCTCATATGCCATGAGATCATTAGTCATCGAAGCATTTCATACAACCTCAGGCTCTCATCAGCCCACATACAAGCCTTCAGTGTTCCAGACTGGAGATGTTTATATTTGGAAACATTCTCACAATTAGCTGCTACTGTATATAGTGTTCAGCAAAGCAGTATAAACTTCATCAGTATTACCTTCACTGGTATAGTATATAATGGATAGCTGATCAAAACTTACAGCTTGACTCATGCTAGACATTTCAACAAGTGAAAAAATGGTGTTATATATATATATATATATATATATATATATATATATATATACACACAGTTTAAATAATTAAAATAAATAATGACTTACAAATTTCTTGAGGACAAAGTATAAAGTAAATGTATTTATGCTGAATTTTTAATGTGTTTTGTAATGGATTTTGATTAATCACTGAGATTGTGTGATTAATTCATTAAAATGAATTAGTTAAAGTTTAACCAATTCACAGCCTTAATATTTACTATATATATAATGTATACAGTATAAACGTACACTCACCAACCACTTTATTAGGTACACTTGTACACCAACATATTCATGTATTTATCTAATCAGCCAATCATGTGGGATCAATGAAATCATGCAGATACAGACCTGAAGCTTAATTTTATGTTCACATCAACAATCAGAATGATGAAAAAAAATTATCTCAGCGATTTCACCCGTGGCATGATTGTTGGTGCCAGATAGGCTGGTTTGAGTATTTCTGTAACTGCTTATCTCCTGAGATTTTCTTGGTCTCTAGAGTTTACTCAGAATCGTGCCAAAAACAGAAAACATACAGTGAGTGGCAGTTCTGCAGACAGAAATGCCTTGTTGATGAGAGAGATAAACGGAGAATGGCCAGATTGTTTTGTGCTGATAGAACGTTTACAGTAACTCAGATGACCACAATTGAAGTGAGCAGAATAGCATCTTCGATTGCACAACACGTCGAACCTTCAGGTGAATGGGTTACACACTAGAGTTAATGCTGCGTCAGAGAGCACTGCAAATGGATTGATTTCAAAGGGGATGGTGCGTTGGAAGGACAGGGAGGGATAACACAAGGGTTTCCAATTGTGACGCTCCGTCCAAAAGTTGAAAACATCTCAACAATTGCTGGAACGTACTCTGGTGTACGCATCCGTTGACCAATGGGAATCTCGGAGAGGCAGGACTAGTTGTACTGTGAAATCTGGAAAAAAAAAAACATGGCAGAGAAACATATACATACTGTTTTCATTCGCTGTCCTTTATTATCTTTCTCTGTCTGGCTAAAAAGATTGTAATTGTGGAGAGAGAGCCTGAAGAAGAGTTTCAGTGTTTACTGGTACAGTACAATATCAAAAAGATAAATGTTAAATAGCCATCTCTATCAGTGACTGCCTATTCCCTGTGTGGTACACACCTTCTAAACGGATCTTACGTACTCCCATGCACCAAACACTCCATCTGAGCTTTCCCTATTGTGTAAGCGTCCTAATACTCACTGTGCCCCTCCATTCACTTCTGCCCACTCCCGTCGGGAGCCTTGGAAGAGCGGTTGATCCAATGGATGGAGTATCGCTGATGTCAGGAGAAGAGGTCGTCATGTCACTGTGTATACGTATAGTTTGTAAAGTTGTCTATAAAGTATGAAGTAATAACAAGATTTTAACAAATTATATATATATTTATTTGCAGGGCCACACCAGTCTGTGTCATGATGATTATGTAGGTGGTCCTTTGAGTGTGCAGCAGGCTGTTAGCAGACATTATTATTCTGAGATGGCACGATGACCAGATCCAGAGGAAAACAGCACAATAAGAGATGAGAAATCAGTCTGACAAATACTTCACTGCAAACCTGACATGTGTATGTGTTTGCTTTAGTGTGTGTGTGTGTGTTGCATGTTGTGGCAGGGCGGAGGGACATGTCCGTAAATTATCTCTCTCTCTCGCTGCACCACCGTCTGCCATCGGCCTTTATCCCTCTCGGAGGCTTGATTAGCCTGACACGGGACCGCGTGTGTATCGTCACGACCCGTCCCCGCCCTCCACCCTGCCACACGTGTGTATAGTGTGTGGGAGCATGTTTGTTTTCTAATAATTTAATATAATAACGCAGCCAATCTACCTAATAAAATTCACCATTATTTTGTTAAGCTCCATATTTTATTTTATAATTTTTTTTATTTTCTCCCGTATTCTCCCAATTTGAAATACCCAATTCCCAATGTTTTTTAAGTACCCGTGGTCGCGTAGTGATTCGCCTCAATTCGGGTGGCGGAGGACCACTGCTTCCATGTCTGAGACCATCAATCCATGCATCTTATCATATGGCTTGTTGATCGTGTTGCCACGGAGACATAGCACGCGTGGAGGCTTCACGCCATCCACCGCGGCATCCACGCTCAACTTACCATGCGCCCCACCAAGAACTAACCACATTATAGTGATCACGAGGAGGTTACCCCATGTGACTCTACCCTCCCTAGCAACTGAGCCAATTTGGATGCTTAGGAGACCTGGCTGGAGTCACTCAGCATGCCCTGGGATTTTAACTAGTGAATTCCAGGGGTGGTAGCCAGTGTCTTTACCACAGAGCTACTCTATCGTCTATTAAACATTACCTGAGGTGGGACCAAGTCAAGCCTCAATTCAAGTCCTAAATCAAGACAGGTAAGTATCAAGTCAAGTCCCAAGTATTCAACTTTAAGCTTCAATTCTTAAACAAGTCATTAGTGCTCTTTGCAAAAAATTGTGTCTGAGTATTAATTACTATAGTAAATGTATACTTATTTATATCAGGAAGGCTTTTAAAGTATGTTCATGACTTCCCAGTTCAATTTCATGTTAGATGAGTGGTAGACTATTTTCACTAAGCGCACCGATCTATTCAAGTTCAATTTGTCTGCCGAGGGATATACTTGAAATTTACAAGTGTGTCTTAAAGGAATATTCAGAGTTCAGTACAACTTAAAGGAATAGTTCACCCACAAATGAAAATTCTCTCATCATTTACTCACCCTCATGCCATCCCAGATGTGTATGACTTTCATTCTTCTTCAGAACACATATGAAGATTTTTAAAAGAATAATTCTGCCCTGTTGATCCTCACAATTTAAGTGAATGGTGACCAGAACTTTTAAGGCCCAACAGGCAGAATAAAAGTAATTCATAATACTCCAGTGATTAAATCCATGTAGTCTGAAATGATATGATAGATGTGGTTGAGAAACGTGAATATTTAAGTCCTTTTTTAACTGTGAATCTACATTTTTTGGCGGGTGAGCAAGAGACAAACTCAGTAAGTGTGGCGTCAAGCCTCGGAGAGGAATTTATTAGAAATAATAATAAACATAAAATGTAAACAAATAGTGAAAATAGTTTCCAAGGGGGAAAGTGTCCAAAATAAAGGGGAATCTCGCATCCTCAAGGTGAAAGGGGGCATCATGTTGGATTGGGACTGTTCAGAGGAGGATCCAGGATGTGGGCGTGGTCCAACGGCTGCACGCCCTGCCCTCATTGGTCCTTAGCGCATGGGGTTGCGGCGCCTTCCTCTGTGACCTGTCTTCCCAGGGCCATGGTGCATGTGAGGTGAAAGAGGTCTGGCAGTCCATGCACGTCGGCCATGACGAGTGATTCAATCCCCCAGCGTTGCATCTAATTTGTGCGGGGGGGTCTGGGGGTGTGGGTTCGGCACACCTGTATTTTGGTCGGAACACTACCCACTCTGCCTCTTGGACCTAGGAGGAATAGACAGTATAGGATAGGATTCGGCCACGTCACTGGTCTGACATCACTAGACTTCCTGTTGCTGACGGCACGCTGCACAAGTGTTTGTGTTTGTAGCCTGCTTAGCATTGCTTATTCTTATTCTCATACGTTCAACGTTTTATCCTCTGTTACTTTTCTGCATGTTTCAGGTTTTTACGTTTTTTTACAGTTTCGTCTGCGTGTATTTTACCTGTTGCTGCTGGTGCCTAGCTCGAGTCTGTGTTTATAGTCTGCTAGTTTTTTTGCATCACCTATATAGCTGTTTTCTGCCTTTAAATCTTAACATCTGTGTTTATAGCTTGCTAGGTTTTTTTTTAGCATCGCTTATATATCTGTTTTCACCCTTTAATCCTTAACATCTGTGTTTATATCCTGCTAGTTTTTTTTTTTTTTTGCTTATATTTCAGATTAGATTCAACTTTATTGTCATTGTGCAAAAAAGTACAGAGCCAATGAAATGCAGTTAGCATCTAACCAGAAGTGCAAATAGCAATATATATATATATATATATATATATATATATATGGAAGTATATACAATATGAGTTTTTTAGTGCAAAGTTATGATTTAGAGAAGCAGAGACCAGCTCAATGCAAATTTACAGTACAAAGTGCAAATGAAGAAGCATAAAACTGAAGGTGCATTGTACAGAATGAGATATAAATATGTAAATGTGTAAATATATTTATATGTCCAGTGACCATAAGAGTGCAAGCGGCATTAGGAGGTAGAAGTTATGTGCAAGGGAATGTGCAAAAAAATTATAATAATAAAAAAGAAATATGTAGTTCAGGTGTTCAGCGCCTGAGTTTAGAGTTCAGTACGCTGACAGCTGAGGGAAATAAACTGTTCCTGAGTCTGCTAGTGCGACAGCGAAGACTCCTATAGCGTCACCCAGATGGGAGAGGAGTAAACAGACCGTGGATGGGGTGAGAGGTGTCTTTGATAATGCTTCTCACCCTTCTTAGGCAGCGTTTATTTTGAATGTCTTAATGGAGGGTAGCTGGACACCAGTGATGTATCGGGCAGTTTTTCACCACCAGCTAGAGTGCCTTCTGGTCTGAGACAGTGCAGTTGCCATACCAAACTGTGATGCAGTTTGTTAAGACACTTTCAATAGTGCAGCAGTAAAAGTTCAGCAGGATGTGGGGGGACAGGTGAGCTTTCCTTAGCTTCCTAAGGAAGTAAAGGCGCTGTTGCGCCTTTTTGATCAGAGTGGACGTCCCCATCAATTTAGATGGAGTGTGTGTGTGTGTGTGTCCTTTCCTAGTCCACCGGTAGTCCACAATCAGTTCCTTGCTCTTCTGGGTGTTGAGTGTGAGATTGTTGTTGGCACACCACACTGACAGGTGCTGTACCTCTTCCCTGTAGGGCGTATCATAGTTGCCGCTGATCAGGCCTACCACCGTGGTGTCATATGCAAACTTGATTATTTTAACAGACTGTGGTCTGTTAGTGAGAAAGTCCAAGGTCCAGTTGCAGAGGGAGGGGCTGATGCTAAGATCAGTGAGCTTGGAGATCAGCTTGGATAGGATCAAAGTATTGAAGGCAGAACTGAAATTAATGAATAGCATCCTGACATATGTGTTATTTTTGTCCAAGTGAGTCAGGGCAGGGTGAAGAGCTGAGGCAATAACATCCTCAGTTGACCTATTGGGATTGTAGGCGAACTGATATGGGTCCAGTGTTGGGGGCAGACATGTTTTCAGGTGGGAGAGGACCAGCCTCTCAAAACACTTTGCTATGATGGGAGTAAGAGCAATGGTACGGAAGTCGTTGAGGGCCACTGCAGCAGCATGTTTTGGTACTGGTACAATGGTGGCTCTTTGAGGACAATGGCCTGGGCCAAGGAGAGGTTGAAAATGTTGGTGAAGACGTCAGCCAGCTGTTCTGCACAGGCCCTGAGCTCTCGGCCCGGGATGCCATCAGGGCCAGCAGCTTTATGTGCATTCACTTTGCTCAGGGTGGAGCACACGTCACTGGAGGAAAAAGTGAGTGGCAGATCATCAGGTGGGAGCTCAGCTTTTATGGGTTGTTCTGTGTTTCCGCGATCAAAGCGAGCATAAAAGGCGTTCAGTTTGCCTGGGAGGGTGGCATTACTGGTTGGGGGGTGCTGTTCGCTGGTTTGTAGTTTGTGAGGTCATGGATGCCTGTCCACATACGTCGGGGGTCATTGTTCGTAAAATTGTCCTCAATCTGCAGTTTGTAGATGTATTTGGCTGCTTTAATTCCCCTCTTCAGCTTGTCCCTGGATAAAGTGTAGGCTTCCCGGTCACCAGATCTGAAAGCAGCATCATGTGCCTTCAGCAGGAGTCGGACTTTCTTGTTCATCCAGGGTTTTTGTTTGGTTTATGTTTTGATTGTTTTATGGGTGGTTACCATGTTGACACACCTGTTGATGTGTTGCAGAACAGAATTTGTGTTGCTGTTAATGTTGGTGTGGGAGTCCAGGTTGGCCTGAGAAGCAAACACATTCCAGTCTGTGTTCTGGAACTCATGCTGTAGCGAAGAGTCTGCTCCTTCCAGCCACACTTTTACAGTCCTCACAGTCCTCACTGTGGGTTTCACACATTTGATGATGGGGGTGTATTTGGGGAATAGGAACAGGGATAAGTGATCAGATTGTCCAGCATGGGGGGCTGTAGTGAAGAGTCTTCTCCTTCCAGCACACACTTTTACAGTCCTCACTGTGGGTTTCACACATTTGATGATGGGGGTGTATTTGGGGTATAGGAACAGGGATAAGTGTTCGTATTGTCCAACATGGGGGATGGTGGTGGCTTGTAGGCATCGGAGATTTTTGTATAAACATGATCTTCTCTTGTAGGGCAAAAAACCTTTTGATAAAATTTGGGGAGTGCTGTCCTCAAATCGCCAGCAATGATAAAAGCTCCGTCCGGATGCATTGTTTGCAGTTTACTAACAACAGATAGAGTTCCTTCATGGCCAGGTTAGCATTAGCATCTGAAGGTACATATACAGCAGCAATTATGGTAGATGTAAATTCACAGGGCAGGTAAAAGGGTCTTCACTTGATAAAGAGGTACTCAATATCAGCAGAACAGTGGGATTTGATAATAACAGCATCGGTGCACCAAGTTCTGTTTACATAGATGCAAACACCCCCACCTTTGCTTTTACCGGAGTCCACATCCGTTCTGTCAGCTCTATGGATACTGCGCCCCTCTAGCTCAATTGCGCTGGTTTGAATGGTGCTATTGAGTCAAGTTTCCATGAAAACCATAACATTGCAGTCCAAAAACATTTGCTGAGTAATCTAAAGCCGTAGTTCGTCAATCTTATTTGCCAGAAACCGTACATTAGCAAGAAAGATGCTCGGTAGCGCTGGGTGATATGGGTTTAGCTTTAGCTTATCCTGCAGGCCACCCCGCTTACCCTGTCTTTGTTTACAATCGTGGCGCCGGCAACAGGCATTTCCTGGCAGACTGGCTGACTCACTCGAGTCCAGGGAAAGGAGTAACTCTGGAGGTAGCAGATGGAGGTCTGATTTTGTGTCCACTGCGGTGTTTGTGCAGCAAAGTTTGATGTCAATAGTGTTTGGCAGCTGTATGAACTTAGTGCAGAGTTGTGAAGAACAACTGAGCTGAAAATAACTAGGTAAATAATAACTCATTTGCAAAAACTGGAGAGACGCTGAGCCTCGCGTTTTTTCACGCGGCGTATTACGTATACGATCACTGGGATTATATATCTGTTTTCAGCCTTTAATCCTTAACATCTGCCATTTTTCGGCATGCATTATTCTCTTATTGCGATTCAATTGCACGCATATTCCACTTGCATCCGCTTTCTATTTTTATCGTGATTAAACTGCGTGCATTTTTCAGCGTGCACCCGTCTCTCTCAGCTGTGTTACTTGGATTGCATCAATCTCAAAGCACCGCTTATCAAGAACAACCAACAACAAACAATTGCGTGAGGGATTCTCATCAATCTCAAACCCTCACAGCTCAGGAACAACCAACAACAACCAACCAATTTGCGGTAAGTCATGGCATCCGCTCATGTTATTTCTTCCTGCATTGCTTATCACATGTTTACAATAGCCTCCTCCATCAGCAGTGAGCGATTCACATGTGATAAATGTAAGGAATTAGTCAGACTGATGGAGAAGGTTAATGAGTTAGAGACACGCATCTGAACGCTAGTGGACGTCAGTGAGAAAGAGAAGCCAGTAGATAATTGTTTCGGATGCGGGTAGAACAGAGAGCAACACACACACTCTGGTTCCGGCTGTAGAGCCCCCCGCAGAGCCCCCGCGTCTCGGCGGCATACTCGCTCAGCAAAGAGACACCACTCTTCCATTCCTGTTATGGTTTCCAATCGATTCTCTCCACTCAGTGATGCACCCACTGAGAATCATGTTGAATGAGCCCTTGTTATTGGCGATTCTATTGTAAGGAACGTGGAAATAGAGACTTCAGCCACTACTGTTAATTGCATTTCGGGTGCCAGAGTGTCTGACATCAAATCAAATTTACAAGTGCTGGCTAATGCTAAACGTAGATTTTCTAAAATTGTTATTCATGTTGGTACTAATGATGTCCGGCTTCGCCAGTCGGAGATCACTAAATATAATTTTAAATTAAATAACATTTTCAATTCCTCATCCAAATAAAATATTGGATAGCAGAAATTTCATTCTACTCAATTCCGACAAAACAGAGGTACTAATTATTGGACCAAAAAACTCTAAAAATAAGCCGCTAAAATATCATTTGTCTCTCGATGGATGTACTGTTACATCATCTTCAACAACAAAGAACTGTTGAATCTGTCTTTTGAAAATCAAATTACTAATGTATGTAGAACAGCATTCTTCCACCTAAGAAATATTTCTAAATTACAGCACATGCTCTCTGTTGCTGATGTCGAAAAACTAATTCATGCATTCATGACCTCAAGACTAGATTATTGTAATGCATTACTGGGAGGATGTCCAGCAAGATCAATAAATAAACTTCAATTGGTTCAAAATGCAGCACCCAGAGTGCTAACGAGAACCAAGGAATATGATCATATTAGCCCCATTTTATCATTGTTACATTGGATACCTGTTAATTTTTTTATTAATTTTAAAATTCTGTTAACTACATACACAGCTTTGAATGGTCTATCTCCGCAGTACTTAAGTGACCTTCTACCATGCTATATTCCATCAGGTTCATTATGATCGCAAAATTATGGATATCAAAATCCACAAAAGGAGGTGGATCCTTTTCATATTTGGCTCCTAAACTATGGAAAAGTCTCCCTAACACTGTTCGAGATGCAGACACACTCCCTCAGTTTAAGTCTAGACTTAAGACTCTTGGTCTAAGAAAGCCGGTGCCAGCCATACATCACTTCAATCTATTATGATGGACTTCAGAGGATGAACTGATGCCAACTCCAACCATAAGACATAGGATACTTTATATGCCATTGTCTGAACCTTGGACGGACCACACCGAACCTCACCTAAATTACAGGTGATATTGAACTGCGATGAACCTCACTGATCTCTGCCTGCATCACCTCGGTCTATTGATGGACTACACTCTTGAAATGGAATACACAGACTATCAATTGCCAACAAAACCCTTCATCAGCCAATTAACAAGGACAATTGCATCTATGTGAACTTCTGCAGTTAATATAGGATGGACTTCATAGACATTTGTCATTAATCTTACAGTTCATACAAAATCTATGTTTAAACACTGTCCCTTAATACTTACTTAGTTTAATAAATTTAAACCATGACTAGCACTATATATAATTAAGCAATATTGGCATTATATTCATGCTGTTAGCCAGAGGGGATCTGGCCCCCATAGTGAGTCTGGTTATTTTTCTCCCATTAACCAACATTTTATGGAATTTTGTGTTCTTTGCCACAGTTGCCTTTGGCTTGCTCACTGGGGTTATAAATACAATTATTATTTAATTATTTATTTTTAAACACATTTCAAAATCTTATTTTATCTATTACACAATGATGACTCATCAACATTATTGACATTACAGTTTTATCTTCTGTTAATGCCTGATTTTCTGTAAAGCTGCTTTGAAATTATGTGTGTTGTGAAAGGCGCTATACAAATAAAATTGACTTGACTCGACTTGACTTGGATCTGTGAGGATGCCAGTGTGTGCACACAAGTAGATACAAGCCAGCTCCCAAGAAGAGGTGTGCCTCGTTCAACAGCGGTGAATGGGAGTGAATGTGAGATCACAGCTAATATTATTTTCCCTTTCCCATTTGTTTCAAGACCAAAAGAAAAAAATCCACTATAACATTTGAATGTCTTTCCAGAAGACGCAGAAATAGAGAACATTGGATTAAGACAGTAAAATGGTAGAAGATGCCAAATTTACTGTCACTCTCTCAGCAGCTGTAATTGAAAATCCCTCACAGCTGTGGAAATTATTTTAATTTTTTTTAACTATTTCCAGGGTAATATAACACAGAGCATAATGTTAAAATTTTACACTGAATATTTAAAAAATGTATAATTTTTAAAACATTTCTAGATTTACACTAATAAAAAAGGCGGAAACGCATCTTCACAGTCTGTGAAAAAGGTCTCTTGCCCCTTCAAAATTCCACTTAAGCGGAAGATAAGCGTTAATGTCGAGCCCTGATTAATTATTGTATTCAACATTCTCCGATAACAATTTTTTCTTCTGCAGGATAGCTTCTAAAGTAAATGAACATTGTTTTAAAGGAGTTTTAGGTATTATTTTGGAAAACAAGTCATAAAAGACTAATTTAAAAGATTATTTTGTTCCAGTGTATATTGTGCTAAGACTACAATTTCTTAACTTTATGTTCACTTCGATCCATCTTTTACTCAAAAAAACAAACTTTCTCTTCTTAACAGAGCTGTGTATCACTGATTCCCCGTCTTTCGCTCACTTCGACATCGTGTCGAAGAAGCGACACTAGGGGTCTCTCTTGAGCGCCGAAAGATACCTCTGATCTATGAAAAAAGGCCAATGAGAGTTGGCGAACAGTATTTGCATACCCTGCCTCCGGATACGGATATAAAGGTGAGGGAAATACGCTCGTTCATTCAGTAATTTTCTTCGGAGCCGATGGTCGTGTGTATGCAGTCAGCTGCGAATGGTTCTCGGACCTTGTACTCCTCGCGACAGCCCCTCCCTGGCGAATTCCCCTGAGGAAGGACCTTCTTTCTCAGGGACGGGGCACGCTCTGGCATCCGCACCCAGACATTTGGAACCTCCACGTCTTGCCCCTGAACGGGACGTGGAAGATCTAGCTGGTCTACCACCCACGGTCGTAGCTACGATCAAACAAGCCAGAGCCCCTTCTACCAGGCAACTCTACGCCCTGAAATGGTGTCTGTTCGTGAATTGGTGTTCTTCCTGGGCAGAAGACCCACAGAGGTGCGCAGTTAGGTCAGTGCTCCTGTTCCTACAGGAGGGGTTGGAGGGGAGGCTGTCCACCTTGAAGGTGTATGTCGCCGCTGGCGCAGCTCACCACGACCCAGTAGACGGCAAGTCCCTGGGTAAGCACAACTTAATCGCCAGGTTCCTAAGAGGTGCCCGGAGTCTAAATCCCTCCCGGCCAAACCTGTTCCCCTCCTGGGATCTCTCGGTGGCCCTCACCGGTCTTCAGAGATCCCCCTCCGAGCCGTTAGAATCAGTTGGCTCAGGGCCCTCTCTTCAAAAGATGGCCCTGCTGATTGCACTCGCTTCCATCAAGAGGGTCGGGGACCTGCAAGCGTTCTCTACTAACGACACTTGCCTGGAGTTCGGTCCGGCAGACACACATGTGATCCTAAGACCTCGACCGGGCTATGTGCCCAAGGTTCCTACCACGCCCTCCAGAAGATCAGGTAGTGAACCTGCAAGCGCTGCCCCGGGAGGAGGCAGACCCAGCCCCCTCACTACTGTGTCCGGTACATGCTTTGCGTGCCTACCTAGAACGTACCCAGAGCTTCAGACGCTCTGAGCAGCTCTTTGCCTGCTTTGGGCGACAGCAGAAAGGGAACGCTGTCTCCAAACAGAAGCTGTCCCACTGGGTAGTGGATGCCATTCAGTTGGCCTATCACACCCAGGCCGTGCCCCCCCTAAAAGAAAAAGCGGGTCCGAGCCCACTCCACCAGGAGTGTGGCGTCCTCTGGGCACTGGCTAGGGGCGCCTCCCTTGCAGACATTTGCAGAGCTGCGGGCTGGGCAACACCTAACACCCTTGGAGATCTTACAATCTCAGGGTTGAGTCAGTCCCGTGTCCGTGACACGACGTCGAAGTGAGCGACAGACGGGGAACGTCTCGGTTACGTATGTAACCTCCGTTCCCTGATGGAGGGAACGAGACGTCGTGTCTTCCCGGCCACGCCGCTGAGCCGAGCCGCTGAGGTGCCCGGAACACTCCCGGCTCCTCAGAAAAATCCTGAATGAACGAGCGTATTTCCCTCGCCTTTATATCCGTATCCGGAGGTGGGGTATGCAAATACTGTTCGCCAACTCTCATTGGCCTTTTTTCATAGATCAGAGGTATCTTTCGGCGCTCAAGAGAGACCCCTAGTGTCGCTTCTTCGACACGACGTCTCGTTCCCTCCATCAGGGAACGGAGGTTACATACGTAACCGAGACGTTTTCTTCATGATAAGATACACACAGTGAACGTGACACATTTATTATGATTCACTATGTCGTAAGTCATCAGGTTATAATCTAGCAGCAGCGCCATAGTATGCATCAGCTGGGAGAAGATTCAATCTCTTCCCCGGTCACTTCACGCAACTCATAGATGTGGCGCTGACCGCACAGAAATGACGGTTTCTGAGTTTATTTTCATAACCCACTTCCTTATTATTTTAACTTCAATAAAGGATTCTTTAAAGATTTAACACCGGGATGTTTCGTTGGGAAATGGAATATGACACAATATTAATTTGAATATTAATTGAAAATAAAAATGTATTAATCGCCCAGCCCTACAATCTAGTTTATCTTGGATCTCCCTAAAGACCATGTCGCTTGTTTCATCTGCGCTACCTGAATGCTTTAGATGTCTGATCATTTTTGTATCGTTTTTATAGAGTAAAGAAGTACTCTTTGCTGTAGACAGTAGCTACTGTTGTTTAGTAAACTTCACCTGATGACAAAATATTATCCCGGCCTCCTTCCCCTGACATAATCGGTTCCTGCATGGAGACCAGCTAGCTTTTAGGGCCGGTGTCGAACCAGGTTTTCAGCCCATAACAGCCTTTACTGCAGTAGAAATTCGGCGAATGATTTGAGAATTCGCACAGGCCCAGGAACCCGCCCTCAAACCATGTCGGTGGAAAAGGGCTATTAGCCACCTACAGGTTGGGGCTGGTCAAAGGTTCAGATTGATAGTAAAAAAGGACTTAAATATTGATCAGTTTCTCACCCGCACCTATGATATCACTTCATAAAATATAGATTTAAATACATTTAGATTACTTTAATGCCTCCTTTATGTCATTTTTGGACCTTCAGAGTTCTGGTCACCATTCACTTGCATTGTGAGAACCAACAGAGCAAATCTAAATTTGTGTTTAGCATAAGAAAGAAAGTCATACATCTGGGATGGCATGAGGGTGAGTACATGGAAAACAATTTATATTTTTGGGTGAACTTTTCCTGTAAGCTCAGTCAACATCATTTTTGGCATAATATCAGTTAACACAAACATTGATTTCAACTCGTCCCTCCTTTTCTGTGAAAAAAGCAAAAATCAAGGTTATAGTGAGGCACTTACAATGAAAGTGAATGGGACCAATTTTTGGAGGGTTTAAAGGCAGAAATTTGAAGCCAATAATTTTATAAAAGCACTTACATGAATTATTCTGTTAAAACTCATGTATTATTTAAGCTGTAAAGTGGCTTAAATTGTAATTTTTAAAGTCATTTTAGGGTTTGTTCTCATTACATCGTCATTCAACGTAACGTTACACAGAATAGGTTAGTAAGTGATTGTATCACACTAAAATCATGTTTAGACGCATAATATTATGTCTTGTGGCTGTCTTTTTGAAAAAGTTCACGTTCAAATATATTCTCCCCAATTCAATTAGTGTATATATATTTTTATATACCCTTATATAGTGTATGTGTATTCTACATTGTGTGTATTGTGTACATTTGTTATGTAAATTGTGTTGTGTAAATATGTTGTTATTGTAAAGTGGTTTATGTTGCTCGGAACTGCACACAAGACTTTCACCTACTGTTGCACTCGTGTACACAGTAGTGTGACAATAAAGTGATTTGATTTGATTTGATTTCACTTCCATTGTAAGTACCGCGCTGTAACCCAGATTTGTGCTTTTTTTTTTTAAAAAAGGTGGGGCAAGACAAAATACATTTTTGTGGTAATCAACATTATGCCACAAATGATGTCAATTGAGCATAACTTATTGAACCCAGAATATTCCTTTCACAAATGCAAAAATGGCACTGTCACTTTAAGAGAGCAACAAACATCTCACAGACTCTCTGTAAAACCAGAGAGAAGTTTCTCTCTTTTTTAGCGCATCAATGCTATTTGTGATTAAAATTAATGTTTCTTTTTACTTTTTTATCTGAGTGTAAAGGACAAAGAGGTAAAAGAAACATTCAGTGAAAGTGCATGGATCTCATCTTTGATGGATACTCTATTTGATGGATGGAAATATTCTGTTTTAATCTCAAGTACTTTTCAAAAACAAGGAGATTTTCTATGGAAGTAAATTCATGACTTTGTCTTTGCATAAAAGTATGTTGAATTGCTCTAATCAAAAAAAATAAATGCATTGTATTATCAGTGCTTTTATTTATATGCGTTGCTTTTACAATGCTTCCATTTTGGGAGGCTGCAATTTAACATTGTTGTATTTTTTATCATTGAATATTTCATTTGAATCTAATTTCATAATAAAAAAAAAATCAACAATAAATATTCACCTTCCAAAGTTCATTTCCCAAAAAATCAGTTCAATTGAAAATACAATTAATATTTTTCATTCGTAAAATTCAGCCTGTTCTGTTTTGCTTAACACAATTTGCTTCCTACTATTTCAGTGGTTCAAATTCGGTTGGAAATTCAACCTGCTACATTTGGGAACTGTAGGGAAAGCAGCAGAGTACTGATACACAATCTCCAACTGATGCCATTATTTCTCACTAGTAGGTGGTGCAATGCAGTCAGTTGTTGACTGCTGAAGACCAAATTTACAGGTAGAGACAACTGCCGTTTTGATAGTTAGTTTTTCAATTTGAAAACAAATTTGTGGAAATGAGAAAACGAGAAAAAATGTATAAAATAATATATTACAATAAAAATAATAATTGAATGAGTGAAAAATGTATTAGCCCTAAATCATTAAACAATTGGGACACCTTTGTGCATGAGTTGGTACAAAGTGGCCGAATGATATTGTATTAAATTCAGAAGGAATGATGTCGATTTTATACTGTATTTCTGGGGATAATTGTCTATCTCGGTGTGTCTTCCCACATTCCTTCTCTTTACAAACTGCTCATCTTCTCCTCTAACACCAAAGGGTGTTGTCACGTCCACATTGTTATGCATTGAAGTCACCGATATTAGTTTGTGTGCAAAGTGCAGATCTCCGCTTAATCAGTTAAGGTTTGTACATTTACCCTATGTTAGTGCTTCCATCACATTATTGTGCACATAAAATAGGCATGCCAATAAATAATTTACCTTAAAAGGTCAGAAAATCCATTTTGATTGGCTGGCAGCTTTTATGAGGTGCACAGGTTTTTAATCACTTTATCAGATAACAAAGTGTTGTTTAGAAGTTACCAGGCTGCAACAATGAGCAATTGTGTACTTGAGTTTTGATAAGATTTGCCAAAGAAAAAAAAAGTACTGCTTTAAATTCTGTTACAGTGATTATTTGAACGAGCTACCAATTTTTTGCATATCATTCCACATTATACAATACAAATAATTTAAAATTAAATAAAAATCAACCATTCAGTGCACCTCCAAAATAAATTTTGCCTAGGGGCCTCTCAATGTCTAGAACTGGCACTGAATCACGATTATAGGTATAATGAAGTAAGGTGACCACAGTCCCGAAAGTGGAAGCTTTGTCCTGCTTCAATTATTCACTTATTAATCTATATAAATTTTTTGTTGTAAAAAAAGAAGAAAAAAAACACATTTAATTTACAGCCTACCCACTTAAGGTTGTGAAGTTAAAGGAGTCTATCGCATCTACATGGGCCGTATCAAGGCAGGGAAACAACATTAACAAGTGGATTAAATTAATATGTAAAATTCCATTAATATTAATTGCTTGAACAGGTTTTTTTTTTTTTTTTTTTATCTTGCATTGTACCATGGTGAAAACAGCCTTTTTATTTTTTTTATTTTTTGGCGTTTTCCTGTACTACGTTAATATCTGCGTATTTATGTCTGGTGCTGAAGTAAATAATTCCAAAAAACCAAGGTCTTCTACACAGTTGAGGATTTTTAAAATCAGAAATGTATTGACAGACATAAAGAATTTAATGAACATTCAAATAATCTAATCTAGGCTAACATTATATTCATTTCAACAAGGCATCTCTGCCTTTCATCTTCATTTGTAAAAGTCAAAGCTTCAGCTTTTCTGTTAGATAAAAAAAAATGCCCAATGTTCCTGGGATAGGCTCCAGTACCTATGTGACCTTACACAGGATAAGTGGGAATAAATTAATGTGTATTTTTTACAACCTAAAATGATATAGACTGAGTTTACCGATAACAATTTGCAATTTAAACTTTTATGATCATCTTAATTAATGCTGCTCATTATTTTACATAGAGAATGAAAAAACAGCACTTAGATTACTCGTTATAAAGTAGAACTTAAATGCTTCATTACGGGAGCTGTCTGGTCCAATGCTGAAACCTTGGCCAATATGTCTTTGTCTTCTCAACATGACAATGATGCGGAAATACTAACAAGCATGGACATTATGTGTAACCTTGTCGAGACGCCGAAAGTTAATGACGATAACTGCATTAAATTAAAGAAATAATGAGGACTTTGGTAAGATGGGGTTTCACATTGATTCTCAAATTTATAGAGATTAATGATAGAATGCACACAGTATTGTAATTTTTCTATTTACTTATTTATAGACACATTTATTTATTTTTCTAAATTAAGTTTTTGAATCAGTGAATGTAAAACCTGGTGTAGTATTTTTGTGTTTTTTTTTTTTTTTTTTTTGGCAGATTGTCCCTTTAATTGTCTTTTGGATTTTGGAAAATATTTATTTAACATGCCAAAATAATTTAATAAAATTTAATGACTAAATGTTAATCCTAATATTTGTATATATTACTAGGCCTACCAAATTAATGACATTAATTTGTTTAGGCTGATAAATAAATAATAATTTAATGCGGGGCTAAATAAAAGAAATTTAGCGCTAAAAAATATCTTTATTAAGATGCCCTTCCGCCCCTGTGTAGTTCCTGGATGTGGTAGAGGCTCTCCACTTCTGCCACAGGTGCTGTCTCGTGTGTCTGGGCTGCGATAACACAGAGGCGGCGTTTGAGGATGGCTCAATCGAGATCATGACCATGGCAACGTTGCAGTCGCAGCGTTCCTTCAAGAGATGCCCAGATGTCCGATATGCTTGCCGGGGCGCTGTCAGCGTGGGGCTGGACTGGAACCCACCGTCCTCCCCACAGCCGCTCTCACTACCCTCGACGGTGGAGCGGCCCACAGGTACACGCCGGTCCCCAAGGTGGACAGAGCAGCTGCGATCCACTTGTGCCCTGAGAATACCGCCATCTGGCGGGGTCGCTCTGTGCTCCCATCCAAGGCCTGTAGGATGACGTCTTCACTGACCTCCAAAGCCTACAGTGCCACCGGACAGGCTGCTTCCGCCCTGCATGCCATGGCCCTCCTGCAAGTCCACCAGGCCAAGGCACTTAAAGATCTGCACTTGGGTAGTCCTGATCCCCATATGCTACAGGAACTGTGCTCAACGACTGACCTCGCCCCCTTAGGGCAACGAAAGTCACAGCGCGGTCACTCGGGCAGGCGATGGCCACTCTCATGGTTCAGGAACGACATCTGTGACTGAACCTGGTCAAGATGCGTGAAGTGGACAAGACATGCTTCTTCGACACGCATGTCTCCCAGTTCGGTCTTTTCGCCGACACCGCAGAGGACTTTTCCCAGTAGTTCTCTGTGGTGAAGAAGCAGATGGAGGCCATATCACACATCCTGCCCCGCCGCAAACCTGCCGCCATGGGCCAAGCTCCGTCTGCTTGCAGAGGGCGTCCTCCTGCGGCTAAGAAACATACAGCTCTGCCTCAACCCAGGCCCAGCTCTCAGCCCCTGCATCGAGCACCCCACAGGAAGCGCACACCCCCCATCTTGTGGACCCCTTCGAGGGAAGACTCCCAAGTGATCCTGAGACGCCCGACCCAGAGTCTAAGACGTTCGCTCCGGAGCTCGAAGGAAGACCAATCCGTCCCACGGTGGAGGGCCGGGAGGAGAATCCTTTGTTGAATTTATTTAATTAACATTCTCAATAAAAGAGCTATTTTCTTTTTCTCTGGGTCACCGGGCACGCAAATGCCATTCTCACGGCACTCTGTCTCCACACCTCAACAGTCCCGGCACGCTGGATGCAGACCTCTTGCCATCAGCCCCACGACTGTTCCCCGGCCAGCCGGTTCTGACGAGTCCAGAGGACGCCTCCACAGGACCTCCTCCTCAGTCACTAACCCGCCCCCTGCCGGGTGTGCGGAGCAAGGTAAGTGCTTCGAGTCTTCTCTCAGGACCAGAGCCTCGGGATGCACCCTTGCCTCCCGACGCCACATTACTTGCTCCACCCCGTTGCTCCGCCCTGCCGGGTACATAAAAAATAACAGTCCTCTTAGTGGCCCTAGCTCGGACTTTAGACGCATGGCTCTCACTTCCCAATCCGTCATGCTGGCAGGCCAGGAACGTTCAACTCGGTTATGCAATTAAATTTGCCAGTACACCCCAACCCCCCCCCCCCCCCCCCCCCCTTCGGGGGCATACGCTTTACTGCAGTACACAGTGAACATGCCAAATCCCTGCGCGCGGAAATCATGACTCTCTTACTCAAAGATGCGATAGAGCCTGTCCCTCCAACCGAGATGAAGAAGGGTTTCTACAGCCCTTACTAAAGGACGCGTACTTCCACGTCTCAATATTGCCTCGACATTGACCCTTCCTAAGGTTTGCGTTTGATGGCCAGATGTATCAGTACAAAGTCCTCCCCTTCGGCATGTCCCTGTCCGCTCGCGTCTTTACGAAGGTCCCAGAGGCAGCTCTTCAGGAAGCAGACATTCGCATACTCAACTACCTCGACGACTGGCTCATCCTGGCACACTCTCGAGAGTTACTATGCGCCCACAGGGACCAGGTGCTCAGGCACCTCAGCCGATTAGGGCTTCAGGTCAACTGGGAAAAGAGCAAGCTCACCCCGGTTCAGAGCATCTCTTCTCTCGGCATGGAGTTAGACTCAGTCTCAATGTCAGCGCGCCTCACCAACGAGCATGCGCAGTCAGTGCTGAAATGCCTCGCCGCCTTCAGGCCGGGCACAGCGGTCCTGTTAAAACTTTTCCAGAGGCTCCTGGGGCATATAGCGTCCTCCGCGGCGGTCGTGCCGCTGGGGTTGATGCATATGAGACCGCTTCAGCACTGGTTCCAGACTCGAGTCCCGAGACGAGCATGGCACTGCGGCATGCACCTTGTGATTATCACCCCCACCTGCCGCCAAACGTTCAAACCCTGGACAGACCTCTGCTTTCTGTGGACAGGAGTCCCCTTGCAGCAGCTGTCCAGATGTGTTCTGGTCACTACCAATGCCCCCATATTGTGTTGGGGCACCGTGTGCAATGGGCACACAGCCGCGGGCCATTGGAAAGGGGCCCCGCTGTGCTGGCACATCAACTGCCTAGAGTTGTTGGCTGTATTCTTTGTCCTGCGGAGGTTTCTCCCTCTAGTTCAGGGCAAACACGTCTTGATCCAATCAGACAGCACCACTATGGAAGCGTACATAAATCGCCATGGCAGTATACGCTCCCCTACATTTCACAACTCGCCCGTCGTCTCCTCCTTTGGAGCCAGCAACGACTCAAGTCGCTGCATGCCACTCACATCCCGGGCAACCTCAATGTGGTGGCAGACGCGCTATCATGACAACACTTAACCAGCGGAGAGTGGAGGCTTCACCCCCAGTCGGTCCAGCTGATTTGGGAACGGTTCGGCAAGGCTCAATTAGACCTGTTCACCTCCCGAGAGACCTCCCACTGCCTGCTCTGGTACATCCGAACGGAGGATCCCCTCAGGGCAGACACGCTGGCACACAGCTGGGCCACAGGGCTGTGCAAGTATGCATTCCCCCAATAAGCCATCTTGCACAGGTGCTGTGCAAGGTCAGGGAGGACGAGGAACAAGTCACTCCGGTGGCCCCCTACTGGCCCACTCAGACTTGGTTCTCGGATCTCGTACTCCTCGTGACAGCCCCTCCCTGGCAAATTCCCCTGAGGAAGGACCTACTTTCTCAGGGAAGGAGCACGCTCTGGCATCCGCACCCAGACCTCTGGAACCTCCCATGGATGGGATTCAGAAGATCTAGCTGATCTACCACCAGCCAACGTAGACACGATCAACCAAACCAGAGCTCCTTCTACCAGGCAACTTTACGCCCTGAAGTGGCACTTGTTTGGGAATTGGTGTTCTTCCCAAGCTGAAAAACCACAGAGGTGTGCAGTTAGGTCAGTGCTCTCATTCCTGCAGGAGAGGTTGGAGGGGAGGCTGTCCCCCTCCACCTTGAAGGTATATGTAGCCGCTATCGCGGCCCACCACGACACAGTAGACGGCAGATCTTTGGGTAAACGCGACTTAATTATCAGGTTCCTAAGATGCGCCCGGAGGTTCCCCTCCTGGGATCTCTCAGTGGTCCTCTCAGGCCTTCAGAGACCCCCTTTCGAGCTGCTAGAATCAGTTGGACTCAGGGCCCTCTCCCTCCTGATCGCGCTCACCTCCATCAAGAGGGTCGAGGACCTGCAAGCGTTCTCTATCAGCGACACCTGCCTGGAGATCGGTCCGGCAGACACTCATGTGATCCTAAGACCGCGACCGGGCTACGTGCTCAAGGTTCCTACCACCCCCTTCAGAGATCAGGTTGTGAACCTGCAAGTGCTGCCCTGGGAGGACGCAGGCCCAGCCCCTTTGTTGCTGTGTCCGGTATGTGCTTTGCATATCTACTTGGAACGCACACAGAACTTTAGACGCTCTGAGCAGCTCTTTGTCTGCTTTGGCTGACAGTGGAAAGGGAACGCTGTCTCCAAACAGAGGCTATCCCACTGGGTAGTGGATGCCATTACATTGGCCTATCACATTAAAAAAAAAAAAAAAAAAAAATATCAAAACGTACATGGCTGTTCTCTCTACCTGTAGCTTTGGTCTTCAGCAGTCAATGCTGATTGCATTGCACCACCTACTGGTGAGAACTAATGCCATCAGAGATTGTGCATCGGTACTCTGCACCTTTTCCTTCTGTTTGCGGATGTAGAAGTTTGAATTTCCAACTTAATTTGAACCACTGAATTTGAGGAAGCAAATTTTGTTAAATGAAGTAGAATGGACTGAATTTTACCTGTTGAAAAATCTAGATTGTATTTTCAAATGAAATGAATATTTTGGAAATGAACTTTGGAAGGTGAATATTTACTGTTGAATTTTTAATAATGAAATTAGTTTCAAACTAAATATTCAATGCTTAAATATACAACATTGTTAAATGTCAGCCTCCCAAAATGCAAGCACTGATAATACAATGCATTGATTTTTTTGATTAGAGCAATTCAACATGCATTTATGCTTAAACAAATTTAGTCATGAATTTAGTTCCATCATTTTCCAGGTATTAAAGTACATACATTTCTTAAACGCTGACTTTAAGCAATTCAAGGACCTTGTGCGAACCCTGTAAAAAGTGTAGAAAAAAGCATAGTAGGGATAAAATCAAGCAATAGCAAGATTATGATTAAAATGTGCAATCTTCAAACTTGGTCCTACTCTTGTGGAAGTTGATTGGTTGGTTGTCTGATTAGTTGAATTTGGAGCGTTGAAATGCTGATTGGAAAATCAAATTGTTTATTTGGGAAATTAATTGTTGATTTTATGCACATTTTTAAATGTACAAATCTTATATTTGGTTTTAGAAGTCTTTTCATGTCAGAAGGCTTGAGTTCAAGTCAAGTCGCAAGTTATTGTTGTCAAAGTCTTCTTTGATTATGTTGAGTCGCAAGTCATGTATCTTGTGAACATTACTATATTATATTGCTGTCTGGGCACATATTTGACTGACTTGCTACAATATACTCTGTGCCATAGCAGATTGAAATTTTGTTATATTTTCAATGTATTTAACATTTTCAGGCCAAGTGCTAAATATATGCCCTTTACTAAATTTAATTGGACAGTATTTATCTCTCTCTTGTAAGATAATATTTTGTTCCACTCCACAAGGAGCTGGTGGAACATGTTAATTAAAACCTAAAAACTAGTAGTTATTCTACTAAATAAAGCAAGGTGTGACTTAGTATTCTCTCTTGCTATCAGTCAATAAAAGGCTAAATGACTTCAAATAGAACCATGATTGGAGAGGGGTTCTGAGGAGCCTTCTCAAGTGTAATTACAGCATGATTCATTCTATCTTTAAACTCTTCCCTTCAGGAAATTATATGATGGAAAAGTGCAGAAACCATAATTCCCAGCCTATGTTTGTGACTGCGGGCAACACATCAGCATGCATTTATCGTTTATCTTTTATAGTGTCAGTAAACTGTTCATTTTACAGCATTTAGTGATGTCAGGTTGTAATCAGCTGTGATTCTTCCATTATAAAACTTTCCCAAAAGTATTATAGAAGAAGTGGAATACTTATAAGAAAGCCAAAAGGTCAAGGTTTAGCTGGTTAGCATTATCCACTGAACCCGTGCTGGTAATGCAATAGAGACTGCCCCAGAGGGATTTACAGCCTTTATTTCCTCATTCTAGAGAAGGACGGCAGGCTCCAGCCCATTCAAGTTCAAAGACGCTTGAATCGTGCACTCGCGACGTGGCCGTTCAAAATGTTAACTTATAAACAGATCTTATCGCACATCCGTCCTCAGGACTGGTATGCGTCAATAGATCTGAAGGAAACATAATTCATGTACCAAATGCACTGCGTTACAGGCAGCTTTTTAGATTTGCATTCGAGGGAACTGCCTATCAGTATAAAGTCCTACATTTCAGTCTGTCTCATGATCCCCACTCATTCACGAAATGTATTGATGCACCGCTCAGCCCATTGAAAATGAACAATGTGTGTGTGTGTGTTTTGAATTACCTCGGCGAGTGTTATTACTAGACAATCAGAGGCACTACTGAATGAACACAAGAGACTTACTGCTTTGCCATATGGAAAATCAAGACTAATGTCAACTGGGCGAAAAGAACACTTTTCCCCAGCCAGCTAATCTCCTTTTTATTATTTGGTCTTGACTACGTGAGCATGTGTGCGCACCTCACAAACTATCTCGCTCTCCTGCTGATCACCCGATTCAGCACCGGCTGTGCATCCTAATGGCCCGGCCATGCCCTCCTCCTCATCATAATATACTACGTACTTTTTAAGTACGGCTCCCTGTCTTTTTACACAACCACCTGTATTCAGACCAAATGTCACAGGCACTTTCATTACAAATAAACTTCAAACTATATGACCATAGTTCGTATATACAGCTCTGAAAAAATTAAGAGACCACTGTAAAATTATCAGTTTCTCTGGATTTACAACTTATAGGTATGTAGTAAAATTAACATTTTTGTTTTATTCTGTAAAGTACTGACAAAGTTTTTCCCAAATGCCAAATAAAAATATTGTCATTAGAGCATGTATTTGCATAAAATGCTACTGGTCAAAATAACTAAAAAGTTAGTGTTTTCAAACCTCGAATAATACAATGAAATTAGTTCATATACATTTTTAAACAACACAATAGTAATGCTTGGAGCATTGTCCTCCTGTAAAAAAAAACAATCCACAGAGTTGGGGAACATTGTCAGAGCAGAAGGGAGCAAGTTTTCTTCCAGGCTAACCTTGTATGTGACTTGATTCATTTGTCCTTCACAAAGACGAATCTGCCGGATTCCAGCCTTGGAGTCGGCGGGGCTGGGTCGTGATGGCCTAATCAGGCTAATTAAGCTCTTGAGAGGGATAAAGGCTGACTGGAGACGGCAGTGTGACAGAGAGAGCGATTTACAGGCAGCTGTCTGACGTCTGTGTGCGTTTGTGTCTTTTTGGTTCTGTTTATTATTAAAATATATATATTGTCAAGCTGGTTCTTGCTGCCTCCTTTCCATTTATCCCTTTACATTCTAATAATAAGAAAATCTTTTTGAGTACCAAATTAGCACTTTAGAATGCTTTTGTAAGGAATTGGTGACTCAGTTGTTTCAAAAAAATTATTTAACCATGATAGCAAACATAAACTATTTCAAACTGTAATAATAATTTGCAATTAATGATTTTAGCAGTATTTTTTATTAGTTTAATGCATCCTTGGTGAAAGGAAGCATCAATTTCTTTCAAGACAAAAATGTCTTTGTGTTCTAAAAATGGAAGCATATATACTATAATATCATTTTTATAATGTCTCTTGTAAAGTAATTGATTAGTTTTTCAGCAAACTACTTATTTATTCTTACTTGAGTCATAATAATAATCAGTACTTCTAATTGTACTCAAGTGAATTATTTCTTCAGAAGCAGTACTTTTACTTAAGTAAAAAAAATCAGTACTTTTTCCACCACTGGTTATGTTGTAGTGCGCTGTAGGCGATTTATAAGAGTGCATATTTTATTTCCCTTATCTGTTTGCATGATCAGCTGGGAGCACAGACATTTCAAAATAAGAGTCCCAGTGTATTTTAGGCTTGATTTTAGTTAAAATTGCTGTATTATGCTCCAAAACTTTTTTTTTTTTTTCTGGTTATTATAGGAATTTAGATTGCACAATTAACTGCATCTGGGATTTCATTCAATTTGGACTCTTGTAGCCTTTGTTTGGGCCATTACATGATGGAAAGACTAAGAACATTTTTGCTAACATTTAACAATCAATCAATTTAAAAAAAAATAAAACTACAGTATATGTAGATTAATCTGCTTTTGTGCTGCTTTTAAGCACTTATTGGAGTAACAAGCTAGTGTGTGTCTGTGTCTATTTTCCTGTTATCTGCAATAATATGTGACAGAAAAGCCTGTGAGCAAGTACCAATATTTATTTGTTTTATTTCTCTATTATCTGCCATTATAAATAATGAAAAAGTGCCCGTGAAGAAGTAGCCCTGACAATATTTATTTATTCATTCAATATGTATTTTATCAGCATGAAATGTAAAAGACTGAGATGAAACTTTTTTAGGACGGCCCTGAATACATCGTTAGATGATGTGAATTGCGTTGGGGCAGGGCAGGTGCAAGCATTGCGATCTGTTTACAGTCAAAATGCTTCACACTTGTCTCGCTTACTTCCATGAGCCAGCACCCACTCTTTCATTGTGGGGCTCTCGCATAGATCTGGCTGAGGAGCGAGAGATGGGTCCGTCCCTATCGCTCGCTCTCTCCCCAGATCCAGCTGATCCTTCTTGTAAGCCTGAAGCGTGCTTCGGCACCACTTTGGTTCACAAGGGGGACACTGAACCTCTGTACATTCCACACACAATAATAAAGCGGCTGAGGAATTACTCAAGGTGGTCACTCGGGCTGTGGTCAGACTACAGTTAGACTGGCCACACGAACAAAAGACCCCCAAACGCTCCAAACTAGAAGACATATTTCTGTCTGGTGGCCAAAAAAAAAAAAAAAGGGAAGGGAACACTATATCAGTCCCTTCCTTTCTTTGATGACCTCCATGATGAGCTCTCTCGTTCATGGAAGAAACCTTATACTTCCTGTGTCTTCGTGCCCTTGACGTCAACATATTCGATTATCGTGGGTGCCGAGGCACGGCGGTATTCAGTGATGCCACCAATAGAAGAGACACTTGCGGGTTATCTCTCACCTGGCTCGGAATCATCACTAAAGAGACCCACTCTCCCCACAAAGCCGTGCAGGACCACATCCACGCTTGTGGGGAAGGCTTATCATGCAGCAGGTCAGGCTGGTGCTGCCCTGCACACTGTGGCAGTGTTACAGGCGTACCAGGCTGATCTGTTGAAGGACCTGAGTGTGGGCACCATTGTCGAGGAAGAGGCTTTATCTGAGCTTCGTTGAGCCACGGTTCTGTCTCTCCACACGATCAAGCAGACGGCCTGCGCCATTGGCCGGTCTATGTCGGCTTTAGTCAGCATGGGGAAGACACTTATGGCTCAACTTATCGGGCATCAGAGACAAGGACAAAAATGGCCTTCTCGATGCCCCAGTTTTGCCTTCTGGCTTATTTGGTGGTGCTATGAATGTAGTTATCACCAGGTTCCAGGAGGCAAAAAGTCATGAGAAAGCCTTCGGGCAATTCCTTCCTCGATGCACTCAGGGGGAGGGGCCGTCAGCCACCCAGCCCCGCCCCTGTCCTTCTAGAAGGGAGGCTCAAAAACAAAGCGTGGCGAGTCGTGCTCCCCCCCGTAGAGACTGGGGACCGGCTCGGCACCCTCAGCAGCCCCTAAAGCAAGACCTCAGGGCAGCCATTTCTAAGATGAAAAAACCCTGATGGCCTTGTGCCCAGCCTTGTGGGGGTAGCCCCCCTTGGGATGGGGCACATATATCATCCACTTCTAACCTCCCGATACCCCCACGAAACCTCTTCATTCCCGCCGCCTCTGGTGTTTCGGGAGTTAGAGGCTTCCAGCGAAATGTTGGGTGTACCGTTGCTTCCTGCCTTAGTCCGGGACGTGGAACACTCGACATCCCATCAACAGGAAGTGTCAAAAATTAATACTCATCTCAGAGACCTGGCAGCGTGGAAACTTCTGACAGGTATTTCTATGTGGGTCCTAAGAACAGTAGAAAAAGGCTACAGAAATCAATTCGTTCGCCATCCTCTGCTTGAAACCGGAGCAAGCATGTCTATTGTGGAAAGAACTGCAAAATCTCTTGGTCAAAGGGGCCATAGGACATGTTCCCCTTCCAGAGAAAGAGTCAGGTTATTACAGCAGATACTTCCTGGTTCCCAAGAAGGGTGGGGGGTTGCGTCCGATCTTAGATCTTCGAGGCTTGAATCACTCAGTCAGGGCATTCAATTTCAGGATGCTAACAAGCTAGACGGTCGTGTCCCAAATCCAACATCACAATTGGTTGGTCACGACTGATCTCATGGACGCATACTTTCATATAGAAATTCTGCCACAACATAGGAAGTTCCTGAGGTTCGCTTTCGGGGGCGAAGCCTTCCAATATCGGGTTCTTATAAATGCAAGCTAATAGACCTGCTGCTGTCTAGTGTGTCATTATAATAATCAAACAACAAGAACAAGAAAATGAGAAAACACTCACAGCTCATGACTGAATAACTTTAGTAGCTTTAAGAAGTATTATTGTATTATAATCATACTGTGAAGACCAGTAGTAGCTTTATGTTGCATTTCATTCTGAATGTTTACTTGAATACTTGATAGCCAATCTACTGTTAATAAAAGCACAGAATTTTCTTAATTTCTATTTTTTTTGTCCTATTTTTTATCTATTTCTGTTCATTTGCAGTTTTTTGTTGTTATTTTATTTCTGACTGTTTACTAGTCTTGAATAATTACTTAAGAACTCAAAACCATTCTTACATGATTAACATATTAGTCTTATTATTTGTTGTGGTTTTGAAGCTAGTATTGAGAATTGTCAAATTTCACAACCGACTATTGAAATTTGGTATTGTGATAATGTATAGCCTTTATTATACATGGTAGATCTTGCTGCAATAACATGAAAAAGTGAAAAATAAGATGAAAAAGTAAATCTCATTCTATAGAAGTGTTAGCACCCCAGCTGTTAATGATGACGATTGAGGCTTTCCATTATTTAACTACCGTACGCAACATAAAATAATTATCACATGACAATAGTCTCCTCCCCTACCCAGTGCAGTTTACATTTCTGTCACAGAGAATTGAGTTGATTGCATAGGTATAACTATGACGACCATCCTATAATCCCACCCACATTGATGTGGTACTAAACTGCAGTGGAAATGCAAGCTCCAAAAAGTAAAGCAAGTCGAGTTGAGGTGAGTCGAACCGTAACGTGCAGTGGAAAAGTGCCATTTGATCATTTAAGGGCGAACCCGCATTTGCGATCTCGGAGCACACGCATGTAAAGCGTAAAAATATTAACCCCCTGTCAATCAAACAGTGTGCAGTTACAGAGGTCAGGAAATCCTACAGCATGTATTCCAACCAGTGGTTGTCTTGCTATTGTGATCACTGAAATGAACTACTTCTTGATGTATAACATAACTAAATATAGAACACTACTCAAAAGTTTGATCGAGGACATTTCTCTTTTTTCCGATAAACATCTAGATAATCTCTCACAGCAGCCCAATAATCTCAGTGATAGATAGTTAAATTACAGGCAACAATATTGACACAGAATTTAATAAGCAGAAATATGAAATCTACCTCAATATGTTTCTTCAAATAAACTCACATGACACAGTCAAGCAATTGGCCTTTTTCACAGCGAAAATCCCTTTTAGGTGCGGCCGTGATGTTCAGGTGTTGAACTGTGTTTGAGGCATTCTCCACAGATGGTGGCATGGCACCAAATCTGCAGCTGCTTTTCAAAATTGTTACGTATGATTTCATTTGACGGGAGTCACGAGACTCTCATAGCCAATCACGTTGATAGATAAAAATAAATTCAGGACAGGGAAGTAGCAAACACAGACGATGGGAAAATAGCGCAGTAAAAGTTCAGTTACAGCTCTTTAAATGTACTCAATTAAAAGTAAAAGTATAAAAATTTTAAACTACATATAAAAGTTGGGAAAAAGTACTTAATTACTGGAACGTGAGTATTTGTAATACGTTTCTTTGCACCCCTAACTGTGAGTGATAAACATGTTTTGAGTATTTAAACTTGTAGATACCCTGTTTTGCAGCCTTGTGCAATGTGTGTCCCAGCTTGATTGATTGGGTTTGTTCTGGTATGAACATACAGTATTAATTTTATTTGTTCAGGTCTGAAATAGTCATTTAAGTCTTAAATTTGACTTTAAAAACTGCAGTAACCCTGGATTAGTCATGTAGCATTTTGAGCTCAGGTGACTGGCTCAGAAAAATTTATAAATAAATAAAAAGGCAGTAGAACTGAACGACAATGAGCAAACATGTCATTTTAAACAGCATACTTCCAAGAGGATGTACGCTAGCCGAGCACCTGCTATTGAGTTTTATTTGGAATGCAAACAGATAACTTTATCCAGGTATTATATACTTCCTTGTAATAAACCAGGGGGATATACACTCAAACCCTTTTATCTTTTGTTTGCTGTCAATACTAAAGTTTAAATTGGACAGAGATTGTATTTATAAATGCATAGTTGGTTAGACAGCACACATCATTGTGGATTCATAGAATGATCCTGGCTCCTTAGGGTTCTTTACTCCTCGTTTCCTGTCTAACAACAGTCTCAATCTCTACATCATTTCAACAACTTATCACTGATGATCATAAGCCTGCTTACTCCTTGCATTCAGTCATATCTCTATTATTAGATATAGGGGGATTTATGATGTCAGCTCAAAAACCTAGTCTGTAGGATGTGAAAAGTCATTTCACTCTGCTCAGTTTTTTTTTTTTTTTTTTTTTGGATGATTATAGCTCTCAATACTGAAATAGCAATGGAGATACATCCTGAGCCCTTGATGGCAGCAATAATGCTGAATAAGATCCCATATGTCTGTGTATTTCCCAGCCAGCCAGGAGCTCTCCTGTCTTTAGGGCTTTTGTTCTGATAAGTAATTACAGCATGTTTCATAGTCCCTAATGTCCTTGTTGGAGAGCACTTTATAAACACTGAGCACATAATAGCTGTCTGAATGCATTGGCAACATCCTTGTCCAATGTGTATGGAAAACAAACAGCAAGCTGAAAGATTACTCTGAAATACAGGTGCAGTGTCATTCACTTTATTCTGTTTAGATATGAGGCTGGCAATTGTGGTCAATGCAGCCTCGTATCCACCCTCAGCCATCAACACAACTTATTGAAAATACATTAAGCTGTCAGTTCTAAAAAAAATATGCATTTTCCAACCTCACCTCAATTGTCTTCAATGCTTGTTTTTCTACCTGCACCTACTGGGTTGTCGCACAGATGCTGAAAAATGTCCAGTATTGTAGCTTCAGAAGGAGTGGAGGAAATGTGTCGAGAGGCTTTCCCAAAACTCATTAAGTCATGTTTGCTGGACATGTTTGTAACTCACATATTTCATTTTGATCAGCAAACATTTTGTTATTGGGTAAAATGGCTGTTAACAGCACTGAAAACAAAATAGCTTCATCTGGTAAATCTACATAATCTGGTTTTATTCAAGTCTAAAATATTATTTATTTAATATTACAGGAATCAACCAAATAAACATTAGGTTATTAGCTACTACTCTTTATGACTAGACATTAGGTTATCGGAATGACTAGTAGACAACTCCGTCTTGAAAAGTCTGTATAATTAGGTGGGTTTCAGTTTTACCTGACCCTGATTTATTTCTTTGGGGAAGTTCACATGTAGGGCGTTTTTTTGTTTAAACAGTTGGAGCAAAATAGAATGGAACAGAAAGCAGGGGGCTTGAAACACATTTTTAACTTAATGTAGAGATAAACTCTGTCAGTACTTACCCCAGTGGCCAAAGAGCACAAAAAGAAGCCACCTATCAGACAGTGCACAGGGGTGGGATGGCAGGGGAAGAGGGTTATATTCATGAGAAAGGCAATACTTGATTGGACGATCCAGTAATATTTACCAGGAAAGCACTACCTGATTGGTTGGAAAAAAAATATAGCCCTATCCCTATTGTAAATGTGATCAATTAGGTAGAGTCTTCTCCTACCATCCTGCATTTTGCAAATCCACACATGGGAGCTGAAATGAGAAAATAAAAAGTGATCTTTAAAAACTTCCTCATTTAAGTAGTTTCTCTACTCCTTTACCATTTGACCTATTAACAAGATCGACCAGTGGTTGTCTTGCGATCGACCAGTCGATCAAGATCGTCGTTATGAGCTCCACTGCTGTAAAGGATGTAATACAGTGAAGATAAATGCATATTTTATTTTAACTCTACCCCCAAACACCAACCCTAAACCTAACTGTCAGTGGAGTAAAAATGGAACCGGAACAATGGAATTATGATCATCACTGATTATGCAAACGGTTTTAACGTGGGATGAGAGCCAGGGTCTGTTGATGCAAGACGCTTTTGGCTGCACCATAGGAGAAGGTAAACACTCAAAAATGTCTGATGGGTGTTAGCGCTTATCAGTAATTCAGCATAATGTGGCAGACGTCAGGGTACTGGAACATTTGGAAAAAACTTGTCGAATTCCTGTGTGATCACGTTGGCAATTTGTGGGATTTAAAGTAGGGATGTGCTCGAGTAATTAAGAACTCATTCTGAACCAGCTACTCTAGTATTAAAAAAAAAACTGATTGTATATCGCAAATTCATTTTCATTCCACATTTGCCTGCTGTGAGCAGCATTGAATTACACTGTTCTCTCTGAATCTCTCACCAAATATTGCAGTTAAAACTGAGTCCAGTGGGGGGCACTGTGGTTGTGTGTCATTAAGGTGTTGCATGAGAGAATATATCATGATTAACCTCTGACTTCAGTATTGCCCTCATTCCAATCTTGACCCTAAACCTAGAGTTACGGTGTCCAAATCATAGCGGAAATGAGCGTCCCAAAGCTGCCCCTATGGTCTACTATTTCCAGTAGATTTTCAAAGTGTGGATCCACAATACCTTGCTCGACAGAAGACATGTTTGACAATTTGCTTCAGAACTACAAATGTCATATGTGAAAAAAACTACAAATATGGGGTGAGAGTGATGGCGCATCTTCACTTCATAATATTTTTACAAAATAAAACAACATTAACTGTAACATAAGTTTGGTTGAATGCTATAGAAACTACTTTGTTCTTGCTGTCGGACGAAGACGCTGATCTTCTTAAAGGGATAGTTATCCCAAAAATGTTAATTCTCTCATCATTTTCTCACCCTCATGCCATCCCAGATGTGTATAACCCTACTTTCTTGTGCAGAACACAAAGATTTTTAGAAGATTTTTAGAAGAATATTTCTGCTCTGTAGGCCCACACAGTGCAAGTGAAAGGTGTCCATCCTTTGAAGCTCCATAAAGGAGATAAAGTCAGCATAAAGTCAATCCATAAGACTCCAGAGGTTTAATAATGTCTTCTAAAGCAATATAATCGGATTTGGGTGAGAAAAGACCAAAATAGAACTCCTTTTTACTGCACATCTTACTATTGCATTCTCTAGGCACTATCATGATTTCAAGCTCGATTACACTTCCTAGCATTTGACGCATATGCAGAGCGCTAGATGGTGCAATGGGAAGTGTAATCAAGCTTGAAATAATGATCACCAAAGAGGCTGCTGCCAAAATGTACAGTGAAAAAGGATTTTGGTCCGTTCTCACCCAAAACCAACTGGATCACTCTAGAAGACATGGATTTAACCATTGTAGTTTGATGGATCATGTTTATGCTGACTTGATCTGCTTTTTTGAGTTCCAGAGGCTTGGCCACCATTCAATTGCTTTGTATGGACAAACTGAGCTGAGATATTCTTCTAAAAAAACGGTTTGTGTTCTGCTGAAGAAAGTCATACACATCTTAGATGGCATGAGTGTGAGCAAATGATGAGAGAATTGTTTTTATTTTTGAGCAAAATAACCTTTTAAATATTGTACAATCAAGTGGCTTCATTTACATTGATCAGTCGAAAATAATCTTTAAGGAAAAGTGCCAGCACCATATACTGTAGATAAAATACTGAATTACTACAGCCAGAAAATGAACCAAATTAACATAATTGTCTGTTCTCATTTTATTTGTGTCATTTATTGTAAAGGACTGTTGTAATGATGTAAAAAGAATATGTAAATTAAGTTATCACAGTGTAATTAAAGTGTTCTGTCTTTCTGACTTGGTACCACTGAAGTAGAAATTAAAAAGTAAAAGTTTTACTTTACTTGATGATGAATCATAAGATCACATCTTTAACTTTAAATATACATTTTATCTGTGTTATAATTAATCTGCAACAAATTATAAACATCACACATTGGATAGAGATAATTATAGAAAAAGAGGTAAGTTTGTATTGCATTAACTACACTTTAATACATGTATATATGATTATATGAAAACAGCGACAGATCTTCAACAACACAGGTTCTTCTCTAATATGGTAGGAAGTATTGCAGGGTATTGTCAATAAAATGTATTGAAGAATAATGAATGAATGAGAGTAAAATTGAAATGAGGAACATGCATCTCATGATAACTGTAACAGGATGATTGACAGGTCAGTGTACGGTGACAGGATACTCGTGACAGAAGTGTCTGGTTTTAAGATGCGATTTTTTGATGTAATAGTGTGTATCAATTCTTGAACCTTGTTTTGTGACACACTAAAAAGTAGACACTTTTCCATCAGAAAGAGTGCCCACTTTAAGGGCATAGTATAAGTAGGAGAATTGGGATCCAGCATTGGTTTCTGTGTAAGCTCTGTTTGTTTTTTACAGTTATTTAAAAATATTAACATTTTTGTTAAAGAAAATTGTTCGTTTAATTTTTTTCCCAAAAGAAAAGCAAAGTTTGTTGAAGTTATCTTATTTTGAAACAGTTCTTGGTAATGTTTGTGAATAAAACTAAATATTATATTCACGAACATGTCATATTTTAATGTGCATTTTGAGTTATCGATTACTCGTTTTTTTTGTGGGTTAGCGAACTCTACAATATTACTCAAAAATGCCCATCCCTAATTTAGAGAGTGTTTTGTCTTATTTATCCATCTGGACCCATATTCACAAAGATTTTATCTTACTACTAGGAGTTCTCCAAAGAGTTCCTAGCTAAGAGTTTTTGCTTAACAGCTATTCACAAAACTGGGAAGTCACAAAAATGAAGGAAATCTTAATGTGAGAGTAAGGCAGAGTTGACCTTGTTGCTATTGATGATGTCACATTTTATTAGCACACTCTATTAAATCGGCCAAAGTGATTGGTAGAAAGCGCAGCATTATTTTTCAGCAAATTCCTTATAGACAGATATTGGGATATAAATAACAATTATAATATTTATAGACAGATGGACAGACATTCAGACAGACGGTCAGACAGACAGAATAGATAGATAGATAGATAGATAGATAGATAGATAGATAGATAGATAGATAGATAGATAGTTTTCCAGTTGATGAATATTTGTTCATCCTGTGTTGGTGCAATAAAACAAGCATGCGCATCTACTGTATCAACTACACCGGTGAGCCCTGCCATGGCCATGAATGCCGCCTTTTTTATTTGCAGCGAGCACGCAACCACAGAAAGCATACACTGTGAATTGTCTGATGATGTGCGGTCAGGAGAGGGTATATATATTTTGACGAATGACAGAAATTCCCAATTCATCCACGCTACACGTGTCATTTTACATGTGGCTGCAGAGCAAAGGTTGTCTAAATTGATTTCCGTGGTAATGGGTTGTTTAGGTTCGCTGGAGATTTGCATCTCTAACTTTGTAATAGCCTACTGAAAACACAGTGATTTAGACTATACCTTTTTTAAAGGTCAATGTCACTATTACAATGTTTATAATTTTATAATGTTATATTATTCAAATATATCCACTTAACTGTGATTCAAGAGATACCTTTTTAAAAGGAATATGTCATTATAATATTCTAAAACATTGTTCTTAATGTTGAATGACGACAGCCTGCATTCTTCTGAACATTAGTGAGTCACTAAACTCAGGAGTTTAGGGTTTAGGAGCTACTTTTAGCATTAAACTGCTTCATGAATTACTCGCAGATTACAATTTTACGAGTCCTAAAATTAGGAGTGACACACCCCTAATTTTTATTAGTTGCTCTTATATTCCCGTGTTTGGAGCTACTTTTGGCCTTAAAATTGTTTTGTAAATATGGCCCTGTTTTGTATTTATTTAAGCTTTTCAAGCCTTTGCTATCTAAACTTGCTTTTGTCAGCAGATTGTTCACTGTGTATACTCTATGAATACCTACAGTATACTGTTCTGTGATGAATAATTCACTGCTAATTCATCCCATCAAAAGAAGGAATGCTGTGTTCATTATTTAATTGGCTCTTAATGAAGGCTCTGTCAGCTAATACAACCTCAGACTATCCCTTTTTGAGGTAATGAACCTTTGGAGGAAGTGATTACATTTGTTATTAAGCAGGTAGAAGCTCAATCACTGTAGTGATTAATTCCCATGGCAATGCTTTTAACACATTATAAGAATAAGACACAATTGAACTAATTTTACACTTATATCTTGACTCTTATCTGCTCATTTGCTTTCACTCAAGCAGCAAAGAGAGTGTGCAAGTTGTACTGTTAGCCTGTAATTGAGTATTTCTTGTTATATAAGATATGTTCATGTTATTCACATGAAAACACCTTTGTAGATCATGAGTCACAATGTTTGCATCCTTGGTATATGATTAGGAATGCAATGTGCTTCCCACTGTTTTTAGGCTGTTTTTATCAGCTGTGAGTATACTTCCCCTAGAGATGCTTTGTGTTTAGTCTTACCCAACTATTGCTTATACCTCATTATTATTCGGTAAAACCATCGAGATGGACATGAAGGTCATGGGATTACACTGCCCATTTAATCTGCTGAGTAAAGCCAGACTCATTAGTTAACAAAATTGAAGACTGACATCCAGATAAAATATAATTGTTTCTTATGGTATCATTTTATATCACCAGAACTTGAATTTGAAAAAAGCCTCCGAATTAATGATCTTGAAAAAAGACTGGGTGTAATTTGATGTTAGCCAAAAATGTTGTTGATTTGTAATATTTGAAAAAAAAATTGTGTGAATTCACCTAAAAAAATCAGGTTGTGAAATTCAAGTTTTTATTATTCAAGGTGTGGATTTCAGGTCATGAAATTCAGGTCTCAATTTTCAGGTTGTTGAATACGAGTTGAGAAATTCAGGTGGAAAATTCGAGAATGACATCCAGGAATGCAAGGAAGAGCAAACGAGCGTCGATGTAATCCGACAAACTCTCGCTTGGACAATTGCAAAGCTATGGAAACAGCTCAAAAAAGTTATTTTAAATGAATTAATTAATATATATAGTATATTATACACACATATAGCAGTAAATATATATATAGCCTACATGTATATTAATGTGCAAAACGTCTTTTCTTTGCTCCTTGGCAATTCACATTGAATGAATCTGCCGAAAAGGCCATTAAAATGATTCACGTGCACGCATACATGACCAGATAATACGATCCCCAGTTGATCCATAACACCGGCCAATCTCAGCGGTACATCACAGTCAGGGCTGGTCTGATAATCTGGCATACTGGGCATTTTCCCGGTGGGCCGACGCACTTTGGGGCCGATCAGGGGCGGACTGGCCAATGGAAGAACTGAGCGGGCCGGTGGGTCGGCCGCGAAACAGCCGAATGGGCCGCGATAAGATAAAATGAGTCGCTGCATTATAGAAAAAAAAAAGAACCACAAAACGCCGCCGTGATATGCAGAAAAGGACAGCGAACACCTTAACTTTTGGGCCAGTTGCTATGTAAAATCCTAGGCTGATTCAGAAGTTTCAAATGATTTATGCTGTTTTGTGGTCTGATTAAAATACAAAAGGTCTGTGATGATCACATGTCACGTTCTGTCTGCACCTGTTTTCATGGACTCTTATTTTGAAGTTTTCTCCCTCACTACATTTCCCATAAGTCACTATTTCAATCACTCCTTCATTGTCCCCACCTGCATGTCATTCCCTCCTTTGGTTCCTGATGTATAAATATCCTTTAGTTCTTTCTGTCTGCATCAGTCCTTGAATGTTTAACGTAAATGTGAAGGTTGATGTCCAGCGTTTTGCTCTGCTCCAGCGTGTGTTCTACTCAAGCGTGTGTGTTCTACTCCAGTGTGTGTATTTCTCCTGTGTTTAATATTAAAGGATTTAAAGTTCCTACTCCTGTGTCTCCTATCCTCCTTGAGTCCCAGCACACACCCAAGCATTACATCACATCTATATGAATGTAAGAGCTGCTTCATGTAAGTCATGAAGAACACATGATAAGTGAAAGCAACCGAGGCAGTGTTTATGACTAATGTTTACATTATAGTCTGGCGGTGTGAGTAAAGTCTGCTACATAATCTTATGTGTTTATTGATCAACATTAGTATATACACATGATACTGATATTTTAGTGCTTTTTTTTTTTAGTGCTTTTTTTTTTCATGAAATACGATAGTCTGGATGTTATGAACTTATATACATTAGTGAACAAATGAACATTTGTGCTGAATTTGACAAGTGCACAGATAACTTCTAGGTTACGGATGTAACCTCTGTTCCCTGATGGAGGGAACGAGACGTTGTGTCGAAGAAGCGACACTAGGGGTCTCTCTTGAGTGCCGAATATACGTTTGATCTATGAAAAAAGCACAGCCTGGGTGCAATACACCAATGAAATGGCGTCCACCACCCAGTGGGAGAGCCTCTGTTTGGAGACAGCATTCCCTTTCCGCTGTCCACCAAAGCAGACAAAGAGCTGCTCAGAATGTCTAAAGCTCTGCGTGTGGTCCAAGTAGGTACGAAAAGCATGTACCGGACACAGCAACGATGGGGCTGGGTCTGCCTCCTCCCGAGGTAGCGCTTGCAGGCTCAATATCTGGTCTCTGAAGGGCGTTGTAGGAACCTTGGGCACGTAGCCCGGCCGCGGTCTTAGGATCACATGTGTGTCTGCAGGACTGAACACCAGGCAAGTGTCGCTAACAGAGAACGCTTGCAGGTCCCCGACCCTCTTGATGGAGGCGAGCGTGATCAGCAGGGCCACCTTTAGGGAGAGGGTCCTGAGTCCAACTGATTCTAGCGGCTCAAAGGGAGGTATCTGAAGGCCCGAGAGGACCTCTGAGAGATCCCAGGAGGGGAACAGGCTTGGCCGGGAGGGATTTAACCTCCGGGCACCTCTTAGGAACCTGATAATCAAGTCGTGCTTACTCAAAGACTTGTCGTCTACTGCATCGTGGTGGGCTGCGATAGCAGCTACATACACCTTCAAGGTGGACAGGGACAGCCTCCCCTCCAACCTCTCCTGCAGAAATGAGAGTACTGACCTGACTGCGCACCTTTGTGGATCTTCAGCCCGAGAAGAACACCAATTCGCGAACAAGCGCCACTTTAGGGCGTAAAGTTGCCTGGTAGAAGGGGCTTTGGCTTGATTGATCGTGTCTACAATGGCAGGTGGTAGATCAGCTAGATCTTATAATAATTAATAAATAAATGATCAATTGTCACACATTATACATACATTTCTGCATATATACATTGAAATAATTTTTTGTCTTGGCGGTGTTGGGGCTTGAACCCTCGACCTTCTGGTCAGTAACCCAAAGCCTTAAACGCTGGACCACCACTGCCCCTGTCCTCTAGACTTATCAGAACCGGCCGGCCAGGAAACAATCGTGTGTGTGTGTGTGTGTGTGTGTGTGTGTGTGTGTGTGTGTGTGTGTGTGTGTGTGTGTGTGTGTGTGTGTGTGTGTGTGTGTGTGTGTGTGTGTGTGTGTGTGTGTGTGTGTGTGTGTGTGTGTGTGTGTGTGTGTGTGTGTGTGTGTGTGTGTGTGTGTGTGTGTGTGTGTGTGTGTGTGTGTGTGTGTGTGTGTGTGTATACTTCTGTAAAATATATTTATGGAGCCCAGGGTTTGTATTCACAAAACATCTTAAGGCTAAAGTAGCTCCTAACTTGCTAATTTAGGAGAAACTAAAAATAATGGGCATGTCAGTCCTAATTTTAAGACTCCTACATTTTTGCTCTAAGAGTATTTTACAAAGCGTTTTATTGCTAAAACTCCTAAATCTGTGAAAAGTTAGGGGTAGTCAAGAGACAATCCTAAGATGGCTGTTGCTGGCAATCCGCATCGGAACTTAAACATTTTAGAAACATTTCATGATAATGAGCTTTTAAAAAGGTATAGCCTTAATCACGAGGGTATTATGAGCGTAGTAGAGCTAGTCAGGGATGCAGTCACTTCATCAACAAATTGAAACAACCCAATAAGACTGGAGATCAAGGTTTTGACAAAATGGCCACAGGGAAAATGCAGCTATGCAGCACAGACAAACTAGGTATATCTCAGACATCTGTCAGTAGAATATTGCATCAAACAATAAATGCCATCTTCAGACCCCATATCGTCTGTCAATTAATACGGTTTCCTCTTGATGTTCACCAGCTACAAAGAAACAAAGCCTACTTCATGGCCATGGCTGGACTACCCGATGTAGTTGGTGCTATAGATGGAACACATGTCCTAATAATTGCACCATCACAACATGAACACGCATTTGTAAACAGAAAAGAAATTCATAGCATTAACTCACAGGTGGTTTTTGATGCCAACAACAATATTCTGGGCATGGTTGCCAAGTGGCCAGGCGCAAAACATGACTCCCGGATCCTACAGGAGAGTCGCCTTAGGCTGCTGTTTGAGAGGCATCATGTCCCAGCTGGATGTCACTTGGTGGAGGATAGTGGCTATCCCTGCAGGATGTGGCTCCACCCATCCACCCACAACCAGGACATCAGTTAAATTACAACAGGTAAGCTCACAAAATGTTTGCTTTCCTTTTGTAGTTATATTGGTCACACAAACACCTTAATTAAATAAAAAGTATTGAAAAACAAAAAGATTTTAAATATAGAACATATATTGTATTGAATTTTTCAATATGTATTCACAGACTCACTCAAGATGTTATATGTTTTAAAGTCCACAAGAAAACTTGCAGTGTTGTGGAAAGGGGCATTGGACAGTTGAAACATTGTTTTCATGCCCTACATGGGGCAATCCAGCTAACTCCATAGAAAGCAAGCAGGATCATCACTGTCTCTGCCATTCTGCACAACCTGTGCAAGCAACAAAATATCCCACAGCCAGAGGAGTATGAAGATGATAATGATGATGATGATGATGCTGTCTGCTGCAGATGATGATGAAGGTGGAGTGGCTATTCACATACTACAAAGTGGATTGGCATACAGGGACCACTTCACCAATACACACTTTGGGTAAACCATCACAACAACATCCTTCTAGTAAGAGCAGCATCACAGACTAGGAGGGTAATATCACATTTCAGCTCGAATAGTGCAATAGTGCAGATACATGGACCTTGGATTACCAAGATATGATAAGTACTTAAATTACAATTATTGTATCTTTGCCTTGCATCTGCACAAATTATTCAAAACACAAGTTATTGTAATGTATTTATTTAAGAGATTCTCTGTCTTTAAGCATCTTCAGATTCTGAGAATAATGCTCCTCCTGTAAGTGGAGGAGCCTCTCCTGTGTGTCAAGGAGCCTGCGCTGTTTCTTTAATAAACTAATATCAAGTTCCAATTTCTGTTCCAACAGAGATGCTGATGGAGCAGGACCACCATCAGTCATTGCAGGACAGGCAGGAGCAGGGCCTGTAGAGAGGGAGGCAGGAGCCAGGGTGGCAAGAAGAAAGGGGGCAGGACAAAGGGAGGTAGGAGGGAGCAGGGCAGGAAGAAGGGGGGCAGGAGCATTGCCATGATTGGCAACTGAAGTGTTGGCCGTAAAAGAGAGAGAGATTTGGCATCTTATTTTGTCTAGCCTACATGTTGTATCTTTGTGAGGCATTTACAAAATGATTATTATTATTTTGAAAGTCATTGTAATTATATGATTCTTAATTGATTTATTAAACATGAGAATAATTAATGACTGTCCCAGCTGTGAATGATTATATGAGGCAAATGTTTCATTAAAAAAACGTACCCATCAAGTTCATTCAGCAATTGCTTTGCAGGGTCAATGCACCCCTCCAGCCCCGTTATTCTGGTGTCTGAGTGCCCAAGGACACTGTACACCATTGAGGCAATAGGCGATTGAGCCTTGGGTGCTGAGCCTCCTCCTCATAAATGCAATAAATATTTTGAATTATAGATTCTAATTTGTGATGACATAACGAGGTTAATTTATGTATAGGCAAAATGCATTGAATTATGGAGAAAAAAGCTTTGCAGTCAAGTTGAAAATAATGTCCTATTACCTTTGCCAGTTGTTTGTCGCTTGAATTCTGCAATCTCTGCCCTTGCCTGAGACTGCAAACAATACCAGCGCTTTTCACAGTCATCTTTGCTTCTGGACAGAAGTGGGAAAGTCACATTTATTTGCACACATATATTTTCCCATGCTTCTTTTTTGATTTTGGTGGTTATCCCAAGTCCAAAATTCCCTTTATTTATGTCCTTCTTTTCATGTACAAATTGGGCAAGAAGTAACAGCTGTTCTTGCATCCAGTTTGGTTTTCTTTTTCATTTGCACAAAGTCTTACAATCAGCCATGATTATTCTAGTCTGTTAATTAAAAGGCTGCTTATATGCATATCTGCTAATTGTTTACAAGATGCAGACATGTAAGAGGCTGACAATTATCTGAATATATACTTGTATAATTAGTTCTACAATATTTCAAAGATTAAATCACTGACAGAGACCATCCCCTATCAGGCAATCACTGTGGACATAGTTAGTTAGCTTGTTGACATCAGCCATAGCAACGTGGTCAACTCCGCCCTTTCTCTTAATTCTCCCCATTCCTTAGTAAAAGTTGGTCTCAGCAGGTTTATGAAAAGGTTTTAAGAGGAATCTCTTACCTAAAAACTTTTACTGCTATTTAGTAGAACTCTTAGTGGTAAGATAAAATGTTTTGTGAATACAGCCACAGATGTTATTATCACGAAGGTGATGTGGTCTGCCTGCAAATAAACATGATATAAGACACTGACAAATCATCAGTAGTCAACATATGTAATACATATGAGGTTAGACTATCCAGAATTTGTATAAAAATATAAAAAAGTGAGATAGCATGCTAACTCAAGCAAACCAGACTGATGCAAACAATTAGGAACAGAATGTGTGTTGTACATTCGAAGTTCACTATATTTTAATTCAGCACTAGGACAAATGTGCAAGAGAAAGTGAAAGAAAATTCTAATAAATATTCTTAAACAGACAAGACATGCAACACACACTTACAAAACAGGTAAAGGTAGCTGTTGTTTCAGTCAGCCATAGGTCTGTATTATTTCACTTATTTACAGTATCAACAAGAGGTAGCTATATAACCGATTCATATTACAGTGGATGTAATGATTAAACACACTCTGTTGTTCTCTGAAGGTAGAGAAATTGGATTCAGGATCCAATTTAACGATTAAGTTGATCTTTTTTTCAAAACACATTAATGAAATATTAAAAATAAGTATCCCTACAGTGTAACTTTTTGTGTTTTCACAGTTGTTTAAAATTACTTTCTGAGCTGTTTCCATCACTTTGCGGTTGTCTAAGAGAGATGGATCACATCAAAATTCGTTTGCTCTTCCTTGCATTCCCGGATGTCATCCTCGAATTTTGCCACCTGAATTTCTCAACCTGTATTAAACAACTTGAATATTGAGACCTCAATTTCACAACCTGAAATCCACCTCTTGAATAATACAACATTTAATTTCACAACCTGAATTTCTGAATTCACAAAATCTTTTTTTTCTTTAAATTTTTAAATTAACAGCTAAACTTTTACGCCATTGTTTCTTTTGGCTGCATTTAATCTGCAAGGTCTAATGCTCAGATCCTAACGTTATTTCTTTATTCATAGGTGTTCACACATTAAGTGTCATTAAGTGTCATCGCACATTGTATGATACTTACAAATTGATACATACATACATACAAGTAATCCATGCAAACAAACAATGTCGACAAATTAACAATATCTAAAACTTAAAGGATTTGAAATTTTTAAAACTTTAGAGATGTAGAAATATTATGTCAAGTTCGATATATGGCCTGTTACTTTAACCAAAAATTGTGATTTAGATGAAGAAGTGCACTTTATCATACATGCATGAAGCTGTGTCACTGTGAGGTGCACGTGCTTTTCATACAGCATGGTCACAATACAACCAAGTACATGCCTTGCTTTACATTTTTATCAGTTTTCTGGTGAAATTAACACTAGAGGCACTACATCAACTGGGTTTAATTCACTTATTCACTGGGGCTGCAATGCTACATGCATTCGCACCGATCTGAACGGATACAGGGCAAAAAACCCTCATGATATCCCAGGTGTGTATGACTTTCTTTCTTCACCAGAACACATTTGAAGAAAATGTGAAAAATATCTTAGCTCAGTAAGTCCTTAAAATGCAAGTGAATGGCGATTTCTCTTTTGAAGCTCCAAAAATCACACCGTCAGCATAAACGTCATCGATACGACTCCAGCGGTTAAAATGAATGTCTTCTAAAGTGATACATATAAAATATAGGGGTGTTGTATTATGATTTTAATGGTGGAGAATTTTAGTCAGACAAATAATCTAGTAATATGTCATTTATCTAATTTATAATGGTTGTCGAATGAGACTAATTCCATTATACATTTCCTTAATTTCCATAATAATGTAGAATAAGGACAGTTTAATTTAATTCCTAGGTCACACATAATGTTCCTACATATAATGGTGGAGAATTGCGGCAGTTTAATCAGTACTGTGTACATCTACATCAACCAAATTTCCTACATTGCGTTGCCATGATACTGATGTAATCTCACATTCTCCACCATTGTGGCTGATGCAGCACAACAAGGAGTACTTATGCTTTTCAAAGGGTTTTGTCCTGCGACTCTCTCTCTTCTCACTTAGTTGATCTGTGTTAAATATTTGTAGATATAAAGTAATTTCTTCTATATTAAAAAATAATAAGAGAATCAGAGTTTCTCTCAGAGCTTTATTTCAGGAGGAACTGGTTTCTATTAATTAACTGATTCCAAATTGGAATAGTATTGCAAGCAATATCCCTTGGAAGAAAGGTCTTTACCACACAAATATCTTTTAAGTATCAAAGTGAAAGAAATAACTTTTAAACTGATTCATAGATTTTATCCAGATAAGTGCTCTATTTATCTTTTTGTTTATAGAACGCTTAAACGTCTTTGTGTCTGTTTTGAAATTGTACTTACAGTGAAATTTTGGTGTGACATTCTTGATTTCATTTAGTGCCCAATTTTGCATTTACTTATAGGCCTAGTAATAAGGTTTTCATTAATGTGAAAAAAGAAAGGATGTTTTTATAATAAACCTTATTATTCTGTTAGCAAAATACCATATTCATAAATGCAAATTCTCCAAAAGCAAACCGCTCATTTTGAGGTTCAAACATGAAATGAACATTTATTTTGAATCTATTGAACTTTCAGAAAATTTGAAAGCAATAAGAACTGTGGCTTTGTATGAGGACTTGGAAGTCAATTTGGATTGAGGTATTTGTAGGGGCCCTGGATTTTGTTGTTGTGACAATGATGGTGTAAAGATCTTCACGTGGGGAGGGAAAGAAGGTCACAGGGAACTGTATTTTTCCACTCAAAGTTAACATTTTAGTTGACAAACTCAAAATCTCTTTTCAGCTTCACACACATTAGCTCAACACAACACAATCTTTTCAGAAAGGTAGCTTTTCTCTCCACTTGCCACTGGTGTGGTTCCTTTTATATCGCTCTCCCCAAGCTTACTGCAATTGGAAACAGATGTTAGTCATTTCATGATGTCGTCTAGATAGGCAGCAGTATACGCCAAATGTGGTCTGAGGATTCGGTCCATGAGGTGCTAAAACGTAGCTGGGTCCCCAAACAAACCAATCGTTAGCATCACGAATTGGTGTAACACAAACGGTGTAGAGAAGGCCTTTTTTCACAGGATATTGGTGTCAAAGGGATCTGCCAATAACCCAGTGTCGAGTAAAATCTAACGTTGCCCAACCGATCGATCAGCTCATCAATACGAGGCATTGTGTACACATTAAATGAAGACAACACATTGACTTTTCCACCGTGTGACCTCAAAGGGCCTTTGCCACTTAACGAGTAATTTGGAGCTAGATGTGGGAAGTAATACAAGCATTTTGTCTCCCGGTGCAAATCTCCATAGCCGAGTTCCCCTGTTATACAGTCGGCTTTGACATTCCTGAGCTTGGAGCAAATTCTCCTGTGTTAGTTGTCCCAAAGTATAACCAGAGTTTTGCTCTGAGATCAAGAACGTATTGAATTTCATTCTTACTGTTTGTAGGACTGGGGAAAACCCTGTGGAGGCTTGCGGGATCTCTCACACTGCAAATAACAGGGGACTGAACCATTTGTACCAATTTCTAGCATCCTTGTGCATGAACTTGCAAATCATATTTTTTAGGGTTAAATTGCTCAACCAACCCATCTGTTTGTGTATGGTAAACGCTAGTGCGGATTGACTTAATGTCCATGACATTTAGTACCCTGATAAGTGAGGATTTCCCCAACTGAGAGATATTTTGAAGAGTGACTCCACAATTTATACCACTCTCAGGTGTATGAGTGGGTATAAAAGGAGGGAATCATGCGTCTGTACATTCAGATTACTTCTTCAGAGCCGAGCGGTTGTGAGCTGAGATCACTTACTGTTCCACTCACCTCTGCAGAGCTTATGCTGTTGGATCTATGGCGCATATCAGATGGAGGCGATTTGGGGATGGCAGCGGGCTCGGTTTCGCCGAATTGACAGTGGCTCGCATCACGGCCAGTCTGTTCACTCCCTCAAGCCCCCCGGGCTGGATGACGAGTTCGCCACTGCATCGGAGAGCGTTCCACCGTCTGATGCAGAAGACTCAACTGGACTGCTGCCTTCAGGTCAGCACACCCAGTCTGAGGCTGAAGGCCAGATGGCTGACATGCTTGCCCAGGCTGCCATCACTGTGGGGCTGGACTGGAACCCTCCATCCTCCCCACAGCCTTCATGGCTAGACAATTTGTTCCTCTGGTCCTGGTTCCGCTCACAGCCACATTCCCAGAGTTGCATGATGAGCTGACGAGGTTGTGGAGGACATCTTTCAATACCCACAACCAACCTCATCGCTCATCCACTGTCACTACCCTCGACGGCGGGGTGGCCCACGGGCACTCAGAGGTCCCCCAGGTAGACAGAGCGGTTGCGATCCACCTGTGTCCCAAGAACGCCGTCACCTGGTGGGATTGCCTGGTACTCCCCTCCAAGACCTGTAGGATGACGTCGTCACTGACCGCCAAAGCCTACAGCGCCACTGGACAGGCCACCTCCACCCTGCATGCCAAGGCACTCAAAGATCTGCACTTGGGTAGTCCTGACCCCAACGTGTTGCAGGAACTGTGCTCTGCAACTGACCTCACCCTCAGGGCCACGAAGGTCACAGCGTGAACACTCGGGCAGGCGATGGCCACCTTCATGGTCCAGGAGCGTCATCTGTGGCAGAACCTGGTCAAGATGCAGGATGTGGACAAAGCACGCTTCCTCATCGACCCCACCTCCCAGTTCAGTCTGTTTGGCGACACCGTTGAAGACTTCGCCCAGCAGTTCTCATGGGTGAAGAAACAGACGGAGGCCATTTCCCACTTCATGCCCCACCACCGTACCAGCACAGCCGTACTCTGTCTGCTCGCCGAGGGCATCCTCCTGCAGCTTCCAAACGACAGGCAGCTCTGCCTCAACTTGGGCCCATCTCTCAGCCCCAGTGTCGAACACACCGCAGGAAGTGCACACACCCCTATCTCTCGAATGTCCTCCAGGACCCGGAAGGCTCCTAAGCGTTCCTGAGATGGACAACCCAGTGAATGAGACTTTTGCTCCAGAGTTGGTAGACAGATCACTCTGTCCCCTGGTGGAGAATCTCTTAATTTAAAGGTATTTTCTTTGCCACACACCTTTCGGTTTGCAGTACGCACATTCTCAATAATAGAGCAATTTCCTCTTTCCCTGGGTCAGCTGGCCCGCAAATGCCGCTCTCACGGCAACCCGGTGCAAAACGCCAGCAGTTCCGTCACCCTGATCACGGACCTCTTGCCTCCAGATCCATGACTGCTGCACCACCGGCCAGCCAGTTCTGACTATCCCAGAGGATGCCTACAAAGGACCTCCTCCTCAGTCACTAACCTGCCCCCTGCCGGGTGTGCGGAGCGAGGTAAGTGCTTCGAGTCTTCTCTCAGCACTAAAGCCTCGGGGACGCATCAAGGTTGGTATGCAGCGGTAGACCTGAAGGACGCATACTTCCACATCTCTATCTTGCCTTGACACCAACCCTTCCTACGGTTCACATTCAATGGCCAGGCGTATCAGTATAAAGTCCTCCCCTTCGGCATGTCTCTGTTCCTTCATGTCTTCATGAAGTTCGCAGAGGCAGCCCTTGCCCCGCTATGAGAAGTGGGCATCCGCATACTCAATTACCTCTATGACTAGCCCACTTTTGAGAGTCACTAAGCACCCACAGGGACCAGTGCTCAGGCACCTAAGCCATCTAGGGTTCAGGTCAACTGGGAAAAGAGCAAGCTTACCCCATTTCAGAGCATCTCTTTTCTCGGCATGAATATGTTGTAATGGCAACGAGCGTGCTATGTTGGTGCTGAAATGCCTCACCATATTCAAGCCAGGCACAGCAGTCCATCTAAAACAAATTCAGAGGCTCCTGGGGCATATGGACTCAAGTTTAGACTCGAGTCCAGAGATGGGCATGGCGCCCCATACAGCAGGTGTCCAGACGCGTTCTGGTCACCACAGATTCCTCCAAACAGGGTTGTGGTGCCAGGTGCAACGTGCACACAGCCTCTGGCTCCTGGACGGGGCGTGCGCTCTTGTTATATGTCACAACTCGCCCGCCATCTCCTCCTTTGGAGTCAGTAGTGACTCAGGCTGTAGTCTGCCACTCACATCCCGGGCAACTTCAACAAGGCAGTGGTTGCGCTGTCACGACAAGGTACACTCAGCGGAGAGTGTAGGCTCCACCCCCAGGTGGTCCAGCTGATTTGGGAGCAGTTCGGCAAAGCACAGATAGGCCTGTTCGCTTCCCATTGCCCATTCTGGTACTCCCTAGCAGAGGCTCCCCTCAGTACAGATGCAGAGGCAGCGCCAGTACGCATTTCCCCCAGTGAGCCTACTTGCATGGGTGCTGTGCAAGGTCTGGGAGGACGAGGAACAAGTCACTCTGGTGGCCCTCTACTGGCCCACACGGATTTGGTTCTCGGATCTCATGCGCCTCGCGACAAACCCTCCCTGGCGAATTCCCCTGAAGAAGGACCTTCTTTCTCAGGGACGGGGCACCCTCTGGCATCCATGTCCAGACCTCTGGAATATCCACGTCTGGCCCCTGGATGAGATGCAGCAGATCTAAGTGGCCTACCACCTGCTGTCGTAGACATAATCAACCAAGCCAGAGCTCCCTCTACCAGGCAACTTTACGCCCTAAAGTGGCGCTTGTTTGCAAATTGGTGTTCTTCCCGATCTGAAGACCCGTAGAGATGCACATTCGGGTCAGTGTTTCTGCAAGAGAGTTCGGAGGAGAGGCTGTCCCACTCCACCTTAAAGGTTTATGCAGCCGCCATATCGGCTCACCACGACAGAGTGGACGGTAAGTCCCTAGGGAAGCACGATCTGATTATCAGGTTCCTTATCAGCGCCCGGAGGCTGAACCCTCCCAGGCCATCCCTGTTCCCCTCATAGGATCTCTCCTTGGTCCTTTCAGGCCTTTTGAGACCCCCTTCGAGCCGCTAGAAATAGTCAAGCTCAAAGCTCTCTCCTTGAAGACGGCTCTCCTGATCGCACTCACTTCCATCAAGAGGGCTGGGGACCTGCAAGCGTTCTCTGTCAGCGACGCCTTCCTGGAAATCGGTCTGGCAGAGATCCATGTCATCCTTAGACCATGACCAGGCTATATTCCCAAGGTTCCAACTGCTCCCTTCAGGGACCAGGTTGTGTACCTGCAAGTGCTGCCCCGGGAGGAGGCAGACCCAGCCTTGTCATTGCTGTGTCCGGTACGTGTTTTGCACACCTATGTGGACTGCACGCAGAACTCTAGATGTTCTGAGCAGCTCTTTGTCTGCTTTGGTGGACAGCGGAAAAGGAACGCTGTCTCCAAACAGAGACTTTCCCACTGGTTCGTTGATGCCATTGCATTGGCCCACTGCCCCCTTGCGGTTCGAGCACACTCAACAAGAAGTGTGGCATCCTCGTGGGCAGGTAGGATCTACCACCGTGCCATACCCACATGTGGCCTGAAAACCCATGTGACGTATTTCACCACTCCCCCTTTCCTGGGCAGGTGGTGGTCTCCGTGGGGTCTTTTCCCCCTGAAAGAATAGGAGATGTAAAAGAACACCTGCATGTGATAGCGTTAAGATGGCCCCAGCCGCTTTTAACTCTATGCGAGAAACACAGAGAGAGAAAAGGTGCGGCTGGTGTGGCCTGCTCCCATGCTTAGCACGTCGCTTTGTTCCCCCCTTTGGTGTGCTGGGGCGTTGGGGAAGGGTACGTGCAGTCTGATGCAGCCTGTCGCTTTGGCATGCAACTGCCTGCCCGCACTTGGAACAGCAGCACACGTACACGATTCAGCACATGGCATGATTGAATAGGGACCCCTTGTGTCACTTCACTCAACACAACGTCGAAGTCAGCGACAGAAGGGGAACATCTAGTTTACTTTTGTAACCTCCGTTCCCTGATGATGGGAACGAGAGGTTGTGTCCCCCTGGCCACGACGCTGAACTGAGCCACTGCTATGGCCGAACCTTATTCTCGGCTCCTTGGTGCAAAACCTGAATGAACAGATGCATGATTCCCTCCTTTTATACCCGTATGTCCAGCGGATGGACATGCAAATTCTGTCTGCCAATTTCTCATTGACCTTTTCTCAAGTTCAGAGATATAGAGGTAACCTAGGCCTTCAAAGAAGTCCCCTAGTGTCGCTTCACTCGACTCAACGTCTCGTACCTATCAGGGAACGGAGGTTAGAACAGTAACCTAGACGTTTTAACCCGTCTCTATTTCGAGCATCCAGCGGTGTTGACACAGGAATGGAATAATTGCCTCAGGCTTGTAGTAATGTTTCCTTGGTGGCTTACATAAAGCATAGGAGAGTGGACACCTCCTTTATTGCTAATAGAGAGACTCCCACGTTCTGTCATTTAGATGTCTTTTAAGATTAATATCTGAAGGCTGCCCTTTTTAAAACTAATTTATAACCTTCGGCTCATCTTTTCATGCAAAAAATAATGTGATGAATCGAGCCCTGAGTGTGTCACAGACCTTTATTTTTGCATCACTTACTTTTCAAGGACTTTTTTTCCAATTTGAGATGGTTTGTCCAATTTAAATGTATGATTATATTGCCTTATTGTTGCATCACAACTTTTTGTTTAGAGGATTGATTCAGGCACTGGCATAGCCACGGGTGGGCCTGGGTGTGTCGGTGCCACCCATTGGATGGATAATGTCAGTATCAAAGCTTTCAAAACAACATCAGCTAAAAAAACTAAACTCGATCGCTCTCATTATAACAAAGGTTTTTACACACTTGATGGCGATCATATGCACGTTCAGTTGACGGGCATTGTGTATTGGCTCCAACCACTTTATTTTTACCCATCTAATAAAACATTTGTAACAACTGTCATATATGTGAATTGATTGCTAGTAATTGTATTAATTAGGCTATATGTATTAAATAACTTTTAACCCTAGATTGAGTTGAAAAAAAAAAGCTGAATAAAACAAGTTTGTATGTACAAATACACTCAAAACTCCTAAAACTACAAACTCCATAAACTTTATTTAAAAAAATTAAATATTGTTAATTACTAATATCATATGTATGTATAATGTTTTTTATTTATTTTTAATAACTACTATTCATCAAAAGTAGCTGGCAAGCATCAAAAGTAAATTAATTATTTTGGATGATCATTTATGCTCTCAAAAATCCTAAAGACACAGCTAACATTCCAGACACATTCAAAACTTTCCAAACAGCTTAGGGTGATGTATATTTCAAAGTATGAGAAAATTATACAAAAATACTAAATAAGTACAGTAAATACAGAAGCACTCTCATTGTGAAATAAAGCAGAGCCTTAAGCAGAACTTAAGCAGTACTTGCATGTCAGAGTGTCATTAAAGGAAACACCCTGGCATTATATCTTTAATGTATTCTTTATTAAAGTTCAAATAATAAGGAAGAAGGTCATGTAAATAAGTACAAACTCCGAAACAAGCATTTCTATGTGAGGTCAGTGAAACTTCTATGAGCTGTGTGAAGTGACCCAATCTAACGGGGAGAGATTGAAAGTGTATCAGCACGCTTGATTCAGCAAGATCAGAGATGCCCAAACAAGGGCCCACGATAACCTTTGATTTGGCCCACCTTAAAGTATATGACAAGATTGAAAATATAAAGAAATGCTATTGACGCATCTTTTCATTGCATTAACATTGCAAAGTTGTTGTTTTTTGCATGATTAAATAATAAACGAGGGGTGCCAGGGCAACTTTAATATTTTAATATTAAACAGTTTGCAGAGCCTGAAATTTGGTGCAGGATTTTTTTAAACATAAGACAAAACACTTGATAACAATATAATTTTTTGCAGTGATTTTTTTCACTGAATTAAACTTAAAGTTCACCAAAAATGAAAATGTTATGATAATTTACTCACCCTTTCCCCATCCATGATGTATCTGAGTTTCTTTCTCCATCAAAACAGAATTTAAGGCTTCCTCCTTTATAATATGGAGGCCCAAACCTGCAAAAACCTGCATAAATAAATGTTATAATAAAAATAAATCAAGGAATAAATGTCTTGATAAAACAAATATAATTAGTATTTAATTTAATTTATTCCTGAATTTATTATTGTACGATTTTATTCCTTTATTATTTTCTATATTTATTTTTAACTTAATTTTTTATTTTTTTTTAATTTATGTGTTAATTTATTTTTTATATTTTATATTTATTTATTCCCACATGATGCTCCAGTGCATCATTGGTTGAGAGCTCAATAGTACTTATCGAAAGCAAATAAGATGGATGTCCCACCTTAGCACCCTCTGACTCTGACTGAATATGCAGGGACACGAGTCTAACAATCCAGGATGTGCTTCGACATTCATTCAGCCTACAGCTCTCCTAAACCATCAATAAGCACCTCTACTCTAAACAAAACATAGTCATTTGATGACTTAATTCGCTAAGTTGTGCAACTCTCTAGATATATGTGAAGCGTCAGCTATAGATTTTTTTTTTATTGCAGAACTTATATTTACATACATAATCAATCAGGGAAATTAAGCATGGTTGTATCTTTTACAATGAACAATCATAACAACAGAAAACAATATTATGGATTTGCAGACATCAAAATATGAAGTTATATACGCAGAAGAAAAAAAAGCATAAGAAACAGCTCCCCATTTATTTTGTGATTGTAGTATAACAAATAAATCTTGGATTGACTTAAGCTCTTATGTTTTTAGCCCCACAAATAGCTATAGTTTACAAGATATGGCTATGACCTAATGCCACATCAAAACAAGTCAAGAGTAATCGAGCACACGCTTCAATCTACGATAAACCAATGGTAAGCAGGACCAGATGGTTATCATACAAGAGACAGAAATGTAAGAATAAATATAAAAATAAATACACGTGGGAATATTTAAATATAGAAATAAGTACAGGTGGGAATAAATAAATATAAAAATATATGAATGCATGAGTAAATAATAATAAAAAAAAAAATTAAGAATAAAAATAAAAAGAGAAAATAATAAATAAAGGGAAAAAAATTCTACAAAAAGAAATTCAGGAATAACTTTCATTAAAAACGAATTATATTTGTTTTATCAAGACATATATTGCTTTAATTATTTTCTTATTATATTTATTTATTTATTTATTATTTTTGCAGGTTTTGTCCTCCATATTAAACAATGCAAGTGAACGTACAAATGCATATTTAGTGTGCATCAAAATAATCCACACGACTCCATTCAACAAATAAAGTTCTTCTGAACCCAAACGATTGATTATTTTTAGAATCAATACAATACTTATATAGTTTTTAACTGCAAATGTTCGCTTCCGTAAATATCTGTGACACGCGCTCATGAGAGGAATGACGTAAGCTCGTTGGTAAAGTCACGCATCATGTGGAGGAGGCAGGAAGCACGTCATTGTTTAAAAGAGAAACTTGCACAGACCAAGTACCATTCACATACCAAAACATTCCAAAACAATTAATTACAATTAAAAACAATAATTTCCTGATGATTTAAACATTAAAATCGTAAAAAAAAAAAAAAAAAAAAAAAAAGTCTAATTAAGTAAATAAAAAGTTTACAGATCTCATGCAAACGATCATTTCTCTTGGCTCACCCACCCAACAGTTTCTGCCACACAACTGGAATCAGGGCTTTATTTTGTTTTAAAATTGTAATAAGTACAATTGTATGTCACAAACATGCATTTCAATAGCAATCAGCAGTCTTGTAATCTGTTTTAGTTTGAGATGCCAAATAAGTTTACAAAATGTACCAGGCGCTTTGAATGTGATAAATATGTATGAGTGGGAATGGGACAAATTAAGGTGAAAATGAAATCAGCATTCATGCTTTTATTGCCATTGGAGATTTTGTAATCTAATTCATCAAAAGCCATATGCTTGTACATCAATTTACTTATTCAGTAGACCCAAGAGCAGGATCACATGGACAGTAATCTGATTTATCACATATGTAAAAGATCGACATTTTGGGGATGTTTTAAAATAAATGTGTCATCCATTATAGTGAACAAGCTTCACTGAGCTAAATCTGACACCACAGGCAGCAGTTTGGATTCCTATCAGAGATAAGCACAAGATAATGAAGAACTGAATGAACTGCAGAGATTTCCAGAGAATGGTCAAACAAAGGAGGAGAGTTCATGAAGCTGAAAGAAAAGAAGGGGGATTTACATGGAAAACAATTCAAGCATTTAAGGTTATGCAGCACAATCTGGTAAACCAAGCAGTGGCGGATAGCATTTGTTGAAGTAGGTATGTCGATGTGACATCATTTATGTTTTTAAACATCTCAGTTAACATGGAATTCTTATTTTTCAGAATTCTTTGGCCACTGATTGCTATCAGTTCTTAAACCTGTGATCAGAGATCGGCCTTTCTGAGCACTCGCAATTCCTTGCACCAGTTTGTTTAAAATTATAAATATTAAGGGCCGTATTTTTTAGAGCACTAGCACTAAGCAAAGCGCTATGCCATAATTCATAAGCGCAAAGTCAATGGGTATGACCATGAAGTTTTGGTATTTTCGCACAAGTATGCACTAAGTTTAGGCGCAAGTGGGTTTGACCAAATTGTGCTCGCAAAACGCTAATAGGCTGGGTCAAGTGCAATTACATTCTGAGGTTCTTCTCCTGTAATTGCAGCATCTGTGTCCTATTATATAGTCAATTCCCTGTCAAGCAACAGCGATATAAACAAAGACAGCACATTCATAAGAAGTTAGTAGTGTAAATGGACTATGCAATGAATTCAAAAAACAGAAATATGGACTTACCTTCTTTTGTGCATTAACTGCGTATTTGTTGAATGTCAGGCATATTTCTATGATAATGATATGCTGCTTTTATACGCTTGGAAAATGTGTTTCTCATCAGGATTTTGATTTACACTCTATTAAATTGGAATTTACATATAATTTGCAATAATTGGAATTTGAGAATGTAAGTATTATTAATAATTTTCATCTACTGACACACAAGTCATGGCCAGTATTAAAAATAATTGTATCTGCACTTCTACCGGTCAATTTTGAATGTGAAAAATGTAATTCATTTATTGAAACACAATTTTTTTTTAAACAAAAATATTTGTAAATTCAAATTACACTTGTGGTAAAAAAAATACATACTAAATCCAAACATTTTACCCTAACCTACTTCTTCCACTGGTCACTTTTGCAATGACTTAAAACTCTGTGGAAAATTACCAATAGAAATTGTTAATTTAAACATAACAATAATTTAAAAATAAATCAATACCTATAGTTAGTTTAAAACAAATCATACATTTTTGTTTCATAAAATGGCAACTGTGTTTGCAGATGTATGCAGAAATAAATGATTTCTACCAGAATTTTTTAGATAATATTGTAGCTCATGAAATAATATTTAATCTCTTTCCCAGCCACTTCTGTACTGTCGCATTTTATTCATGTTATAAACTGAACACTGTCTGAGCCTGGCGGTTTCAAAGCAACAGAGACTTCATATCCTCTGATTAAAGCAGACTTATTGGCCTGCATTCAAGCTGCTGTGTTACTAATGGATCTTAATTGCTGTCCTGTGTGCCCATGAGACCAAGTCTCAGTTTGAGTTATTACCCAAAGGGATTTCAAGACTGAGACAAAAGTCTGGTGTATCAAACCCAGCAGGTCTCCATAGGCTATGCATGCAGCCCAATGGAGATATCCGTCCGCACATGAGTATTACTGGCATGCCCTGAGGATATTGGATCATGGTCCTAATTGAACTTATCCCTGCTCCTTAATTACCCACTCTTTATGTAATCAATCATTCATAGGGCATGGCATCAGTTAAAGTGGGCAATATTAGCACAGCCTGAACACTGAAGAGAGGTTATTCTTTCAGCTGTTTACCACAGAAGTGTATGTTGTAGTGTGACAGATGAGAAGGAAAGAGGTCCAAAGAATACATGCCTTCCCAGAGGGGGTATTTCAGATGCCAGAAAATCAATAGGTTGTTTTAAATCCAATTTCAAACACACACACACACAAAACTATTTTTTTAGAGCTTATTACCAGCCTCAGCTGGAGCTAGATTTTTTTTTTTGCACTTAGTTTAATTTAATTGTTTGTTTTTTTTCTACCAGATGCTATGTTGCCCACTTATTAGAATCTTCATTTTATTTCTTGACCTGTTTTGTCTATTTTTAATATCAAACTATCTCTATTTATGTGGCTAAAACAGAGTGTCACTTTCATAAATCTGAGGGGGCATTTTAGTGTTTAGTAAATGGCTCCAGACTCTGACATGCAAGATTGGCACTCTTGCTGTTCCTGAATCTAAAGGTCACACCTTGACTTCAAGCAAAAGCTAAATGTGTGAATGCACCTCCGTGAAGTTGGCACCCAATATAATTGAAGCATCGCTGAAACTATACCATTAGTTTGTGCTGCGTTTGTGCTGATTTGTGTCACAAAAACAAATGTTTATGCTGTTTGAGATATCAGGCATGTGCTGGCTGGTGGCGTTAAAAGAAACATTGTATCCATTTCCCTGAATTCCTTAAAACATTTTTTTTTAATTTGGTAGCAGTGACGTCACTCTCAATCCCATGTCATCCAAATCACTCCAAAGCGGTGTCATTCTTTTGTGCTCGATTTGGGCTGGTTTGTGCTGTTAAAAGAAACATTGTATCTACAGTTTTTCCCTTACTTATAAATAACAGCTTTGATTTGGGAGTAGTGACATCACTCTCCACCTAATGTAGATAAGAATAATGACAAGAATATCTGAGTTCCAAGGTTTCCAAGACTATAAGACACTATGGTTGAAGCAGAAATACACAAAGTATAAATTTTAGACTCTTAGTATATGAACTTGTTGCCCTTTTGTCCTGATGAGGTTTCAGAGCTGAATTCAGAGAGCTTGCAGCTAACTTAGATATAACAATAGATGTTATTGTTTCTCTCTGCAGACGGGAGTCTTGCACATATGATAAGACACACTTAAATGCAGACTTCACAGTTCAATGGGTCATAACAAAATGTCCTGAAAACCTTGAGTTATCTCCAAACTGTGCAGAACGCGCTGTTCAAAATAAGGACTTTTTCTTGGCACAGTCTCAAGAGGGTATAAATAAGTTTATTTAATTTTTGGTCCTCAGACTAACAGCTTAGCTCTCAGCTCTCCGCACCTGACTTCCAACTTTGAGGCCTCATCTTACTATCCGTACTTTAACTTCTTTCATTTAATTACTTAGTTAATTTTCACTAGACAAGACATAGCATTGTTAGATTAATTCCAGGACTTAGTCCTTGGATATATCCTTAAAATATATCTACTTAACATTAAATAGATTTTTTTCCCTTATTATTTCATTTATTCCCATTAATTCACATTTTATTCATTTTACTAATTTCTGTACAAATAAATTTTTTCATCTGATTTATTGAAGTAATTTTTCATCTGCTGGATCTCACTGCATCACCCTGCATCTGTCTTTTAGCTGGCAGGAGTTCATTCAAGTTTAAATATCAAATAGAATCTGAATTTTCCTGACAAAGAGAGAGAGAGAGAGAGAGAGAGAGAGAGAGAGAGAGAGAGAGAGAGAGAGAGAGAGAGAGATGTCTAGTAATAAAATATGGAGTATAAAACACAGATGAAGAATGCAGTGTTGTCAAAAGTACCAGTACTTTGGTACCATGTCGATACTAAAATAAAAAAGTTGTAACGATACCAGTGCTTTTGCAGTACCGTTAGTAATAAGCACTGACTCCATCCGGTGTTGTATCGAATTGTGTTCCCTCTCGAAATCTGTTTCCCCCTTGCCCCAATAGTGTATGGGTTTATGGTTAGGGTAGGTAGGATACGGTAGGGTAGGGAAGAGTTAGGCTTAGGTTTGTGCATGGGGGAATGCATTCTGACAGTGGAGAATGTTTCCATCAGATACGGTTCACCCATACAGATCTGCTGGGGGGAAAAAGATCCCAAAACAGAGTTCAACACAACGCTGGCACCAGCATGTAGTATGACTGAACTAATCTCAGTTTTATTTATATAGCATTTAAAACAACAGAGTTGGCCAATAAAAAATAAAAATATCACAAGCAAGACAGTTGTTGAATAAAAGTCTGGCAAAAAAATAAAAAATCAATAAAAAAATAAAAATAAAATGCAATGACATATTGAAAAGTTCTATTTTCATTTATTAAAGGTTTTAAGAATGTATTGATTAGACACCATTTTGATGATGAAATTAAATTAAACTTTAAATAATGTTCTGGAAAGTTTTAGAAGATAATAATAATTATTAAAATAATTAAAAATAACTAAACTGGTGTGTTCAAAAGCATATTATAATGTTAGCATATTTTTGGTATCGATACTGACTTCTGAAATTTTGGTACCGTGAAAGCACTAGAAGAAAGAATACCAATACATGTATCTATGTGCCTTTGTAAACAAAAACAAAAAAAAAAGGTGAAGAATAAAGGCCCACTGTTCAAACAATTCCAAAAGAAATTGATATTTGCAGCAGTTCATATACTCTAAGTTGGGTTGTCTGTGGAAATGACTCTTGATTGACATGGTGCGCCATTTCACGGCTCACAAAATATATCTTGTTAAATACAAAGAAATTCAAATGTTATGATTTTTCTTTTAACGGCACAATCCAGCAAAACTCTGGCACAAACAAACGTCACTGGTTTGGAGCGATTTGGACCACACTGAGCAAAAAAATTATTATGTCAGCACAATATTTGTTTTTGCGGCACAAATTAGCACAAACTAATGGTATAGTTTCGGTTATGATTTAATTATATGGCATGCCAACTTCACAGAGGTTGTAAATGCCCCGCCTTAAAAGCTCTTCTGACCAACTAAGCAACTGTTGTCCCACTGCCATTACTCTTTCACGTGTTTGCTATTTTCCAAAGATCTTATAGAACTGAGATAACAACCTTCAAGTTTCTATCACTGGAGAGAGCGTAACCACTGACTTTAAACTGCCATCAGGAGTTGAAGCCACCAGAAGTGTTCGAGTGGCCATATTGGTATGCCCAAAAAGCCATAGCGCATCAATGACTGACAGGCAAAAGCACCCCCGTTTAACCGTCTCTGACCTGCAGATTGGACAGTTGCAATTTGCCCTCTATTGACAATCATCTTTAATGTTTAGTTAGCTTATAATGAATAATATTAATTACGAGGGAGAAGATATATTCGGATCGCGATGTTAGGGCATTCACCTGACCCAGTGTTCAGCCTATCAGTACAGCATTGATGTGCACAGATGGGGGGGGCAGTAGGGGCACGAGCCCTTTCATTCACAAATCTCAAGGTGCCATTTGGTGTTCAGAAAAAGGGGAGAAATTTTTATAATAAAATGTAAATAGTTAAATAAAACAAAATTGAAATCTCATCATAATCTCAATATACAGAAATAATGTGTTATTGAGATTTCTTTATAAATCGCAGGGGTATTAAAGAAAATTAAGCAAAGGTGCCTTTACAGCATATCGGGCAGAGTCCAATCGCAAGGGATCCACCCTATGCCCTATACTCACTCCGAAGTGTAGAGCCCTTGAAATAGGTACTCTGAAGGAAACATGGCATTACTATATTAATTTTCTCAATTTAGTTTTGAAAGAGCTGTTGAGTGGTGTCCCTTCCCGCAGCAATGCCCTTGAAGTAAGCAAAAAATGCAATTTTAAATTCACAACGGAACATCGAAGTGCCTTTACCTCAAACGAGAAATGGGTCAGATAAAAAGTCCACTAAATGTATTGTGCTGTACATGTAAGTTCATCAAAAGAATAAAACTTGATTGCTTTCCCATTTCCGACATTGTGTATCTCTATTATGGACAAATGTATTAATTAATATGGGAGCGGTCGTGCTGCTTTGATATTAATTTGATATAAATTGATATAATCAGTGATATAAATGAATGAACCTTTTATAGGATACTTACATAAACTGAAGGAACTGTCTGGTTCAGCCAAATCCAGTTTGGTTTTGTTGAAACTAAGAAGCCATTAGACTAATCACTTTCATAATAATACTATTAGGCTTCCACAGTAGCACCGCTTCCTATACGCATATTACGCAGTCTGCGTAGGAAACCAACTCCCTAGGGGGGCACCATCATACCCTAGGGGAACAACAGAAATTCAGCCGGCTGCCCTTACTCGTATGTTATTGGTTATTCAAGGATCCGGTAGAATTTGCGGAACGCAGTCGATCGCCCCGCTCTCGCACTTTCTCATCACACTTTCACACTGTGCACCACGTTACCAGGGTAATACCATGGTACTGAATGATTTATCATGTTCATATCATGATACTGTCATGGTACTCCAAGGTACTTGTAACGCAGTTCAATGGAGAGGAGGAGGCGAGAACTGGCTTGATAATATAAATAATATTTTAATGATAAACTGAAACAAAACAAAACACACACACACACACACACACACACACACACACACACACACACACACACACACACACACACACACACACACACACACACACACACACACACACACACACACACACACACACACACACACACACACACACACACACACATGCCCGTAAACAATCTTTCTCTCCCACACCACCTTCCGCTGGTGGCTTTTATCCCTCTCGGAGGCTTGATTAGCCTGATAAGGGACCGGGTGTGTAGAATCACGACTCGGCCCCGCCCTCCGCCCTTCCACAGTACTTTAAAAAAATACCATGGTTTTACTATATGGCACATGTCAAAACATGGGGTTATCACAGACCGTGTCTGAAAATATATAGTGTAATCCCATGGTGCTTTTGTGAGAAACAGAATAGAATAGAATAGAATAATTGTGATAAAGGAAAAATTATGTACAGTATACATATACAAGAAAATGTTTAAATACTCAAAAAGCAAAGAAATTAGTTAAGTATTTATAATTACTACTCATTTAAAAAAAATATATATAAAAAAATCAGTGCCCTTTTTTATTCTTCTGCCCCTGTCCATGCAAAGGTCTGTGCACAACACTGCAGTACAGCACAGCGATCACCAAAGTAAGCGGCAAAACTTGTTGTAAGTATGAAAAGCTGTAATATTTTCTTGTTTTGGGGTGACAACCCCAAGTCCGTTTGCATCACAGGGTCCTTAAAAAAGTCGAACTGGGATTTTTTTAATTCGCCTAAAATTCCCAGGATTTGCCTGTTTTCATATTGAAGTGCTAGCTGTTGTCATACATGGATATATGTCATAAATGACATTTGTCATTTAACCAGCTTTGCTTTGCATGTCTCCCTTTCTGTGTGTGTGATAGAGGGAGAGAGAGTGCACGCTCAAGTGACCAGGAGAAAAAGGCATTTTTGATGAACACATAAAACAGTTAACTCTGAACAATCACTTGTAAATACAATAAATAAGTCTGAAAATGTCTGTTTGTATCTTACCTCAGTTTCAGTGAACTTGTTTACATTCAGCTGATCTGTTTGCAGATGAAGTTTGTTAGTGGTGGATACTGTTGATATAGATACACATATTTGCTCGGGTTTTCAAGAAAAAGGACAAATTCACGACTTTAAATAAATAAATTATTATATGTGTAGGATGTTTGTGTTGTAGGGCTGTACATGCAGATTTCAGATATAAAATCGTTGAGTGAATGATTAGCAGGGACATTGGAATGTTTGGGCACAGCAATATGGCGGCGTAGCGGGTTCCCCCAGCATAACGTAACCCCCCCCTTTCCCTGGGCTTCCCTGCAGCTTCCAGTCAGCCCTTATCCCTCTATGAGGCTGGAATAGCCTGAATCACGACCCTGCCCCACCCTCCGCCCTGTCAAAATTAGCTTTAAATATGTAATTAGCTTTTAAACATTTATTAATATTTATAGCCATTTATCTGTTATTGGCCATGACACAAACTCCTGGTCAGTACAGATAAGCTGCTAAATATTTTCAATATTGGTGCACCCCTAATTACAACAAAAGTTATTGGTTTGCCAGATATGACTGAGCTTATCAACTTTTCTCATCAACTCTAGAAGAATCCCTGTATTTTTGGTGCAAGAATAATGAAGTTTTCGCATCCAGTATCGCTCAAGGTTATCTTTTTTCCAAGGACATTGCATTGTAGAAGCTCAGGAGGCAGTGTGAAAAGGCTTTTGAATGACAAATGGAGAAGAAACTCTACATGCTTTAAGGTAAAGCATTATATTGGATTCAGTTCACTAAAGCGAAGGTTCATCTTAAGTCATAAGACCCTGGATGAAAACAGCATTGCATTCAGTCATGTTTGTTGTAGTTATTATGGAAAGCTTGTGAGAGGCCAACAGCATTATACTAAAAAAAACAAATGCACGTCAAAATGTGGTAACTCTTTTTGTTGTTGTTATGAAGCTAATGTAAATGTACGTATCTTAGGAGGGATATTTATATGGGTTGAACTATGATTGAGGGTCAGAGAGCTCGAAGAACTTGGCAGAACTGAAACAAGCGTCGAACATCCAAAAAAATAAAAAATAAAAAATAGGCAAGACAAGAGGTGGCACTCTGGGAAACAGAGGCTTCTATAAATGGCTACTCTTATAAGAAGTGCATATCATTTTTTATTTGTGTGTATGTTTTGCCTTGCTGGTTTAGTTGGTGTAGGGATGGGGTGTGGTAGTGCGCCCTAGCACCCTTGCGCCCCCTGCCATTAATTGAGGTTCCCATCATAAGAATTGGCATGGACCTCGTCAGGCCATTAGAGCGGTCAGCACGTGGATATCACTTTGTGTTAGTCCTGATGGATTATGCAACGCGATATCTGGAAGCCATGCCTCTGCGCAACAACTCAGCATGTAGTTTTGTGGAGGCACAATTTCTACCGGGTGGGGATTTCAAAGGAAATCCTCACCGATCAAGGCACAACTGTCATGTCACGTACACTATGCGAACTGTATGAATTAATAGGAATTAAATCGATTTGCAACAGTTTTATCACCCTCAAACCGATGGGTTGGTCGAGTGATTTAATCAAACCCTATTATATATGATTCGTAAATTCATGCACAAGGGTGCTAGGGATTGGGATAAGTGGTTGGATTCCCTGTTATTTGTGGTCCGGGAAGGGGAGAGTTAACACAAAAGAATTGGCTCCAAGCTCAAGAAAGACAGAGCCAGCTCTATAATAGGGGCGCACAATTGTACATGTTTGCACAGAAAGATAATCCTTGTATTGCTGCCCACCTCAAGCTCTGAATTACTCACCAAGTGGCAAGGGCCCTTTGAGGTCACACGGCAAGTCAGAGATCTTGATTATGAGGTTAAATGAACGAATAGAGGTGGAGCTTTAAAATTTTCCACCTCAACCTCCTAAAACCTTGGAAGGAGGCGGTCCTCATGTCCTTGGCGACGATAGTTACAGAGAGGGCGGAGCTCGGACCAGATGTGACTCTCAAACCTAATCTGTTCAACCTGGTCCCTTGTGCAGACCACCTCTCATGTCGCAGCTCAGGGAAGTTTCCAATTTCAAATGGATTCACAGACGTGTTTTCAACTCTCCCTGGTCGTATGAACCTCATAGAGCACCATATCGAGGCCACCCCAGGGGTGGTGGTTCATAGCCATCACTACTGCCTTCCTGAGCACAAAAAATGACATTCAGGAAGAATTGGAGGTGATGCTCAAGATGGGGGTAATAGAAGAGCCACACAGCGATTGGGCCAGCCCAGAGGTTCTGGTACCAAAGAGCAACAGGACGGTCTGGTTCTGTGTGGACTATCTGAAATTTGATGCTGTTTCCAAATGTGATGCGTACCTAATGCCCTGTATTGATGAATTGCTCAATCAGTCGGGCAAGTCTCAATTTATTTGACACTGAAACTCCAATCTCCTGAGAAAAAAACGTCTTTTTCCATACCATTCGGTTTACACCAATTCATTACTCTTCCATTCGGTATGTATTACATTCCAGCGTCTCATGGACAAAGTTCTCAGCCCACAAGCAGCATATGCCGCAATCTATTTTGAGGGTTCCACTTTAGTCATGGCATGTGTGGCCCCAGATACAGCCTGCCCAATGTCCAAGACCAAAAAGGGAGCGAGACAGTTCCCGGGGCTGGCTGGCTACTACCGTGTTTATGACTTTCTTCTGCAGAACACAAATTAAGATTTTTAGAAGAATATCTCAGCTCTTTTGGTCCATAAAATGAAAGTGAATCGGTGCTAAAATATTAAAGCTCCACAAATAAAAGAATTCTAATCCATGTGCCTCCAGTTGTTTAATCCATGTCTTCAGAAGCAATATGATGAAAAACAGATCAATATTTAATTCCTTTTACTAATAATTCTCCTCCATGCTCAGTCAATCTCCACTTTAACTTTCACTTTCTTCTTGTGTTGTTTGTGATTCACATTCTTCATGCATAATGTCATCTACTTGGCAGGGAGAAGAATTTCTAGCAAAAATGTATTTAAATATTGATCTCACCCACATCTGTCATATCAGTTCTGAAGTCATGGATTAAACCATTATGTATTACTGTTATGCTGCTTTTTTGTGCTTTTTGGAGCGTAAACATTTGGGCACCCCTTCACTTACATTTAATGGACCTAGAGAGCTTAAATATGCTTCTAAAATCTTAATGTGTGTTCTTCTGAAGAAAGAATGTCAGACACATGGCAGTAAATTATGAGAGAATTTTCATTTTTGTGTGAATTATTACATTAAGTAGCACATGGGGGGGCCACATTGTCCTCCTTTTTTGAGATAAAATGTTCACCATTGATTAAGTTCTTGTACCTTTTAAGCCCAGAAATAGTTGTGTTCTCATTCTTCTAATGCATGATGCACAATTTTCTGATGTTTGTGACTGGTGAAATATTCTGCTGAAGTATTGCTCTGCAAATGTTGATACTTTTCTATCTTTATAAAGGCTAAACATAATTATAAATTATTTTATCATCTCTACTTTCCTGGTAATTTATAATTTATTAATTTAATTTATTATTACAAATTAACACACTCTCTACATCAGGGGTCAGTATTATTAAAAAACAAACAATATTTAAAAAAATATAATGTCACTGTTTATAAAAATGTCACTGTTTTATTCTATTACATTAATACTCAACGTTGTGTTGAATGAAGCAACACTAGAGGTCTTTCTTGAAGGCCTCTGTTACCTCTGAACTTGAGAAAAGGCCAATGAGAAATTGGCAGAAAGAATTTACATGTCCCTCTCCCGGACATATGTGTATAAAAGGAGGGAATCGTGCCTCTCTCATTCAGATTCGGAGCCGAGCAGTTGTGCGATCAGCGAGCTGAGATCACTTCTGTTACACTCACCTCTGCAGAGTGTTTGCTGTTGGATCTACAGCGCGTATCAGTGGCTTTCTCCTTCTCTGCACACCAGTGTAGCTTTGCCCATGGGCGCTTCGACAGCACTTCTGAAAGAGCTATTTTCACTCACTAAAATAGTTTAATTTCTCTAAAAGAGCAAACACAGCAGGCGTTGAATATCCTTTTTAGGAAGCATCTTTTTAAAGTTGCCCTTCCACCTCTTTGTAGCTCCTGTATGCAAAACATGAATGGACAGATGCACGATTCCCTCCTTTTATACCCGTATGTCCGGGGGTGGTACATGCAATTATGTCTGCCATTTTTTCGTTGGCCTTTTCTCAAATTCAGAAGTAACCAAGACCTTCAAGAATGACCCCTAGTGTCGCTTCATTCGACACATTGTCTCGCTCCCTCCATCAGGGAATGGAGGTTACAATAGTAACCTAGACGTCATTCACCCAAAAGTAGAGAATGGTTTTTCTCGTTTCCTTGTTAATGCTGTTTGATTAATAGCTTTTATATGACATAGCCTACTAGATAGAGCTCAATTCGGTTACATGTACACTTCAAGTCCAACATTTTGATGCAAATACACTTTTGACTACGTTTACATTAAATCCTCACCAAGATAGAACACGCATTAGCACTCAAACATTAGCTGTCTGTCAATCAAACAGCAGGCAGCTACAGATGTTAGGAAATAAAAAGTCATTCTTTTAGATTTCATCTAGATCAACCAACCAGTGGTGCTCTTGCTATTGCAATTGAACACCCCTGTTCTAGATGTTGAACCCAGCCCTATTGATAACATTGCATTAATGCCTCACATCAAACCAATAATCTCAGTGATAGAAAGTTAAATTACAGGCTACATTATAGACACACAGAATCTAGTAAACAGAAATATGAAACTTACCTCAATATGTTTCTTCAAATTAGAGGCAAAACTAATGCTTATATCTTGAGCAATTTAAACTCACATGACACGATCAACCAATTTGCCTTTTTCACTGCGAAAAGACCTTTCAGGTGTTGCCGTGATGTTCAGCTGTAAACAATGCTTGAGGCATTCTCCACAGTTGGCGCCTGATCTGCAGCTGCCTTTCAAGTTTTTTAAATGTGATTTGATTGGATGGGTGTCACGAGACTCTCCCTAGCCAATCATGTTGATAGATAAAATAAAATCAGGTCAGGGAAGTAGTGAACACAGACGGTGGGAAAATAGCGCTGTAAAAGTACAGTTACAGCACTTAAAATATACTCAGGTAAAAGTATACAATTTTTAAACTACTTAAAGTACAATTCTTGGGAAAATGTAGTTGATTACAGTAACGTGAGTATTTGTAATTTGTTACTTTACACCCCAGTATATGTTCTTGCCCAACTTACTGTTTAAAAAAAACCATCTGTAAATATTTAATAGATCAGGAGACTGGAGATGTGACTCATCAGACAGTAACATGTTGTTTTTGAGTGCCTGGAAAGGCACTTTTGCCAAAGCTGACAAACAACCAACACAGATGGTGTGGTGATATAGGCTAAGCACTGAAGAATTTGCATTACATTTGCAATCTGAGACATTTCAGACCATGCAATGCTCATGTCTGGCCATAATGTACTTCAGTAATATATTAAAAACACTGCAAAATATGTTTTTGGATTTCCATTCCAATGTAGAATCTATTAAAGCCTTCCTCTAAAGATGTGCTTAGTTGCATACATCTTTATCTTCAGCCATCAAGAAAGGGTCTGCAGTACTCAATGTGGCCACTAGGGGGAAACGTGAGTCCAGGTGGTGTGACCTGGGTGGACAGCATTTCCCCAGCATGACATCACAAGACTTGTTAATCCCCCTGCTGTGGTTACAGATATCTGCCACTCATTTATATCACCCTTTTTGGAATGCATTTGACTGGAATGCATTAATTAATTTGTCAGATTAATGACACGGACCATATTATAAATAATAAATTATTGGAAAATAATAAAAAATGACTGTATACCTACGTATCAGTCTGTTTGCTTTTCTGTCTAGCATTCAAGATTCCTGTTTCACTGGAGGAAATAAATAAAGAATAACTTTGGCACTGCACAGAAAAACATTGCATAGCCTATTTGTTAACTGGTGTCTGCCTCATGAAAACAGAAGCCTGACATCAAAGTCGACTAGCCCTTGAATGACCCTGGATTGGAGCGAGTCCTTTTTGTCAAGTCTAAAAGGAGACTTGTAATAGAGAGATTCAGTGTGCAGTCTGTGTTTGATCTGGTGTACAGCTAGACAAGTACTGTAATTTATAGCTCACTACATTATTTGTGCTTCACTCAGAAATCAATGCAATTGAAATGTCTGCCATAACCAAAGGTCTATATTTAGTCTCTTTTGTTTGGTTTCTCTATACCTTTCCTCTGGTATTCTAACTGTAAGAATGACAATATGAAAATATATAACATGCAATGGTAGAAATTTGTCAACCCATTGTAATTCCAGTTTATTCCATGAAGAAATCTAGAGCATACTCTGTAAACTTTTGTGCAACTGTGCAAATATTGGCTAATTTATGGTGGCTTTAAATGTGGCTCATAAAATTAATTATGTATCATTGTTTTGAGTCTTCTGTTTTTGTGAAGCTGTTTTTCTCTGATGTCAGACTTATCATTCAATTGTTAAGAATATACTATCTTTTGGTTTGCATTTATCTAGTTAAGTATTCAATTCACTAAAATAGATACATTTAAATATTATAAAATAAACAGTACTGCATGATTATGTTATATATAAAACATTATAGGTTTGAATTTTCTAGAAAAACAAAATGATTACATTGTGAATAATACCTTTAGAATTAGATCAAATTACTCTAACGTTAAATACAGTTTTGGTCAAACCACGTAAACGTAATCAAATCCATTTGGTGGAAGGTACTGTATAGTATGTCTTGCATACTTCCTCCTCTAAAATGGTTTTCGTAGGCCACAGACTACTGAGGATAAAAAAAGGCCATCAAACTCCTTCTCAAAACCAGATACAAGTATATATTTTGGTAGGTTGATGTTTTCAAAATTGAAGTCATTCAGGCATCTGAACCGAAACCATTGTAGTTAATCAGAGGTGGACAGCTCTCATACAGGTATACGCCACATTTCAGAGGTCCTGCGTGACTGACACAGTGCACCTCCACACCTCCTTCCCAGCATGCCTCTGCTCTAATATGTCATTGGTTGGGAGTGATCCTGTCATGGAGTTATCAAATCAGACCGCATGGAGAGGGGGAGAAAGCCTGAATAAAAATAAACATAATTTTCTGCTCTTCAGGGATCGGATTAAATGCTTCTCTCTATCACTTGAAAGAGGGTCTTTTCAAAATCCCATCCTTGTGTTGGGTGTCAGTGTCATGGTGGTGTGCGGTGTGAGATGGGGAAAGAATAGGCTGTCAGTTTTAATGTGGAGAGCAAAAGGATTGAGGGGGAGAACCTGCCAGTGCTGGGAAGAAGAACAAAGCACAACTCTCCCCAGAGAACAGCAGCAGGTGAAGAAGATGATGCAGATTTTGGGTTCTGTTTGTGATGCCATTTGACTTTAAATGCTGGGTGCCATGATTGAGAGGGAATATTCTTAAATTTACAATTAACCCAAAAATATAAGTTTTGTCATTATTTACTTACCCTTGTGTCATTCCAACCCAGTATGACTTTCGTTTTTTAGTGGAACACAAAAGGAAATAATTAAATTAATGTCCTGATTAATTGTGTGAATTCAATACAGCATTACAGTTCATACATAGTGATTCACTTTGACGATTAATAAAATACTCAAAAGTGTAATAAAACTAGTCCATGTGGCTTGTGTATCATATTTAAAGTCTTCTAAAGGTATATGATTAATTTGTATGATAAACAGACCATAATTTATTTACATAAACAGCACTTAAATCCAATATGATGGCTATGTCAATTAGGGGAGAGCGGGGCTCAAACTAACACTTTTTGGTTTTCTTAAGTTTGTGTAAGTACATGGGGTTTGATGTATTTTTTCACATTAATTTTACACTTGTCTATTACACATATGTGGTCTTGTTTCATGAATACAGCTTATACTTTTTTGCAATGTACCTCGAAAAACAGAAAGTGAAATGTTACAATGTTGTAAATGGTGAGGGGCAAATTGTAACAAGACCATATAACATCTTAAAGTCCCCCTCTAATAACTGTGTCTGCTCTAATTAAAAAGCCTAGAATATCTACAAAATTTGAATGTCAATAAAAGCCATTTTTTTAACTTTGTCATATTTAATATAGCAATAACTTTGACACTTGACAATAAATACACACAAAAAAAACACAGTATTGACCGAAATAATGCATGGATTGATGACAAAACACACACACACACACACACACAATGTTGGTCTACCTATCATTATGAGGACTTTCCATAGACATAATGATTTTTATACTGGACAAACAATAGATTATATCCCATAACCCTCACAAACACACACACACACACACACACACACACACACATCCACACACACAGATTAAACGGAAATATGTAAATTACATATCTGACTGCATGGAATTGCATATAGTTTATGTAACACAGTGTTATAACATGCCCTGTCAGCACATATCTGGGATTTAAACCCGTCTTAAACCTTCTGCTGGCAATCTGAGAATTAAAAGACTATGTAAAATGTTAGGTAAAAGATTGGAGATTAAAATAATACCAAGTTTGCCTAATTTTAAATGAACAGTAAAAACAGAAATGCAAATGTCCTTTTTTTTAAAAAAAACTTTTGCTACTTTAAAATTAATTTTTGGCAATATCTTGCAATTTTTTGTCTACACAGTGTTATTATGGCAACAGGTAAAAAAATTAAGTTTCATTTTACCAGCATATGTGGAAATATTTAAAACCCTGTGTGTTTTGTGACACAACTAGCTCCACATTCGTTTGTGCCTCAAGTTCCCCTATATCAAAACGTGTTTACTTCTCTAAAGTTGCAATCAGATGAATTTACTAATTAAATCATTGAAAAATAAATCACATTACTAACTACTTTTCTTTTAATATTTTAAATATTTTCCATAAGCTAACTTAATGGAATGTCAGTAACTGTATTCTGATTGCCAGAATTTAACTTTTTTGACTCAAAGGGGATTACATTACAGTAACTATTTACTTTGTTGTCAGATTACTGTCATGTTTATTCTGTTGGTTCCTGTTTTTCACGTCTTTTATTTTGAAAATCTATCTCGTGTTTCCCCTGTTCATGTGTCTTGTTTTCATTTGTTCATTGTTTGATTACTTTGTTATTAGTCTTGTCTTTTCATTGGTTTAAGTTAATTTAGTCTTGTTATCTTGTTTAATGTTTATTCTTTCATTGGTCATCTTTTCATGTGTTCTCCCATGTCCAAGAATTTAAGCCCTCATGTTTTCCATTCATCAGTTATTGTGTGTATATAGCTTTTTTGTATCTTCCATTCATCAGGTATTGTGTATGTAACTTTTTTGTATCTTGTCCAGTCCAGTCCAGTCCAGTCCAGTCCTGTCCTGTCCTGTCCTGTTTATGGGTTCTGTATTCAAGTCATTTCAAGTCTAGTCTAGTCATTCATGGTTATGTTTTGTTTTGATTCACATTTTTAGTCATGGTGTTCGGAAATCACGTTTTGGAAATAAACTGCACTTGGGTTCATCACTTTACCACTGTCTCTTCGTCTGCATGTCATTGCCTGCCAGCATTGTTACAATTACACCCAACACTGCTCATGGGGTTTGGGTGTCTCATGAACAAATGTTATGGTGTAATGTTGCAAGCACCCATGAGGATCGATGCCTAACAACTAATTTAACAACTTAAATTACGGTCTGTTTATTATACAAAGTGATTCTATGTCACGAGTCACATGAATTTTCATTTTTGTGCTTCACATAGTAAAAATTGGGACATTTTAGAAACCTGGCCAAACAGGACTGTAAACTATATTGACTTCCAAAGTACAACATGAGGGAAAGGGGAAAAAGATGTTTTTATTTTTTATTTTTATTCTCAGAACTGTCAGTGACTTCACAGACACAGGTGGTATTTTGCTTTCAGGGTAGCTGTAGAATATTGTGAGATGCTGTCAAGTTTAATTTTAGACTGTTCCTGAAAGAGACATTAAAATACATGATTGTTTTTACTGTGCCTAAAGTGTTTTGATTTGCCTGCTTGGAAAACATGTATTACATCTCCAAACACTTTGACATGTACATAAAACAACCAGTATATGCTCTTTTTGTTTTACAGCAGTCATGCTACCTTAACTCAAAAATAATCAAAATTTACTGTTATACTAAACATCTACCCATATACAGTAAGCTATTTTGTCCATCTTGTACATTGAACTTGTTGAACTAAGTTTAATACTAAAATGCCATAGTTGTGGGATAGGGATAGTTCACCCAAAATTGAAAATTATGTCATCATTTAGTCACCCTAATGTTGTTCCAAACCCATATTACTTACTTTCACATAACACAAAAACATGGAGTTTAACACACCACACCACCTCACCGCTGCCCATATGCACGGAACTTCGTGAAAAAAACGTTTGGAGTAGAATGGATTTATTGAGAAACAAAACTTTGTTTGAATCACAGTTATTAAATAAAATAAATAAAGTTTCTTTTTTTTTTGTTCTTTCCTTGGAAATAAACACACTCTGGGAGCAGCCGCCACTGCCAGTTTAACCCTGCGACTCAGCATCTGTCTCACTAGTGCTGTGCCGGAAGCCTAGAAACGCAATCCTTGCCAACACAACCTCACTTTCCCAAAGTCACAGGCAATTAAAGGTCATAAGGAATTCCACTGCTGCTTCTGGAACGGGATCAGGACAAAACTGGGCTCTGCCCCCCCTACAAAATTCATATGCACACACCACAGTGTTAAATGATATTATTCTGCCTGACAGCTCAACACATAGACAGAAATAAAAAGAACAGCCCAAGATGTAGGCAGAGGAAAGGCAGAGTATGAGAGATTATGCCTCCTGGCTGTACTTCTCTTTCAGTACGAATGCCCGCTTTCAGAAAAGGACCAGAAGGTTCATGATATAAAAAGAAGTTTCTGAGTGGTGAAATATTTCAGCTGAAACGTGCATTCCTGTGCCCTCAGTGTGCTCCATGATGTCATGTAACATCAGCATGCTGTCAGTGTTTGACAAAGTTTCTGAATTTTCAATGCAATAAACATTTCTCACGTCCCTTAGCACTGACATAGTAATTAGGTGACTCAGGTTTACCCACACCTTTCTATCTAATAATGAATGAACAGCCTATTAATGTCAATATAATTATATTGATATTAATATTAAATTGTTTAACTTCAATGTCTCACTTTAAATGCAAATCACTGTCTTATGGCACTGTAAAGTTCAAACCTGCAGTTTACATGTTACGTGTAGTCCTGCTGTGAGCGTGCACTAAATTGACATTTTGTGAATGGTAGTGTGTAATGAAATTAATTGGTTTTGAAGGGTACATGATTTTACAAATGATATTGCACATTTAAGTTGAATTTGCTTCTATAGTGTAATTTTGCATGCAGACTAAGTAGGCGACTAAGTAGGCTATGTTTTCAGCATCAAATGAAATGCTGACCTGCACACATTTAATAATTTAGGTTTGTATTTCAATCTCACCAACATGTTTACTTTAAAGAATAATCTGTTGAATATGTGGGTTACAATAACAGAGAGAAACAGCAAATCAACAAATTGACATTTTCTTATTTTATGCTCACAAAAATAAAATAGTTGCTCTGGGGGGATTGTCCCTGTAATAAGTGCACTGTAAGTCACTTTGGATAAAAGCGTCTGCCAAATGCAGAAATGTAAATGTAATATTCATATGAAAAAAAAACAAAACAAGACAAAATACATATACAGTATATTTAGTGATTCCTGAAATTCAAAATTACAAATGGTTGTGTTAAAGACGACAAGAGTTTGCTGTTTGTGTTTGTTGTGTGTGTGGTCCCTATGGGCTAATATAGGTCAGCATCTGCTGTAATACGACTAATCAGCAGCTTGAAACTTTATGTAAATTGCCGTGGCTTTATAAATATTTAAAGTTGTGATGGGAAAGACAAAGGAAGAGTGAAATGAGTCAATGGGGTCTGCAGCATATCCTTTATTCCTGGCCAGAGTGATCCTGCACTCTACCAAAATGCAAGACTGAACGCTATTGAAAGGATACATTTAACCCATATGTTCTATTTGAGGTTTAATAGACTCAGAAAACGCACTTGACATTGAAATATTAGATTCATGACTTTATCTTAACTTAGGAGAACTGACTGGAAAAGAAGTTTAACCTTGAATATTCTTACAATGTCCTCCATAAAAAATGTTGCTACATGAGAACTAATAAAGTAGACAATTAAAGGGTGAGTCAGGATTTGGCTGCTTAGAATAACTGTCTTATCCCTGCTGGCTGATACAGGAACTGCTCAACTACATTATGATGTCAAAAAGCATGTTTCCCCGTTCATAGTTGTGGTGGCAAACAATTTTACATCACTGAATAAGAGACAAACATGTACCAATTGTCTTTAAAGGTTATTTATTTTCTTGCAAGAAAAGGTCAACAGTCATACAGTCATACAAAGTGCCTGCAGAGTGTGACTACGATTTGGGGCAGCCTTCCTTCTTTATAGTTGTTCCTCCCCCAAGGTTGTTTCTTGAGGCTAAATGAAGATATGTCTTAGCCATAACTGACATATTGTTTAGATTGTTTTATCATACTACCCTTGAGTGGAGACCCTCTGTCTCCGTCATAAACTTAGTCAAATTAACAAGACATGCACATATATCGACACTACATTAATCTTATTTAATTCATCATATTTCTAAGATTCTAAATATAATCAAATGCCAACATAAAGAACATATTAAATTTCTTCCACATAGTCATTCAAAAGTTATTCAGTCATTTAGTTTCTGACAGAATATTTTTTAAATCAGATGTATTCGATTATATAATTGGAGGTGTTTTTTCAGTGGCAGTCCTTTGAGAGGACTCTCAAAAGCATGAATTTGACTTTTCCCAATCAGCTGGCATTGACGAGTGTTCAGAGACTATTCAAATGTTCACGGAACTGAGTGCCCATTTCTAGGTTATGATACAGTGGTTTGGCCTTTTTATGTGTTGATGACCCTGGCTTATTCAATTTATTTCTTGTTTCAGTTTGTGTTGTCACGGTGGTCTTAAGATATTGTTGTATTTTAACATTTGAACTAGTTTTTTTTTAGCTTTACTCAAGAATGTACAATATACAGTATATAAGTTTGACATTTATAGCATCTAATCTTGAATAGAATAGAATAGAATAGAATAGAATAGAATAGAATAGAATAGAATAGAATAGAAACGGTTCTTCTGGAAAAGGAAAAATAAATGGAAATCAAGCTCAAAAGAAATGGGTCAGGGATCAAGATGCACAGTAGGGTTTTGCCCCCATGAAAAATGCATAACATCTCTTTATCATCAGAAAGATGCAATAGCGCATGCTTTAGTCCCTCCATTGGGCAAACAGTAATTACTCACTCTCATGCAGCCCAACTGAGCTGCTGTACAGAATGTGACATCCTAAACAGTTACACATTGACTTGATAATTTAGGTCAATGTGATGCCTATGGCAGGCATAACAAAGCTGCATCCTTCCAACATCTTTTACTCACTTATTTTAAGACAGTCAACTATGTGTGGCAGATTACTCTTAGCTGCCAATAGAAATAGTGTTAGAGTAAACAGTAGCAAAGTGGGTCCTTGCATTGGCTGTCAAGTATAAGTGCAGGTTAAATGAACATGTAGCCTACAGTAGACTAGGCAATATGAAAATTACTTTATTCACTTCACAAGTTACTATACATATTACTGTAATGTTCAACTCCATCAGACACACTGAATAAGCATACTGTTTTAATTTGGTCCATTCAAAAGAGTGTAAAGCCTTTAATTGTTTAAATTTACATTGATTTACAAACAGACCAGAATCAACTCACAAGAATGTACACTAAAATGTATTTAACTAAAATACGAAAACATAACTAATCTAAACAAAAACATACACACAAAACACACAAAATTCGTGGGAAAAGGAACAGTGAAAATAAAATGAAACCGGAACAGAATAGGGGAAATGCAGGTCCAGATGCTACAATGCTTTGAATAATCTCTGTATTTTAAACACACTCCCCACCAGGACTCTTTAGATGCTGAGCACTGAATGCCTGTGATGCGTGCCATTTTCCAGTTGCCCTGACTGTTGTTGGGCATTCATGTTGGTAAAGCACATCCCATCAAATATGACAATTTAAGATTTATCTTACTGATTTTTAAGCTGTAGAAAACTTGTAAGTTGTAGTAAGAGTGGCAGTAAAGTAGTTTTTAAGAATGGTAGGATCCACAGATGACAAGGTGAGCTTTTTGCACATCTTTCCACAACAGTTTCAAAAAGCACAATGCGGATAAATGACATTTATTCCTATTAAAAAGTGTGGACTAAGAGAAGCTGTTGAAGCATTGAAAGAGGCAATTTAAGGCACTGGGGCTCATTTCAGAGGCATAGCATCCCTGTTAAGGAAATTCTTATGGATATCAGAATGAAAGTCATAGCTACTTTCACTATCTTAACCTTTATGCAATTATTGTAAATAATTTCCCAGATTCGCTAACAATAGCCTCATGCTAGTTTATAGAAGGTTTAGTAGCTATGATCTTACTCACATTTTGGTTAGGAGTTTTTTTTTTTCCCCCTTTATCTCTCTTCAGAATGGTTTGTGTTGTTAAGAAGCCTCTCATGCATGCTTTAAAGAGGTAGTTCACCAAAATGCTGTCATCATTTTCTCACTCTCATATCATTCCAAATCCACTGTAAATGAGCTTCTCACATGCACTCATAAACATGCAAGATCAAGATTTTCTCTGGTTGTTTGTCAGCTAAACCTATTGCATGCATTTAGAAGACTTTGAATATGATGCACAATTCATTGACAAATTCACTTACACTTTTGGGTGTTTTTTAAAGCTTTAAAGGGAATCACAATCAACTGCCATTCTATTGAGGAAACGTACTGGATAATTCCTTACATTTGGGTTTGAGGAGACATGAGGGAGTGAATTATGACTGAATTTTTACTTTTAAAACAATATTACTATTACAAACATTAGATAAAGAATAGAAGAAAAAGAACAAGAATAATAATAACACTTTAAATTAAGGTTCCATTTGTTAACATTAGTTAACTACATTAATGAACGTCTTGGTTACGTATGTAACCTCCGTTCCCTGATGGAGGGAACGAGACGTCGTGTCGAAGAAGCGACACTAGGGGTCTCTCTTGAGCACCTCAAGCGGTCTCTCTTGAGCACCTCAACGGTCTGGCTCAGCAACGTGGCCGGGAAGACATGACATCTCGTTCCCTCCAACAGGGAACGGAGGTTACATATGTAACCGAGACGTTCCCTGTCTGTCGCTCACTTCGACGTTGTGTCGAAGAAGCGACACTAGGGGTCCACCTCAAATCACGCCATGCGCTGAGCCGTGTACGTGTGCTGCTGACACAGAAGCGGGCAGGTATTTCACGTGCACAAGCGACCAACTGTGTTCAGACTGCACATACTCTTCCCCAATGCCCCCCAAAAGTAGTTGGAATCCTTTTGGTTACCCTAGAGGGGAACAAGGCGATGCTTCCAACTAGGGAATCTTTTCTCTCTATGTTTTCTCGGCATAGAGCAAGAGCAGCCGGGGCCCTTACCGCATCGTGGGAAGGGGGTCTTACCCGAATTCCTATTCTTTCAAGGGGAAAAGACCCTGCGGAGGCCACACCCACCCGAAAGGGGAGGTAAAGGTGGCAAAATACATCACATGGCCTCTTCGGTCACATGTGGGAAGAATGGCGCGGTGGTAGATCCAGCCTCGAGGAGGGGGGAGTTGCTACAACACCGTGACCGGAGGGCAGCGAAGGACTGCCTAAGGGAGACGCGGGTCAGCTCGTAAGGTGACCGTACCACGGAAGTACACATAGGAGGAGTCCGCGTAGGAGGCCTGATCTGTGGAGCACCTATTCCAGTAGGGGTAGACTGGGGTACCCGTAGTGGACTGGGTTGGCGAGTTCCTCCGCTGAACTGCAGACCCAAGAGGGCTAGGGAGGAATCAACCAGTAACCTAAAGGGGTCTCCTGGGAAGAAGGCGCACTGTTTTACCTCGGCAGAGGGCAAGGGCGCTGGACGCAAGCGATTCACCCGGTCAGACCATCAACGTGTACTGAGTTCTACGGGCTCGGACCTGTGAAAACACGGGATGAGACTGACTCAACCCTGAGATTGTAAAATCTCGCAAAGGTGTTAGGTGTTGCCCAGCCTGCAGCTCTGCAAATGTCTGCTAGGGAGGTGCCCCTAACCAGTGCCCATGAGGATGCCACACTCCTGGTCGAGTGGGCTCGAACTCTTAGGGGGGGTGGCATGGCCTGGGTGTGATAGGCCAACAGAATGGCATCCACCACCCAGTGGGACAGCCTCTGTTTGGAGACAGTGTTCCCTTTCTGCTGTCCCCCAAAGCAGACAAAGAGCTGCTCAGAGCATCTGAAGCTCTGGGTGCGTTCCAGGTAGGCATGCAAAGCACGTACCAGACACAGCAGTGAGGGGGCTGGGTCTGCCTCCTCCCGGGGAAGCGCTTGCAGGTTCACTACCTGATCTCTGAAGAGCGTGGTAGGAACCTTGGGCACATAGCCCGGTCAAGGTCTTAGGATCACATATGTGTCTGCCGGACTGAACTCCAGACAAGTGTCATTTGTCCGACCCTCTTGATGGAGGCAAGCGCGATCAGCAGGGCTGTCTTTAGGGAGAGGGCCCTAAGTCCAGCTGATTCTAGCAGCTCGAAGGGGGATCTCTGAAGACCGGCGAGGACCACTGAGAGATCCCAGGAGGGGAACAGGTTTGGCCGGGAAGGATTTAGCCTCCTGGCACCTCTTAGGATCCTGACAATTAAGTCTTGCTTACCCAGGGACTTGCCGTCTACTGGGTAGTGGTGAGCCGCGATAGCGGCAACATACACCTTCAAGGTGGAAGGGGACAGCCTCCCCTCCAACCTCTCCTGTAGGAACAGGAGCACTGACCTAACTGCGCACCTCTGTGGGTCTTCTGCCGGGAAGAACACCAATTCACGAACAGATGCCATTTCAGGGCGTAGAGTTGCCTGGTAGAAGGGGCTCTGGCTTGGTTGATCGTGGCTATGACCGTGGGTGGTAGACCAGCTAGATCTTCCACGTCCCATCCATGGACCAGACGTGGAGGTTCCAAAGATCTGGATGCGGATGCCAGAACGTGCCCCGTCCCTGAGAAAGAAGGTCTTTCCTCAGGGGAATTCACCAGGGAGGGGCTGTCGCAAGGAGTACAAGGTCCGAGAACCAGGTCCGGGTGGGCCAGTAAGGAGCCACAAGAGTGACTTTTTCCTCGTCCTCCCTGACCTTGCACAGCACCTGCACCAGCGCGTCCGCTATCACATTGAGGTTTGAGAAAAGAGATGCTTTGGACTGGAGTAAGCTTGCTCTTTTCCCAGTTGACCTGAAGCCCCAAACAGCTGAGGTGCCTGAGCACCTGGTCTCTGTGAGCGCATAGTAACTCTCGCGAGTGGGCCAGAATAAGCCAGTCGTCGAGGTAATTGAGTATGCGGATGCCGGCTTCTCGGAGTGGGGCAAGAGCTGCCTCTGTGACTCTCGTGAAGACGCGAGGGGACAGAGACAGGCCGAAGGGGAGGACTTTGTACTGATACGCCTGGCCATCGAACGCAAACCACAGGAAGGGGTTTTGTTGAGGCAGAATGGAGACATGGAAGTACGCGTCCTTCAGGTCTACCGCTGCGAACCAATCTAGATGCCGGACGCAGGTTAAGATGTGTCTCTGCGTGAGCATTTTGAACGGGAGTTTGTGCAATGCTTGGTTGAGAACTCGCAGGTCGAAGATTGGTCGTAAGCCACCGCCTTTCTTGGGTACGATGAAGTAAGGGCTGTAGAAACCCTTCTTCATCTCGGTTGGAGGGACAGGCTCTATTGTGTCTTTGAACAAAAGAGTAGCGATTTGCTCGCGCAGGGACTGGGCATTTTCGCCGTGTACTGCGGAAAAGCGGACGCCCATGAAGTGGGGCGGGGGCCTGGCAAACCGAATTGCATAACCGAGTCGAATGGTCCGGGCCAGCCAGCGAGATGGGTTGGGAAGTGAGAGCCACGCGTCCAACCTCTGCGCTAGGGGCACCAAAGGGATGATTCATTTTGACGTACCCGGCAGAGCTTCGCGGCGGGGAGGAGCAGGTAGGGCAGCGTCGGGCAGCGTCGGGTGGCGACAGGGCGACCCGAGGCTGGGGTGCTGAGAAAAGACTCAAAGCACTTATCTTGCTCCGCACACCCAGCAGGGGGCGGGTTGGCGACTGAGGAGGAGGTCCAGTGTAGGCATCCTCTAGACTCATCGGAACTGGCCGGCCGGGGAACAGTCGTGGGGCTGGAGACGGGTGGTCCGTGTCCCGGAAGCTGGGACTGTTGAGATCTGGTTGCAAAGTGCCGTGAGAACGGCATTTGCGGGCCAGTTGACCCAGAGACATAGGAAATAGCTCTTTTATTGAGAATGTGGGTACCGCAACCCCATCTAAGGGGGGCGGTAAATGAAAATTGTTTAAAAACAAAAGATTCTCCTCCCGTCCCTCCACCAGGGGACGGAGCGGTCTTACCACCTCCGGAGCTAACATCTCTGACGCTGGGTCGTCTGTCTCAGGAGCGCCTGTGAGCCTTACGGGTCCTCGAGGGGGTCCAAGAGACGGGGGGCATCTGCTTCCTGTGGTGTGCTCGACGCTGGGGCTGAGAGCTGGGCCCGGGTTGAGGCAGAGCAGATTTCTTGGCCGCAGTGGCCATGGCGGCAGGTTTGCAGCACGGCAGGATATGTGAGATGGCCTCCGTCTGCTTTTTCACTGCAGAGAACTGCTGGGTGAAATCCTCGACGGTGACGCCAAAGAGGCCAAACTTGGAGACAGGGGCGTCGAGCAGGAAGCGAGCTTTGTCGGCCTCATGCATCTTGACCAGGTTGAGCCGTAGATGACGTTCCTGGACCACAAGGGTGGCCATCGCCTGCCCGAGTGCCTGCGCGGTGACCTTCGTGGCTCTGAGGGCGAGGTTAGTCACTGAGCGCAGTTCCTGCAGCACATCGGAGTCAGGGCTACCCTCGTGCAGATCCCTGAGCGCCTTGGCCTGGTGGACTTGCAGGATGGCCATGGTGTGCAAGGCAGAAGCGGCCTGTCCCGCAGCGCTGTAGGCTTTGGTGTTCAACGAGGATGTTGTCCTACAGGCCTTGGAAGGGAGTAGAGGGCACCCGCGCCAGGTGGTAGGGATACTGCGACATAGATGGAGCGCAACGGCCCTATCCTCCTGGGGAATCGCCATCTACCCGTGGGCCGTTCTGCCGTCGAGGGTAGCGAGAGCGGACGAGTAGGGCTTTTGACGAAGGGAAAGCGGGGCTCTCCATGAAGACATCAGCTCATCATGCACTTCTGGGGAAAACGGGACCGGGGGGGGATGTGGCTGTGAGCGGCGCCCAGACCCCAGAAACCAGTCATCCAGCCGTAACGGGTGTGGGGAGGATGGAGGGTTCCAATCCAACCCCACGCTGATGGCGGTCCGGACAAGCATGTCGGACATCTGTGCATCAGCCTCAGCCTGGGCGTGCTGGCCCGAAGGCGGCAGCCCAGGGGAGGCGTCAGTGTCAGATGCCGCGCTCTCCGATGAAACGGTGAGCTCATCAACCTCGAGCTCCAGAGGATAGTCAGACCTGCCCGGAGGCGAGTTGCCGTTGCCTCAAGCATGGACGGGGGTCAACGAGCGTGTCGGGGGGCGGATGGTCCGAGGGGGCATACCCGGCGTAGCTGCACCTGCTGCCCTCCCCAAATCGCCTCCATCGCCAGCCGCATCGTCCTCAATCCAGTGGGAAGAAGGAGCGACACGAGGGGCAGCTGGAGTGGCGTGCTTTCTATTGAAATGCGACGCGACCACAATGTTGCCATGTTCATGCTCTCGCAGTGAGAGCATGAACCATCCACAAACGCTGCCTCGGTGTGATCGGCGCCCAGACACATGAGACAGCGCATGTGGCCGTCTGAAGCGGAGAGCACTCTACCGCATCCAGGAACTACACAGGGGTTGAATGGCATCTTTAAATGTCGCTGTGTATTGCTCATTCAGAAAATTAAACTGTTTTGCAGAGAAAATTACTCTTTATAGGAAAACTCTTTTAACTCTGCGTTGTCGAAGCGCCCAGGGGCAAACTGCACGCCGTGCAGAGAAGAGAAAAGCTGCTGAAGTGCGCCGTAGATCCAACAGCAAAGCAGAGCGTCAGAGGATAGAAGCAGGAAACAGTTGTGTCACTCGCAGCTGGCTGCATACACGACCATCGGCTCCGAAGAAAATTACTGAATGAACAAGCGTATTTCCCTCGCCTTTATATCCGTATCCGGGGGCGGGGTATGCAAATACTGTCGCCAACTCTCATTGGCCTTTTTCATAGCTCAGAGGCATATTCGGTGCTCAAGAGAGACCCCTTGTGTCGCTTCTTCTACACGACGTCGAAGTGAGCGACAGACGGGGAACATGAACCATGCTCTCTGAATATCGGCATCAGCCATTAAAAAACCCATATTGGTTGACCACTTATTTTGATTCATTAACATTAACATAGATTAATAAATGCTGTGAAAAAGTATTGGCCATTGTTTGTTAATGATTCCTAATGCATTAAATAATGTTAATGACTGGAAACTTAGTGTAAAGTGTTACCAGGAAAATATATTATAATAATATATTGCTTTTGTGAGTTTAATTTAGACAGCTTTCATTCTTTTTCCATGAAACAATATGTTTTGATGAGATGACTTAATCCAATTTCTATAAACAATATCCCATTTGAGGAACTGAACTTTTGAAGTTTTTATTTGATTGGGACTGTCTGAGTAACATGCAATGTTCAGCTTCAAGTAACAGGACTTAAATATCTTATTTCTTGGATGAAAATGCTCTGCCCCAGGCAAAAGTTGAGGCAATTGTCCATTTGTACATAATGCAATTTTTATTCTGTCTCTCAGAAGACAGTCTAAAAAGATTAGACCATGAGCGTAAGTCCATTTACATCATAAATCCACAGAAATATTGTGCCCAAACAGACTCACAGACTGGTTATATTTGATTATAGTCTAAACTTTTGTTCCATTTCACAGTTAATGTCTTTTGAAATAAAGCTGTGTGTGTAATTGGACACTAAGCTGTTTTGTGTGATATTTCATGGGCGAAGGGCAAATGGCTGTTGTCAAGCTGGCCTTTCAATGCACTTCCACTTCAGTGTTCTTTAAATGACTCTGATGGTGCAATGGCATCTAGCTGACAGAGAAAGGAAGCCAATGTCCGAAACAAATGGTGAAATTAGTTTTTAATAATTCAGGGTTAATCATCCATTCAACAGGCCCCACTTCAGTGGATGCCAGCTATTTTGACATTCATGCAGCCAGTGAATTTCTCTTCAATATGAATGTTGATAACCTTGACTGAAAAAAATGCTCTTTAGTTTGTCAAAAAGAACTTTCTGAAATTAATTTATGGACAAAGCTATACATGCTAATGATGTTCAATGCGTTTAATGAGTTCCTTGAATGTGGGAATATTACTTCATATTCTGAATAGCTCTCAGTTGACTCCTTTTAGTGAAATCACTATGTTAAGTAATCTAAACAGTGTTGTACTGTATAAACTACATATGTTTAGTCAGGGCATCATCCCTGCTGATCATTCTGACAGTTTTGCATGTTTTGTATCTTAGAGAGGCTACAGGGCTCCGTCTGGTCTTCCTGGATTAAACAGGGCTATTAAAAATTCAAGTGTGAAATGGAAAAATTATCTCCCCCTGCTTCCTCAACATGCCCTCAGACATACAGCATGGATGACGGCTTATCATTAATTTATGGCATATTAGCCAAAAAAAAATGTGAATCGGCCATGCAAAGTAAGGCAAGAATCATCTTGTGAGAGGCAATGTGGAACGTGTCCCCAGACACAGCGTATAGAATGAGAAAGTACTTTATAGGTCTGTACATTACACAAGCTCTTATTTTCCCTTCAGAAATCCCTCAGGTGAGTAAGTGTCAATACAAAGAACAAGCAATGTCTAAGTACTACTTTTATGGGGGGGGGGGGAATAAAGAGAAGTCAATTGTATTGATTCCACATGGTATGCTTGAACCGTTGTCAAACGTTTATGCTTGAAGCAGTGCAGGGAATTGAATGCAGATGAAAAGTACATTAAGTACATGTGAACAGAATTTAATTCGTTATACGTCACATTGCTCATTACAGTTCTGGAGGAGGGAGCTGACCCATGTCTGTTCTCTAAGAGTTCTCTAATTAAAAGTTAAAATGCAAATGAGACAGAGCAAGTTTGAAAGAGATGTATTGTCATTTTGTCGTGGGATATTGCAGATCAGTGGTTCCCAGCTGGTGGGTTGCAACAAGAAAATGGATAGCAGGTCTGTTCTGATAGGATACTGGACAGCAAGGAATAAACTAAAATAAATGCAAAAAATAAATGCAACTAACCATATCATTGTGCATTGTTTGAATAGCAAAATAAATAGGCTTGTCAACTTTTAAAAGTAGAAACATTTCAAATATCTTTTGTTGTTTATGTCTAAATCTGGGTGTCCTGTCAGACTCTACAGTGTTTTGGTGCAAATTAAACTGTCACTTCTGTAATTGTTTCACACATTTTGGCCTTTGCTATCCTTTTTTTTTTTTTTTGACAGCAATATCACTTGTTTCACAAAATTGCAAAATAATTTTTATTACATTTTTTTCTCTGTTTTCCCTCATTTTAACTGTAGCCAGGAACTGATTGTTTTCCCATCATTTGATCATTATCTTATCTATTCCACTGGGTACGCTCTGGGTTCATATGACAGGCATCCATGAAGAAGTGGAAACAGTCATTAATGAAAGAAAGGCACTTGTGAATTATGCTCTTTGTTAGAGTGGTTGCCTGGGGACCCACAGCACAGCAATTGAACACTAATCACAGGCAAATTAACAATTTAAATTCAAATGTCAACCTAAGTTTGTTTACATCTTCTGTGTAAGTTTTGGCAGGTTTTGTTTTAGTACATTGTTTTTCAAGTAAAGCTGCGCAGTTACAATTTTTTGTGTTTTTTTTTAAATAAATTTTTAACCTAATTTTGATTATTTTATATAGGATATATTACACATTCTATTATAAAAATTGGTAATGTTTTTAATGTCAGTAAAAAGTTTTTAGAGCAGTCTATTTATTTGTTAGAACACCACAGTTAAGTGGAAGTTAACTTAGGTGACTAACACACAGCAAATACATTCTTGCCTCTTATTGGTGATCAATTCCATTATGTATGCACAAAGGCCCTGATTTTCTCAAGGTTTCCATGTATAGAAACACATGCAAACGTGTTGCAGGATAGGTTATCACCTCCCTGTAAAAGTGATTTGTTACATCCATCATGTGACTGATTATGATTAACCAATCAGCACCAATGCTCTTGAGTATTAAAAGGCTCAGAAATGTCACCTGTGAGTATGTCTGCGTTGCCGAGCCAGTGTGCCACGTCATGGTCGCAGAGTTTGCTGCATCTTCTGCCCCAGAATCTGAGTCTGCACGATACCATCCGACTAAGCTATGTGATTTAGTCCGCCAGGTGCCCGCCTCAGTTCAGCGCCATCCGCTTCACTTCGGTGCAGGGCGAGAATGCTGCCACCCTGCTTGCAGAGATTGTGACCCGTCTTTGCAAGGACACGATAGAGCCTGTTCCTCCAGCAGAGATGGGGAAAGAGTTCAACAGCCCTTACTTCATCATGCCAAAGAAAGGCGGTGGATTGCTGACAATTTTGGAGCTGCAAATTTTGAACCGGGCCTTATACAGACTCCCTTTGAAGATGCTGATGCAGGAACACATTTTGACGTGCTTCAGACATCAAGATTGGTTCACGGAGGTAGACCTGAAGGATGCATACTTTCAAGTCTCGGTTCTACCTTGACACAGACCCTTCCAACGGTTTACCTTCGACGACCAGCCATATCAGTACAAGGTCCTCCCCTTCTGCTGGTCTCTCGCATCTTCACAAAAGTGCAGAGGCAGTTCTTGCCCTGTTAAGGGAAGTTGGCATCCGCATACTCAACTACCTCGATGACTGACTGATTCTAGCACACTCTCGAGAGTCACAGTGGATGCCCTGTAGTGGCAGGCAACACTGGAGAGTGGAGACTCCACCCCCAGGTGGTCCAGCGGCTTTGGAGTCGATTCGGCAAAGCACAGACAGACCTGTTCACTTCCCAGGAATCCTCCCATTGCCCGCTCTGGTGTTTCCTGACAGGAGCCCCCCTCAGGACAGACGAGCTGGCACACAGCTGGCCCTAGGAGCTGCGCAAATACGCATTCCCCCCAGTGAGCCTTCTTGCACAGACCCTGTGCAAAGTGAGGGAGGACAAGGAACAAGTCACCCTCGTGGCCCCATACTGGCCAAGCCAAACTTAGTTCTCGGACCTCCCACTCCTCAAGACAGCACCTCCCTGGCAGATTCCTCTGAGAAAGGACCTTCTTTGTCATGGACGGGCCTCAATCTGGCAACCGTGCCCAGACCTCTGGAACGTCCAAATCTGGCCCTTAGATGGGACATGGACGATCTAAGTGGCCTACCAGCAGTTGTAGACATGATCATTCAAGCCAGAGCTCCATCTACCAGGCAGCTTCATGCCCTATATTGGCCTTTGTTCGTAAATTGCAGCGCCGACCAGTACACAGTAGTGCAAAAAGATGACAGTTTCTAAAAATGCCAAATGTAAACATAACATACTATGAGATAGTGTTCTATGGACATAGCAGTTATTGAGGTAGCAGCCAGGTATAAAGTGACAATAATTAAAGTGCAACTCAAGACACGTGTGTGTAGGTTCAGCTTTCCAATCAGGTGCTGAGGAATTATTGTGTTGAATGCTGAGCTGAAGTCTATGAACAGCATTGGAACGTATGAGTCCTTTTTATCTAGGTGGGTTAGGGCCAGATGGAGGGTGGTGGCGATGGCGTCGTCTGTTGAATGGTTGGGATGATACGCAAACTGCAGTGGGTCTAGTGAGGGGGGCAGCTGGGTCTTAATGTGCCTTATGTCGAGCCTCTCGAAGCACTTCATGATGATGGGTGTGAGTGCGACAGGACAGTAGTTGTTGAGGCAGGACACTGAAGACTTCTTTGGCATGGGGACGATGGTGGAGGCCTTGAAGCACGTTCGAGCATGGCGCTGCTCAGAGAGATGTTAAAGATGTCGGTAAGAACATCTGCCAGCTGGTCTGCACATCCTCTGAGCAATCTGCCACAAATGTTTTCTGGTCCAGCAGCCTTCCGTGGGTTGACTTTACATAGAGTTTTCCTCACATCAGCCATGGTAAGACAGAGCACCTGGTCGTTGGGAGGATGGGTGGTCTTCCTCGCCACCATGTCGTTCTGTGCTTCAAACCTAACGATTCTCTGGGCATGTGTGCGCTTTGTCTCTCTGATGGCCAGGGACAGTTTGGCCCTCACTGTTCTTAGGGCAGCATAAGATATGGATGTTGCTCCAAAATTTATGCATACCTTTCTGCATTAATGTTGAGGATGAAATGCCCAAAACCATACCAATCTGTCTTTGAGGAACATTGCAATGAAAGTGCTGGATTATTTGCTGCCACATCTGATGGCAAATTGCCAAGCATCGACCCATCGTTGCTTATGAAGGACTAAGCTTTTTGGAGGCTCCTTATATACTAACACAATTGCCTCACCCATTTACATAATGTGTTTGATATCACCTTGTTATTTCAACTCGTCAGACTGTTGTCCTCAATTTCCCCAGTCTCAACTTTTGTGTTGCAGGCAATAATTTCGGAAATAATGTATATCTTTAAAAAGCGATACAGTTGATTAGGTATAGCATGAAGTATGTTGTCTTTAACTGTTTTTGTTTGAAAACAAGTCAAAGTAAATTTACAAATGGCTACCTCATAATTTTTACTGTAATTTTTCATACTGTCCCAACCTTTTTGGAATTGGGTTGTACATTAATGTGGTTTGTTGCATATCCATTGAATAAACTTTATTTCATTTTTTTGTAATGTTTTCATTCTTTTCAGGAGCTAAAGTTCTTTGGGGTAGGGAGGCTTGCTGTCTCCGTCCCCTGGTGGTTGTGTTTCCTCACTGAGTACCGTGCCTTGCCGCTTACATCCAATTTATCACAGCATGCTTGTGTGTATTTGAGTGAGTGAAGTGCTTTTTAGGGGATCAGATAAGCTCTCAGCTAGCCTACCCTGCAACCGGTAAGCCTCAGCCCTTTGAAGTCCCTGTTTTTGTTTGTTTTCTTTAATTTTGCACTTTGTGGAGTAAATTGTGAACATTTCTCTGGTGCATAGGCGAGTACCATCTGTTCAACCCAGTCAACCACATGTTTTAACTATTTATTGTTTTTTGTTCATTTCAGTAAATAAATATATTTTTGTACTGTTGCCCATGTCTCTTTCCCTCTTCTTTTGTAATGTATTCCATTAGATTACTCAAGGTCAGTAACGGATTCTAAAAACTTTGTATTATTCTTCAGCACTGGTAGATTTTTTCACTTGTTTTGACTATAAAAGCTCTGCAAGTACAGTAAGACAAAATACATGTTAAAAATACATTCTCTGCCAAACCTAAATATCTTATGCAGAGTTGTTTCTAAAACAAGATCAATTTGATTGATCTTAGATATTTTTACAGGAAAACAATACAAAAATCATTATCAAGAATATGATTTTTTTTGCCCTTATATCAAAGGTCTTTCTAGAAAAAAAGCAAATATGATCCAACTTGAATCTTCTTGATAAAAAAATATGATCATTCTGTACTGATTAAGACAATGTATTTATATGCATTATATTAGTATGCAGGGTACCTTGAAGACGCTGACCATATCTTTTGCATATGTGTGTGCTGTGTGATTAGAGAGTTACTACTCAGTCTGTGTGAAGGTGCAGGAGGATAATGACTGGTCTGCTCTCCCTGACCTTTATTATACTTTTATGTTTTGTGATGATAAAGGTTTTTTTAATTTTCTCATGTATGAGAAGAGCCTGTGTATCTGCCATTAAATGTGTGGAATACAGACTTTTGCTGTTAGGCTTCGTGATTTGATTGGCTAAACCATTTATCTCCGGGGAAAAGCATTACAGTGCATGGTGCATGTACAATGGCTAGAAATAACATTTTAGCTTAGCATAAAGCTGACAATTTACACAAGGTTTATTTCTACTTCTTCTGCTCCGCACTTACTTCTCTGTCTGCTCATATGAATGTAACACATCATAAGAAAGTGTTTCACCGCTATTCAAATGCACTTTGGATCAAATAATTTATATGTAGAATTGTTTTCCATCTGAAAGGACTAAATATTAAATAAAAAAAAATGACAATAAAATGCAAAATAATCTCATCAGTAATCAAAATACTTTTTGAATGTAACTATATTCTAATTACCAATGATTTAAATTGTAACTGTAGAGGAATACAGTTACTTATATTTTGTATTTTTAATACGTATTCCTGTTACATGTAATTTGTTTTCCTATGACCAAAATAATGCTGGCAGAGGTCAGTGAGGTGTGCCTTGCAGTCAGGCTGATAGCTTGTGGCAGTTCATTTCCTGTGAAGTCAACACATTGTTTTATTATTTACTGCATTGTTGTATGTAATACTTACAATACCATATGCCTCTGAAGCAACCTACTGAATACACTTACTAGCTTGTAGTATCTGTGGAATAAAGAGCTTTTAGAATGTTACAAAGCCTAATGAAATGAAACAACTTAATTGACAAAAAAGACCATAATCATCTTCATTTTTTAGTTAACATTCCTACCCACCCCCACAAAAGCAGCATGGTAGTGTACTCACACAGCTCTAGCAGTGTGCACATCTATGTGTATACATTGATCCACATTTGAATTAAGTGGGCAGTGAAATTGCTGTAAATACAGACATGACCACGTACTTTGGCTATAAGTCCAGGACTAGAAAAGGCTGTTTATAAAGCTGTTTCATACACTATAACTGCTCTCTCTGGCTCAGCGGCAACACCAACGCAGGTTTGAAAGGAACCATCATCTAATCAATGTACAAAAAATGCTGGAAAATCATTGAACTTCACGACACGCAACCCTACAAGAGTGATTATTGATAGGCTGTCTGTCACCTGCAAAAAAACAATAACGAATTAGAGAAGAAACAAAAAAAATCATCCACTTATATTCAAAGCTGCTACATAGTAATGACTTTCTAATCAAGGACCTTGATAGAAATGTAGTAGAGTGAAAAGTACGATATTTGTCTTTCAAATGTAGTGAAGCTAAAGTCACAAGTTTCCAGAAAAATAATAGTCAAGTAAAGTACAGATACTCAAAATGTGTACTTATGTACAGTACTCAAATAAATGTATTTCGTTACTGTACAACTCTGGTAATGAGGAAGCAGATCGTGTAAATAACTACAAACTACGAAACAGGCATTTCTCTGTGTGTCAGCACCTCTTCTATGAGTTGCGCGAATGTCCCGATCTTAGGGGTGGAGATTGAAACTGCAGCAGGCAGACGCACACTCTTTTGCGGGGATTCAGATAATGTCATTTAAAGGTATTTTTAAAAGATGATTTTGTCCTCTTTATTGTTAGTACGCATGTTTAATACAACATTTAAGTCAGGACACAAGCAGAATAATCAGTAAAGAGCTAATGATTAATCGTTGCAATAATCACAGAATAGTCAAATAATCGTTCTAATAATCGTTAGATTAATCAATTATCAAAATAATAATTAGTTGCAGCCCTACTCTCCACCATAGTTTCGCTCTCCTCCAAGCCCTAATTTTTTTTTACATTGCAGTCCAGAGAAATTGTACTGTTTAAAAGCAGCAGCTTAACGAGTATACACACACAACACACCACCTTTCTCTTTGACAGGTTACCTTAATTTCCGGATGATAATGTGGCTCAAAAGGCAAGGTTGCTATGGTTCTCAGGAATGTCTCCTTTGTTTCGTACAAACATGAAATGATAATCAGGAGTTTCACCCTAGTATTGAAGTACAATTATCATTCATTAAGATACAATCGTTTCTGAATGCTCCAAATACAGAAAAATTGCACAGAAGTGTTTTTCCTATTTCTTCATCATGAAGAAACATGGTGGAGTAGATTCTGTTGGGTTGAACCATTGCTTTAATTTTAAGCAAATATCATGCCCATAATCATTATGCACAATCAGTAAATGAGAATTAATTATGACCATATGAAATGGTCTCAGAAAACTCTCAACAACAGTTGATGAGATGCAGTTATTAAGCAGCTGCATAATTAAGATCATCATCTCAGCACACAGTTGCTCTCCATGCTTCATTTTCCAAAGAAACAATGTCGTTTCTCATCACTGCTTTTACTTGGAACATGCAAGTGTTGAACGTTGGCTCCAAACAACTGATTATAATATCATACATAAATTTCAGCCACTTAAATAATGTTGCTCTCGCAAGTTCACAGAAGATGTGATTTTTCATTTGTTTTAAACAGCTAAATAGAAAGGAAACAGAGAAGAGGGCTGCACAATAACAGCCAAGCCTTGGAAAATTGAAGCTTGGCATTTCTGACAAGTTGTAACAAAAATAAAGAAATCTGTCACTTTAAAGGAATGATTTCTGCTCAGATGTACACTGTACGTTACTAGCCGGGGGAAAGCAGATGCAGAATGAGGTATACTTATTCACCACTAAGCCGTAACTCATATATAGAATGAAAGGTATTATTCCTCCTGTGTTTGATGAAGGGAGTGAAGGATTCTGAAAAATACAAAGGTCTTGGATGTTTGAAAATAATACCTTTTGTAAAACTTAACTTTAAACGCTTACTCTATTTTTGAGTTTTCTAAGTAAAACTTCTACTTTGAAATAACTGTCCATTTGGATCAGGGCAGACTTTCAATATGGTTTTGGAGTATCCAAAATCTTTAAGTAGTTTAAATTACCAGCAATTAATTAAGGCAGACATTTTTTATAAAATGTAGGTTGAACAAGAATAATGAGTTCCTGAACACTCCCTCTTCCTCCATTGTTTGGATTGTTTGGTAGTCCTGCCCCAAACTCATGCCATTGATTGAGCCAGAAAATTACATGTCAGGCTGCTCGAACAAACAAATGTTGAACGTGCCACAGTGTTTACACTCTTCAGGGAAATAAACCATCAGATTGCTTATTTATTGTTGTCTCTGTACATTAAACTGTGTATTTTAATAGAACAAAATGCAGCAGCTTTAACTAAATTTATTTATAGAATTTTACTTCTGATACGTTTCTTACTATAGTTTCCTTTAAACTTAAACAAACAGTGAGTCATAAGCACACAATATTGGATGCTGGTTTTTTTTTTTTTTTTTTTAAGAACATTTTAGACATGAATAATGAGGTAGTGTACCTATACTGCATGTGTAAACTGTTGGTATTTAGTATTTAACTAACATGTATTTCTAACTTGTCTATTTAAAAGGATTTCCGTTAATGTGATTATTGTTACAATCCACACTGTCTTTTGTTTGTGTACCTTTTATTTTTATTTTTAAGTTTTTGGCACCTTTTACGTTCCATATTGTCTTTTGTTTTATGCACTCTTATTTTGAAATCACTCATGTTCCTGTTTCCCAGTCTTGTCATGTCCTGTTTTCCCTCCATGTCTATGTGTCTGATTTTCATTGGTTCATTGTCTAATTATCTTGTTATCAGTTCTAGTTTATCATTGGTTTTAGTTTATTGTCTTGTTATCTTGTTTTGAGTTTTGGTTTTCCATTGGTCTATGTTTCCCCTTGTTTTATATTTAAGTCCTCATGTTTACCTTGTCCCTTGTCGGTTATTGTTTGGTAAATGTTGCATGTGAATCCTGTCCTCGTCCGTGTTTCTGCCTGTGCCCTCCTTGGAAGATTCCCAGTGTTTATATCTTGTGTTTATACCTTTGTTTTCCCATTGTGGATGTTTTATTTGTTCCTGTGTTCATAGTTCGCTTTACTTGAGTTATTTTCAATAAAACTGCTTTTGGATCCTCACTCCTCGTCTGCCTGCCTTGTTACAATTATATTCTAGTTTGAATTTTGCAAGTTTATTTGTTAGGCTTTTTTTTCTGTTTCAAAGCCTCTGATGGGTGTTTTCATTAGCATAGTTAAACAGTTGAAGAAAAAAAATAGCCTGTATCACAGCAAGTGGAGAGTCCAAGTGTGTTTAAAGGCAATCTACTCTCAGAGGGAATGCTGTTTCCTTTAATGCTGGCATGCTTATTCCATAGCTGGGAAGGAGAAACCTTTATTTTTAAGAACTTTAGTTCCCCGTCTGTTGCTCACTTCGACATTGTGTCGAAGAAGCGACACTAGGGGTCTCTCTTGAGCGCCGAATATGCCTCTGATCTATGAAAAAAGGCCAATGAGAAGTTGGCAGACAGTATTTGCATACCCTGCCCCCAGACATACGGGTACAAAGGTGTGGAAATACGTCTGTTTCATTGAGAAATTTTCTTCGGAGTCGATGGTTGTGTATGCAGTCAGCTGTCACACACCTGTTCCTGCCTTTGTTCCTTTGACGCTCTGCTTGCTGTTGGATCTATGGCGCACTTCAGCGGCTTTTCTCCTTCTCTGCACGGCAGTGCAGCTTGCCCTTGGGCGCTTCGACAGCGCACAAAGCTAAACGACTTTATTAAAAGAGTGATTTTCTCTATAAAAGTGTATTTTCCTCTAAAAGATAATTTACACAACGGCGTTGAACGTCCTTTTCAGGACGCATCTTAATAAAGATGACATTCCGCCCTTGTGTAGTTCCTGGATGCGGTAGAGTGCTCTCCAGTTCAGACGGCCACAGGCATTGTCTCGTGTGTCTGGGCAGCGATCACATCGAGGCAGCGTTTGTGGATGGTTCATGTTCTCACTGCGAGAGCATGACCATGGCAACGTTGTGGTCGCGCCTCGCTTTCAATAGAAAGCGATGGAGGCAATCTGGGGACGGCAGCAGGTGCAGCTCTGCCGGGTTCGCCCCCTCAGACCACCCGCCTCCAAGAACACTCTTTGACTCCAGTCCGTGCTCGAGACAACAGCGGCTCGCCTCACGGCCAGCTCGCTTATCCTCTAGAGCTCGAGGTGGATGAGCTTGCCACTGCATTGGCGAGTGCGGCGTCTGACGCAGATGACTCCCCTGGGCTGCCACCTTCGGGCCAGCACGCCCAGGCTGAGGCTGACGTGCAGATGACCGACATGATTTTCCCTCAGTCCTCCCCACAGCCATCGCGATTGTATGACTGGTTCTTGGGGTCTGTGCGCCGCTCACAGCCTCGCCTCCCCCGGTCCCGTTTTTCCCGGAAGTGCATGGTGAGCTGACGTCTTCATGGAGGGCACCCCTCTCCACTCGTCACAAAGCCAAATCTCAACGGCGGAGCGGCCCACGGGTACACGGCGATTCCCCAGGTGGACAGGGCTGTTGCACTCCACCTGTGCCACGGAAACCCTATCACCTGACGGGGTTGCCCTGTGCTCCCCTCCAAGGTCTGTAGGACGATATCTTCATTGACCGCCAAAGCCTACAGCGCAGCCGGACATGCCTCCTGCAAGTCCACCAGGCCAAGGCCCTTAAAGATCTCCATGGGGGTAGCCCTGATCCCGATGTGTTTCAGGAACTGCGCTCAGCGACCGACCTCGCCCCCAGAGCCACGAAGGTCACAGCGCAGTCACTCGGGAAGGCGATGACCACGCTCATGGTCCAGGAACGTCATCTGTGGCTGAACTTGGTCGAGATGCATGAGACCGACAAAGCTCGCTTTCTCAACGCCCCTGTCTCCCAGTTTGGTCTCTTCGGTGACACCGTCGAGGACTTCACCCAGCAGTTCTCCATGGTGAAGAAGCAGACGGAGGCCATTTCACACATACTGCCCCGCCGCAAGCCTTCTGCCATGGGCCATGCCCCATCTGCTCGCCGAGGGCGTCCTCCTGCGGCTAAGAAACACCCTGCTCTGCCTCAACTCGGGCCCAGCTCTCAGCCCCAGCGTCGAGCACTCCACAGGAAGCAGACGCCCCCATCTTACGGACCCCCTCGAGGACCCGGAAGGCTCCCAGGCACTCCTGAGATGCTCGACCCAGAGGCCAAGACATTAGCTCCGGAGCTGGTAAGCAGACCACTCCGTCCCCCGGTGGAGGGCCAGGAGGAGAATCTTTTGTTGAATTTATTTCATTTGCCACCCCCCCATATGGGGCTGCGGTACCCACATTCTCAATAACAGAGCTATTTCCTTGTCTCTTGGTCACCTGGCCCGCAAATGCCGTTCTCACAGCACTCTGCCGCTAGATCTTTACAGTCCCGGCATGCTGGACACGGACCCCCTGCCTTCAGCCTCGACTGTTCCCCGGCTGGCCGGTCCTGAAGAGTCTAGAGGACCCCTACATCAGGCATCCACCTCTGTCACTAACCCGCCCCCTGCCGGGTGTGCAGAGCAAGGTAAGTGCTTCGAGCCTTTTCTCAGCACTAAAGCATCGGTACGCGTCTTCGTCTCCCGACACTGTACTACCTGCTTCGCCCCGCCGGGTACGTTAAAAATAACCATCCCCTTGGTGCCCCTAGCACAGAGTTTGGATGCGTGCCTTTCACTTCCCAACCCGTCACGCTGGTTACGCTATTCAGTTTACCAGGCCCCCGCCCCCCTTTGTGGGCGTCCGCTTTACCGCAGTAAACAGCAAGCTTGCCAAATCCCTGTGCATGGAAATCGCTACTCTTTTTCTAAACAAAGATGCGATAGAGCCTGTCCCTCCAACTGAAATGAAGAAGGTGTCTCTTCAGCCCTTACTTCATTGTATCCAATAAAGGCGGCAGCTTACGACCGATCTTGGACTTCCGAGTTCTCAACCGGGCTCTGTTCAAACTCCTGTTCAGAATACTAATGCAAAACATATCTTAACTTGCGTCCGGCATCTAGATTGGTCTGCAGCGGCAGACCTGAAGGACGCGTACCTTCACGTCTTTATTCTGCCTTGACACCTACTGTTCCTACGGCTCATGTTTGACGGCCAGGCGTATCAGTACAAAGTCCCCCCCTTCGGCACGTCTCTGTCCCCTCGCGGCTTCACGAAAGTCGCAGAAGCTGCCCTTGTCCCGCTCCGAGAAACCGGCATTCGCATACTCAATTACTTCGACAACTGGCCCATCCTGGCCCACTCCCCGAGAGTTACTATGCGCTCACAGAGACTAGGCACTCAGGCACCTCAGCTGTCTAGGGCTTCAGGTCTACCAAGAAAAGAGCTAGCTCGCCCCGGTTCAGAGCATCTCTCTTCTCGGCATGGAGTCAGACTCAGTCACAATATCAGCACGCCTCATGAACGAGCGTGCAAAAAGCCTCACCGTCTTCAGACCGGGCACAGCAGTCCCTTTAAAACCTTTTCAGAAGCTCCTGGGGCATATGACATCCTCCGCGGCGGCCGTACGCTGGGGTTGATGCATATGAGACTGCCTCAGCACTGGCCCCAGACTCGAGTCACAAGACTCGCCCATCGTCTCCTCTTTCAAACTTAAGACGCTGCGTGACACTCATATCCCCGGCAACCTCAAGTGCTGTCATGACAGCGCTTGCCCAGTGGAGAGTGGAGGCTTCACCCACAGTCGATCTAGCTGATTTGGGAACGGTTCGGCAAGGCCCAGGTAGACCTGTTTGCCTCCCGAGAGACATCCAACTGCCCGCTCTGGTATGCCCGAACAGAGGCTCCCCTTGGGGCAGATGCACTATCACACAGCTGGCCTGCAGGGCTGCGCAAGTACGCATTCAGGTGCCTGGGAGTACGCACTCCCTGGAAAATTCCCCTGAGGAAAGACCTTCTTTCTTAGGGACAGGGCATGCTCTGGCATCCACACCCAGACATTTGGAACCTCCACGTCTGGCCCCTGGACGGGATGTGGAAGATCTAGCTGGTCTACCACCTACCGTCGTAGCAATGATCAACCAATCCAGAGTCCCTTCTACCAGGCAACTTTACGCCCTGAAGTGGCGCTTGTTCGCAAATTGATTTTCTTCTTGGCTGAAGACCCACAGAGGTGCGCAGTTAGGTCAGTGCTCTTATTTCCGCAGGAGAGGCTGGAGGGGAGGCTGTCCCCTTCCACCCTGAAGGTGTATGTCACCGTGATATTGTAGACACAGTAGACGGCAAGTCTTTGGGTAAGCACGACTTAGTCATCAGGTTCCTAAGAGGTGCCCGGAGGTTGAACCCCTCACAGCCAAGCCTGTTCCCCTCCTGGGATCTCTCAGTGGTCCTCGCAAGGCCTCCAGAGACCCCCCTTCAAGCTGCTAGAATCAGTTGGACTCAGGGCCCTCTCTTTAAATACGGCCCGCCTGATCGCGCTCGCCTCCATCAAGAGGGTCGGGGACCTGCAAGCATTCTCTGTTAGCTATACTTGCCTGGAGTTCGGTCCGGCAGACACATATGTGATCCTAAGACCGCGACCGGGCTACATGCCCAAGGTTCCTACTATGCCCTTCAGAGACCAGGTAGTGAACCTGCAAGCGAAGCTGCCCCTGGAGGAGGCAGGCCCAGCCCTTTCGTTGCTGTGTCCGGTACGTGCTTTGCGTACATACTTGTACCGCACGCAGAGCTCTAGATGTTCTGAGCAGCTCTTTGTCTGCCTTGGTGGACAGCGGAAAGGGAACGCTGTCCCCAAACAGAGGCCTTACCTCTGGGTAGTTGACACCAGTACATTGGCTTATCACACCCAGGCCGTGCCCCTCCCCTTATGGTTCCGAACACACTCGACAAGGAGTGTTGCGTCCTCACGGGCACTGGCCAAAGTCATCTCCCTGGCAGACATATGCAGTGCAGTGGGTTGGGCAACACCTAACACCCTTGCGAGATCTTACAATCTCAGGGTAGAGTCAGTTTCGTCCCATGTTTTCTCGGTGAACTCGGTAACGCGCTGGCGGATTGACAGGGTGGACTGCTTGCGCCTAGCACCCTTTCCCTCGGCCGAGGTAAAATCGAGCACTTTCTCTCCCAGGAGATCCCACCCACCTGGGTCGCTGGATGATTCCTCCCTAGCCCTGTGGGTCTGCAGTTCAGCGGAGGAACTCGCTGACCCAATCCACTGCGGGTACTTAATCTATCCTGTACTGGAATAGGTGCTTCACAGGTCAGGATTCCTACGTGGTCTCCCCCTGTGTGTATTGTCCGTGGTACGGTCCCCTTATGAAGTGGACCCACGTCTCCCTCAGGCAGTTCCAGCTGCCCTCCGGTCACCATGTTGTAGCAACTCCCCCATCCTTGAGGCTGGATCTACCACTGCGCCACGTTTCACATGCCGCCTAAAAACCCATGTGATGTATTTGCCACCTTTACCTCCTCCTTTTGGGCAGGTGTGGCCTCCGCAGGGTCTTTTCCCCCTGAAAGAATAGGAAACTGGGTAAGACCCCCTTCCCTCGACGCATGTAAGGGCCCGGCCGTTCTTGCTCTATGCGGAGAAACATAGAGAGAAAAAATGGCCCAGCCAGTCTTGGCCTGTTCCCAGGTTGGCAAGTGTCGCCTTGTTCCCCTGTGTAGGGTAACCAGAAGGATTCCGTATGTAACCTCCGTTCCCAGATGGAGGAAACGACACGTTGTGTCCTCCCGGCCACGTCAATGAGCCGAGCCACTATTGTGGCCGGACCACTTCCGGCTCCTCAGAAAAATCCTGAATGAAACAAACGTATTTCCCCTCCTTTGTACCTGTACGTCCGGGGGCGGTAATACTGTCTGTCAACTTCTCATTGGCCTTTTTTCATAGATCAGAGGCATATTCGCTTCTTCGACACAATGTCTCGTTCCCTCCATCAGGGAACGGAGGTTACATACTTAACCTAGATGTTTTAATCCTTTGCCTCAGAACAAGGGGAGTTGAATTTGTTTCCTAGTATCAGCTTTGACAAAAGACCAACTTGTGTGTAGTTAAATTAATGCATGTGCTTGTTCTATTTTGTCATTATTGTGATGTTATATTGTGTTATTTGTTAAACTGTGTATATTACACTATTTTTGGAGGTATGTTATGATATCGACACTGTGCTTCCCTTTTAAGCCCGGAGGTTATAGATGGAATGATGCATTTCTCAAGGCTGTCATATGTAATGAGAGTAACTGCTGTAAATTATATGCATTTTTATCTATGTATACAGGACATTAGCGAGACCATTGGCTTATCCAAATCCAATTACAATTCAAGCAAACCACATTATTGTGCCATTATGGCTAATTGACCTCATAAAGATTTGTTACTGGAATGCTGAAGAGGATGCCTGAGTTCACTGAAATGCACTTATGAGCTTATCCAAACCAGACAGGGAGTGAGATGGAAAACCTCTCTGAATAGATTCAAAACAGGTGTTTCGCCTCTAGATGTGTCTTGCACTAATATTTCAGTGTATATGTTAAAACGTTTTATTTTCCTCTGTAAAGAAGTAGTTTTGTGAGAAATTATCTGTAACATGGATTACCTTCTTAGCACTTCGCTTGGTTGTTGAACATGTCTTGCTAAGCAACACACTAATTAAACTTATGGCATTTCCTCAGTAAAGATTGCATCCATTGTAACTATATTTATTCATGTATGTCCTCAGTGGCAATTGTCTTTATTTGATTACAAAGCTACGTGTTTTCAATCTCACATAAAATCAAAAATACAAACAAGTTGACTAGTATCTCATTTATTTCTCCTACACAGTAATGAGATTAAATGGAAAGCAAATTGAGACTTCTGCTTCAGTCTTGTGCATCTTAGATTGTTCTCTTGAACAGACTGTAAAGTAAAAATATGGTTCTTGTGGTAAAATGCGTAAAATATTATTTGACATATACATTAAGTATAGTATTAAGAGGAACACATTAAGTTACACCAATTAAACACATTTCAAAGGCCTGTCAGGAGAAATTTCTGAGACAAAGTTGACACATAAGGCACTTTTCCACTGCACGTTACGTTCGACTCGCCTCAACTCTACTCGCTTTACTTTTCTGAGCTTGCATTTCCACTGCAGTTCCCTGTCTGTCGCTCACTTCGACGTTGTGTTGAAGAAGCGACACTAGGGGTCTCTCTTGAGCGCCGAATATGCCTCTGATCTATGAAAAAAGGCCAATGAGAAGTTGGCAGACAGTATTTGCATACCCCGCCCCCAGATATACGGGTATAAAGGCAGGGAAATACGTCTAGTTCATTTCAGAAATTTTATTTGGAGCCGATGGACGTGTATGCAGCGAGCTGCAAGTCACACACTGTTCCAGGCTCGGCCCATTCCCAGGTTGGCAAGCATCACCTTGTTCCCCTGTCTAGGGTAACCAGAAGGATACCAACAACTTTTTTGCGGCCACGTCGCTGAGCTGAGCCACTGTTGTGGCCGGACCATTTCTGGCTCCTCAGAAAAATCCTGAATGAACTAGATGTATTTCTAGATGTGAACTAGATGCCTTTATACCCGTATGTCTGGGGTATGCAAATACTGTCTGCCAACATCTCATTGGCCTTTTTTCATAGATCAGAGGTATATTCAGCGCTCAAGAGAGACCCCTAGTGTCGCTTCTTTGACACAACGGAGGTTACATACATAACCTAGATGTTTAGTGGCCCTCAACGTGGGTGGGATTATAGGATGATCGTCATAGTTGCGCCGCCTCTATTGCCGTGACATCATCTTAATCACGACACAAACTGACCAAAACAATAACACAACCGCTATATGTTTGTTACCAGCTCATTGTGCTGCATAAAGTAGTTGTTGTATGATGATTTTATACAAGTGTAACAGTTAAATTGGCCTGGTTGTTTTAGAAGCAAGCTTCCAGTAGCTGGTTAACTAAATAAAGTGAAGCTTTCAAGCAGAGTTTAGAGTTAACATAAAAAAAAATCCAGGGCACTCTCCCTCCCATTGCTCGCTGGTTCAGATAGCGTCCATTTGGTCAAACCACTTCCACTTTTCCTCAATGGTTCTGTAGTAACTTTTAATAAACTTCTTTTTTTTACTTTTCCCTACTCTGTTTGTAGGTCCAGTGGTAGCCGTGTGCGGCCAACAGCTGAGACACTTCCTGAGAGACTTTTTCATTTCACTCGTCGCTAATGAGTGGACCATCAGCACCTCATTTATTGACCACAGCATGGTTTTGCACACAGCCATTTCTTTATTCACAATTCGAAAGTCACGTGCACAAATGATACTGTTATCGCTGTTGCTAACTTTAAAACTAGCAGTTTTAATGATATTGTGTGTCGGAAATCCAGTAACGCTGGTAGTGATGATTCTCCCTGATCAGTCAGTGATCTACAGGATTTTGACCTCACATTTAGTATCAGCTCGGCTCGCTTGGCACCTCGACTGAGGTGGTACTAAAACAAATTCTAAGGTACCAGGTACTGTCCACAGTGGAAAACCCCCCAAAAAGCGAGCAGAGTCGAGTTCAATATGGCCCTACATCAGCTCTGCTGTGATTTGGCGCAGGCAGGTAATCACAGCAGTGCTGATTTAGCCTCTGTTTGGAGACAGCATTCCCTTTCCATTGTCCACCAATGCAGACAATGAGCTGCTCAGAGCATCTAAAGCTTTGCGTGCGATCCAAGTATATGTGTAAAGCACACACCAGACACAGCAACGATAAGTTGGGTCTACCTCCTCCCGTGGAAGCGCTTGCAGGCTCACCACCTAATCCCTAACAGGTGTTGTGTGAACCTTGGGCACATAGCCCGGTCAGGGTCTTGGTATCACGTGAGAGTCTTCTGGACCGAACTCCTGGCACGTTTCACTGACATAGAACGCTTGCAGGTCCCCGACCCTCTTGATGGTAGTGAGTGTGGTCAGGAGGATGGTCTTTAATGTGACGGCCTTTAACTCGACTGACACTAGGGGCTCAAACGGGTCTCTCCAAAGTCCCAGCAGGACCGTGGAGAGGTCACATGAGGGGAAGAGACACGGCCTAAAAGGGTTCAGCCTCCAGGCGCCCCTCAGGAACCTAATGATCAGGTCGTGCTTATCAAGGAACTTACATTCAACTGTATCATGGTGCGCTCCCCTCCAGCTTCTCCTGCAAGAAGGAAAGCACTGACCTGACTGCGCACACCTGGGGGTCTTTGCTATGCGAGAACACCACTTAGCAAACACATGCCACTTCAGGGAATACAGTTGCCTTGTAGAAGGAGTCCTGGCCTGAGTGATCGTGTTTACCACTGCGGACAGTAGATCACTTAAGTCTTCCGCGTCCTGTCCAGAGACTAGTTGTGGAGCCCATTCGGGGTGCAGTGAACACATCACAAAAGGAAACAAAAGATTTACCTTCCAGCCCTCCACCGGAGGGTGAAGTGGTCTGGGTACCAGCTCCGTAGCAGACATATCTCTCAGTGGGTTGTCCATCTCAGGGGTGCTTAGGAGCTTTCCGGGTCCTCGTTCCAGGCCGTGAGATGGGGGGCATCCGCTTCCTGCAGGGGGCCCTACACTGAGGCCGAGAATTGGGCTCGGGCTGTGGTGGAGCTGCCTGGGCTTTTGCCACTGCAGGGGGACACCCTTGTCAAGCAGATGGGGTATGAGATCTTAAGCCACACCAGTGCAAGATGTGCGGTATAGCCTCCATCTGCTTCTTCACCACCGAGCACTGCTAGGCAGAACTTAGTTATTCCTGTAATGTCTTGGGGCTGTGTAATGTAATTAGATCTAGGGGCTGTGATCGTTGACCGCTGTGCCCAGAGAGGTTGTAATTCTCTCATTTGTGATCATCATGATCCGTGACAACATTGCTTGTTTTTACAATACATGTCAGTGGCAGGTCATGTGTCAGATTTGCACCTCTGTTTCCAGTAAGCACTTGCAGCATCAGGGCTCTCATAAAGTCTATTAAACCTTTCTACTGCAGTAAATAAAAGAAGATGGGTTATTACATATAGGAATCGCCTGAAATCATCTTGCTATAGTGTGTGCCCATGGCCTCGGGCACTTTCAAATCCTGCTTCATTCACTTGTTATAATGGTTCCATCAGAAGTGGTCTCACATGTTGACTAGCTTGTAATGGATACCATACCAGAGTTTGAATATTCAATAGAGGACATATGTTTATGTTGAATAAAGGGTACATTGCATTCAAATGGTTGTGTTGTAGTTAGTATTTAATTCAAAACAAATTTCTGAGATCATCACATTGATATAGTTGCTTTCATGAATGCAGCCATGGCATTTATTGTACCAGACACTAATGATACTTGTGTGTTGCTCCACATTACTGTGCTGAAGACTTTCTATGTCTTCTCAGTACAGAGGGGCTGTACAGCTGAGCAAATTCCTTGCCATACTGTTTGTGGTCTTTATGACCCTCCTACAATTATTTTGACAACAGTATATCTGGGTTCGGTTTGAATAATTTAGATTTGCTTTTGTGTCTTTTCTATAATCTCCTGATTATTTTAGTGTTGTACTGCACCCAGAATCACTGAGCTCAGTGTGACCGACGCTGCAAAAATAGTTTCACCATCATGACTATCCTTCTGGGATGCATCAAATTGTGAATTACGCTTGCTGTGGGAACGGTGTCATCTGTTAATATGGGCAACAAAACAAATAAGCACCGCTCACATCCTGCTCATGGAGGATGTGTGAATTTGGCGTTATGCCATTAATATGTCAGTTCTCTTTATATACATGAGTGGTTTTAATTTGGCTTTGCTTCAGGACCGAGATTTTTACATTGGACTTCAAGTGGTGACCCAACAAACTACTGTACCAAATTTGTTTCTTAAAAACTCAACTCAACATGGTGCAATCTTATGTGATCTGTTAGCCAATCGGCTCGCTCACATGTGATTTGTTAATTCATTTGCTTGCATGGTGTAAGCTGATATGTCTTTTAAGATAGATAGATGATAGGTACCCTAATCTAACATTTAAACTGGTCAGTTTTTCAGAAAAGCCAGTTTCAGTGCAGCCTGCTGTGATAGTGTTTTTTCTTCCTGAAAATATGATTTAATAGGTGGTTGCTAGGGTTTTCTTCTATCAGCATGCATGGTAAGGTCAGCTTTTGACCATGACACATATAAATGTGTCTTTAACAAGGAAAGCCTTAGCCAATCTGACCAGGCACACATCGCTATCTTATGTCATTCGTTTGAATTAATCCACACATAGCTAAACTAAGTCACTGATTTAATAAGCTCTGGGCTTTCCTGGTCCATGTACACATTAGCTGTTTAAGCCATTTGGCCAAACTGGCTTTGGCACATATATGATATTTACAGTTGTTCTTTAGCGTTATTACCTAGTATACACTCATGCACATGGTTTTCGGAGTAGCAATAGTGCACAAGTTTTGATGGTAGATCTCCATGGCTGGGGGGTTGTGTTTTGTATTATTCATTTGTACATTTACACTACTTTGTTGGGGGATTGTTTGTCTAATTTTGAAGCAGCATGTCCTACATGCTTGATGCTGCATGTCTTGTGTTAGAGGACAAAAGTGCTTCAAAATTTATTCTAATGGACATATTTAGTGATTGTAACCCAAATAAATAAAAAACACATGACACACATTTTGTTACTATCGTTGAAGTCAAATTCTTCTTCAAAGTCTCAACTCAAGGCCCTTTCATCCCTCAACTGAAGCCCTCACTGGCACAGCTGACAGTTATTTTCAATGGCAACATGGAATATAAGCAAAAGTTAGCTTAAAGGTGTGTTGTCTTGCAGTTTGGTCTTAAATTAGACCAATCTAAATTATTATGCAACTGGCTGAAAAAATTATGACCAACATTTTAGATGACTAACTAGTAAGACTAGTCTAAAACTGATCAACTAAGCTTTGTCTCATTGAAAAATGTCAAAAGTTTGCATTCATAATGTCTTCTACTCTAGTCTGGCGAAAGAGTGGCAGCAAACAAAACATTTCTAAATTAATATTTTAGGTATCTAACCCAAACACACAGTTTGGAAACATCACTCATATCTATGCTTTCATAATCTCCAATGCTGAAATGTGACGCTGAAGACAAATCCGTGATTAACTGGTCACCGATGTCTTCTATCCTCGTATTTATAGTTGAATCGGAGAGCTGTAGTCCTTTTATTTACTTTACAATCACATTTTTTTATTGATGAAATCTGCATACAATATTTCTGCTGTTTCAAATTACTTTGCATAAAACCGGAGCAGATTTTGCATAATAAACACAGGGAGTTCGATCCATGGAGGACACCTAAAAACTAATTTCAATGAACATCTTGAATGGCTCGTTCCTTTCTCATTTTAGTAGCTTGACCACATGTGTCAGTCCGCACACTGTGACCCTCTACATCATATTTATTACATTTATTTTCAGACATATTCTGCAAACAGTCATCAAAAGCCTCACACATGACACTGTCTTGCTTTCTTTTTAATTTGGTTTGATTCGTTTAATAAGGAATCTCTCCATTTTTTTATAACTTGCTTTGCACCTGCATCCGCAAAGCAACCAGCATTGTGGATGACCCCACACACCCCTCACACAAACTCTTCACTTGTGTACTGGTCGGCGCTGCACTGTCTCTCACTATGCCTAATGTCCTGTTAATTTTTAGTAATTTATTGTACTGTCCCGTACTTTTTGCACATGTTTGCACGTGCACTTTATATAGGTATGTGTCATGTTCTCTGTTGTCTTTTGTTTTTGTGCTTTTATGTTGAAGTTTAGTTTAGTTCCTGTTTGTTTCTTGTAGTCCTTTGTAGTTTTATTTTATGATTAGTTTTCCCCTGATTAGTTCCTGTTCCCTGATTGTTTACCCAGGTGTTCCTCATTCCCTTGTTAGATCCTTTATGTATTTAAGCCCTTGGTTTCCCTGTGTCCAGTGTTAGTTATTTCATGTTTAATATGGTTTGCATGTTTTGCGCTATGTTCCCCGTGGTTTTCTTTGTTCCTAGTTTTCCAGTTTTGGTTTGAATAAAAGCTGCACTTAGATCCTCTCTCGTTGCCTGTCGTTACAGAATAACTGACCAAACATGGATTTAGCGGGAGCGAACCTCCCTTTAACTGAATACTCACGTCTGTTTAGCACCATTGCCCGATGCACTGGTTTATCTGATGGCCATCTAAAGTCCATTTATCAGCTCGGCCTCCTTGCCCATGGATGGATTGAGTTGCCGGAGACTGGTGATTGCACATGGGAGAGGTACGTGAATTTGGTTTTGGAGACATTCGCTTCTGACACTACTACTTCCAACGAGCCAACGCCCACGCCTGCCACGGCCAATGAGCTGCAAGCCTCGTCCGTCCCAGAGCCAGCATTGCCAGCCTTGTCCGTCCCAGAGCCAACGTTGCCAGCCTTGTCCGTCCCAGAGCCAACGTTGCCAGCCTCGTCCGTCAGGAGGAGGAGGAGGAGGAGGAGAAGAAAGTCTCCCAGGGCTCCTCCTCCCGAGCCTCCCATGGCTCCGCCTCACAGGGCTCCGCCTCCCGAGCCTCCCAGTGCTCCGCCTTCCAGGGCTCTGCCTCCCGAGCCTTCCACGGCTCCGCCTTCCAGGGCTCCACCCCCCCAGCCTTCCACATCTCCTAAACCTCCCACGGCACTGTCTCCAAAGCCTTCCATGCCGCCACCTCCCAGGGCTCCGCCTCCATAGCCTTCCACACCTCCAGAGCCTCCCATGGCTCCGCCTCCATAGCCTTCCACGCCTCCTGAGCCTTCCACGGCTCCACCCCTGAGTCCTCATGACTCCGCCTTCCACGGCTCCACAGCCAGAGACTGCCACTGCCCCTGTCCCGTGGCCTCCTCCCAGGCCTCCAGACCCGTTCCCTGTCCCGTGGCCTCCTCCCAGGCCTCCAGACCCGTTCCCTGTCCCGTGGCCTCCTCCCAGGCCTCCAGACCCGTTCCCTGTCCCGTGGCCTCCTCCCCGGCCCCCTGACCCGTTCCCTGTCCTGTGGCCTCCTCCCCGGCCCCCTGACCCGTTCCCTGTCCTGTGGCCTCTTCCTCGGCCTCCTGACCCGGTCCTTGTCCTACGACCACTTCCCAGATTCCCTGTCCCTACCTTGCTCCTCTGCTCCCCTTGTGCCCCCTCGGACTGCCTGTTTGTCCCTTGTGCCCCCTTGAACAATTTTGTTTTTTGTTTCTGTGTTTTTTTTTTTTTTTTTGTTTCTTTTTTTGGAGCGTCTGGAATCCGCTCCTTAAAGCAGGGGGCTTTGTCATGTTCTCTGTCTTTTGTTTTTGTGCTTATGTTGAAGTTTAGTTCCTGTTTGTTTCTTGTAGTCCTTTTTGTATTTTTATTTTATGATTGGTTTTCCCCTGATTAGTTCCCATTCCCTGATTGTTTACCCAGGTGTTCCTCATTCCCTTGTTAGTTCCTTTATGTATTTAAGTCCTTTGTTTCCCTGTGTCCAGTGTTAGTTATTTCATGTTTAATATGGTTTGCATGTTTTGCACTGTTTCCCGTGGTTTTCTTTGTTCCTAGATTTCCAGTTTTGGTTTGAATAAAAGCTGCACTTAGATCCTCTCTCGTTGCCTGTCGTTACAGTATGTTATTTAGTCTGTGTAGTCTCATGTGGTTCTGTGTTTGTCCTATGTTGTTTTATGTAGCACCATGGTCCTGAAGGAACGCTGTCTCATTTCACTATGTACTGTACTAATTGTATTGTACTAATGGTTGAACAACAATAAAAACCACTTGACTTGCATGTACATGCATCTTCTAACATTCAAATTCCTCTCCGCCACCTATTGGAAGAACAGTATTAGGGGTGCACCAATCGATCATCCACCAATCTAAGTCAGACAATTTTCATCTTAAATCTGTGATCGGCAATTGGCCAATTGTGGCAGGATTCAGGGCCAATTTTTTTTAGTTGCTGCATGCTCAACATCATACATGAACAGTTACTCTAATGAATGAGCTCTTGCTCAGCCCTCGAAGCATTACACTGCGGCCACTGGAGGGTGAATTATTGGCAATGGCGAATTCTCAGGGCCAGCAAAGCCTTCTCTGCTGTTCTAACATGCCAAATAAAGCAATATTTTTCATCCTTTCATTCTCAACCTTTTTGCCTATGTATTTTTAATTGCTTTCCACTCTTAATTAATCTACATACAAATAGAGAAAAATTTAAAGTTTATCCAGTCAGAATTTATTCCTTGATGCTAACAAGTGTGATGGCTGTTTCACAAATCATATGCCTGAAGCCCGAAGCCAAAGCAGCATGTGAGTTTGAGCTCCACCTCCTCAGGCCTTCAGAATTTCCACAGAATTCCTCAACAGTGCAAATGAATGAGCAACTAAAGTCAGATTGTCAGATTCCATCAGCCAATCAGATTGAGTTATTTGTTCTTGGTGGGTGTGATCTTTAGGATATGTCCCAGTCAAGGCCTTCTAGCTGATGCAATCGCTTTACATAATTTGAAAGCAAAGAGCACGAGATCTTGCTGAGGAGTCAAATCAAATCAAATCAAATCAAAATCAAATCACTTTATTGTCACACTACTGTGTACACGAGTGCAACAGCAGGTGAAATTCTTGTGTGCAGTTCCGAGCAACATTGCAGTAATGACAGTGACGACATAAACCACTTTACAATAAACAACATATTACACAAAACAATTTACATAACAAACTTACACAACAATTTACATAACAAATGTACACATACCTACACAACAATTTACATAACAAATGTACACAATACACACAATGTAGAATACACACACTAGATACGGGTATAAATATATATATATATATATATACACTAACTGAATTGGGAGAATATATTGACAGAATGAGGATTTATAAAGTGCAGTGCTGATTGTTGATCGTGAGAGATCATGTGTTCAAAAGTCTTATTGCTTGTGGGAAGAAGCTGTCATGTAGTCGGGTGGTGCGGGTCCTGATGCTGCGATACCGCCTGCCTGATGGCAGCAGTGAGAGCAGCCCATGACTCGGGTGGCTGGAGTCTCTGATAATCCTCCGAGCTTTCTTCACACACCGTCTGTTATATATATCCTGGAGGGAGGGAAGCTCACCTCCGATGATGTTTCTGGCCGTTCGCACCACCCTTTGCAGGTCTTTGCGGTTGTGGGCGGTGCTATTGCCGTACCAGGCGGTGATGCAGCCAGTCAGGATGCTCTCAACAGTACTAGTGTAGAACAGTGTGAGGATGTGTTGGTTCATTCCAAACTTCCTCAGCCGTCTCAGGAAGAAGAGGCGCTGGTGAGCCTTCTTCACAACGGCCTCAGTGTGGACGGACCATGTGAGTTCCTCAGTAATGTGGACACCGAGGAACTTGAAGCTGCTGACTCTCTCCACCGGTGCTCCATTAATGGTGATGGGGCTGTGTTCTCTGTCTATCTTCCTGAAGTCCACCACAAGCTCCTTGGTTTTACTGACGTTGAGGGAGAGGTTGTGCTCCTGACACCAGCGTGTCAGAGTGTGCACCTCCTCTCTGTAGGCCATTTCATCATTGTCAGTGATCAGACCTACAACCGTCGTATCGTCAGCAAACTTAATGATGGCATTGGAGCTATGTGTCGCCACACAGTCATGTGTGTAAAGGGAATACAGGAGTGGGCTGAGAACACAGCCCTGCGGGGCTCCAGTGTTGAGGGTCAGTGATGAGGAGATGTTGCTGCCCATTCTAACCACCTGACGTCTGCCTGACAGGAAATCCAGGATCCAGCTGCACAGCGAGCTGTTTAAGCCCAGAGCCCGGAGTTTCACATCAAGCTTGGAGGGCACTATGGTGTTAAATGCTGAACTGTAGTCTACAAACAGCATTCTCACATATGTGTTCCTTTTTTCCAGGTGGGAAAGAGCAGTGTGTATTGTAGATGCAATGGCATCATCAGTGGAGCGGTTTTTACGGTAGGCAAACTGTAATGGGTCCAAAGAGGTGGGCTGAACAGAGCAGATGTGATCTCTGATCAACCTCTCAAAGCATTTGCTGATGATGGGGGTCAGAGCAACAGGACGCCAGTCATTTAAACAAGTGATTTTGGCTTGCTTCGGTACAGGCACAATGGTTGATGTTTTGAAGCATGTGGGGACTACAGACAGGGAGAGGGACAGGTTGAAAATGTCCGTAAAAACACCAGCCAGTTGGTTCGCGCATGCTCTGATGACGCGGCCCGGAATGCCGTCTGGACCCGCGGCTTTACGGATTTTCACCCGTCGAAAGGATCGGGTTACATCCGCAACAGAGACGGAGAGTGAACCATCATCTGTAGTATCGGCCGCGAGTGCTCTCTCCGCGAGGGCGGTGTTGTTGTTGTCCTCAAAACGAGCATAAAATGTATTAAGCTCGTCCGGGAGAGAGGCAGCGGTGTTCATGGCGGAGTTTTTATTCTGTTTATAGTTTTTATTCTGTTTATTATTCTGTTTAGAGTCGGCTGTCACTGCCGCTATTGGTGTTGAGAAAGAGATCTTTATGGATGTAAAAACACGAGTTGTTCTGCATGACTGTGTGATTGCTTAAATTATTCAACAGGAAAGGAGGACTAATTTTCACTTCAAGTAAATTGGTAAGTGCTTTTTGCGTTGTTATAGCAACATCAGGAGTTTTCTAAGTGTAAATTAGGCTGCTTGAGCATTCAGTCTCAGATTAAATTGCAAATATTATTAGATAGATTTTTCCAGGCATTATTGACCTTGTTAGATTCATATGAAAAATTATGATTTTTGAATGTCTGCTCGCGAGACATTCATTTCACAATCAGTCATGCTGCAATTTAAATTAGATTTGCTTGAGCATTAAGTGTCATTTCAAGTTCTGGCTTTCGTACATGGACGTGTTTTTAAAATGTTAGTTGGTATTATTAGTTAGCTGCAACATAATATATGATGCCCAAAGGCATAGGGTGTCTTTTGTGAAACTGTGTTTTCTTAATGGCATGAGTTACACTGAATGCCTAGACTGTAAATGCATGGCCCGCCACTGATTATTGGTAAATAACTAAGCATTCGCAAATTTGTACTTTCAGACATGCTGTAATTTAGGTTAATATGCCGGTTTGATTTAAATATGTGTATAAATTACATGTTTATGAATATTAAGGTGCCCATTTTATATGTTGCATAAGTTACGATAGAGACAGTTTGAGTGATCATGAATGCAGTCCAGGTGCTCTCCGTCTCTCATCAGTCACACATCCAAGCACTATTTTGTGCAAACCTTGATTTACATCAGAAATATAATGCATGTTTGTCACAATAGCACTAATAACTGTTTAACCTTCAATAACGGCACCACGTTTTCACGCAGTTACTTAATAGTTAGTGATTTGTATTACAACAAAATGCCAAAGACTTTAAACAAATCATTGATGCTAATGATTTCGTACTAAAGTGTTTTTGGAGCATGTAATTGAGATTACTCTCTTATTTTTTAATGTATCTCTGCTGTGTTAAGCACTCATGGTGTTTACTGGTTGCCAGTATGTCACATTGATATTTACTAATGACAACAGAACTATTCATTACTGTTTTCTATTCAAATAAACGTTATATTTTGAATTAATGTAAATTTTATGTAATTTAACAGTGTGGGTCATAAACATATGACTGCAGCATATAACTTGTAAACGTTTAGCAAAGGGTACATGTGGCAGCGGGGGCGTGGTCAAGCGCCCGTCCGAAGGGAGAAAGCGGTAAGGGCGCTTGCACCTGAGCTAAATTATGTCTAACACCTGTCTCTAATTTCAGTGAGTATGGGGAGAGCGGCATAAAAGAGCACCAGTGCCTCCAGTCGAGAGAGAGAGCTGCCAGTCCAGTGTTGGCAATAGAGAGCAACCTTAAGCTGTTAGATTAGTCCCAGAAGTCTATGTATAGCACGTTTTGCACTACCCCCTGTCTGTCTACTACCCGTAATTAAAAAGCCTTACCTTTGTGTTGAACCCTGTTCCCGTGTCCTCCTTCATGTGAATTCGTTACAGTACATTAAAAAGAAAAATCGTTGATCCGATTGGTATATTTTTACTTAGAGTCTGTGACCTTATGAGAGCCGACCTGCTACCAAGGTTCAAAAATAACACTTGCCGAGAGCCAAATGGTTGAAAAAAAAAGAAAAAAAATGTCTTTGCTTAGTAAATTAAATACATTTTCTTACCAGTTCACTCTGGTAACTTTATTTTGAACTTCTACATAATACATTGTTGAATTAACTTTTCTAAAGACATGACATAAACGTTTCAAATAAAAGCCAAGCAAATCTTTTACTTAGGAACACAACTGAGACTTATGCATCTTTTTGCACAACTTAGGCCAGTAAGAATGATAATATAGCAGCAGAAAAGATTCAAATCAAAGATCTGCAAAACATTTACTAATGGAAACAGTTGAAACATAAGCATCTTTTACATAGCCTATACCTTGATGGAAAATACTAACAGAGGTTTAGCTAGGGTGCCTAATGTAGCAACACAAATTTGCAATATACCTTGCTTTAAGCTATCAAAATGAAAATATGATGAAAAAAATCATAGTTGCTTAGATGATGGGTCCATGTTGTCTCAAATACAGTGATTCTGCAAATGACTTGATTACCTGTGCTGTTTGTTTACAAATCTGTAATTAGAAACAGACAAAAAAGTCTATTAGTCAAAAGGACAAAAGTATATATTTAATAAAAACAAATTCAAAATACAGTTTCACAGAAACATTTATTTGCTGGTATTTTTTCTCAATCCACATGCCATTGCCAGGTGTGGCAAAAAGTAATTTTTAACCTGCCTGCAACCAATTTTTGAGTGTAAAAGCAAAATATCACCAAGAAATATATTTTGATTAAATGTTTTGCCCAAGACTTTTGACATTCCATGTAAGCAAGGAGCATGAAAAGAGTATAGGGACTTCCAATAAACTTCAGATGCTCTGACAAATGCATCACGTTCCTGTCTTAGACATTTGCTCCCTAAGTCCCATGACCTGTAGAGAATGCCATGGGATGGATGAAGGTACGACCAAATCTGAGTGGCTCCACTTAAAAGCTTCCAGATGCACCCCCATCCCACACTCCTACATCTGAAAGGCCTCTACGGGCATCTAACACCAAGGCAATTTGACTCACCCATGCCAGTCTATAACGAGATTAAACCTTTTTGACTGCTTGCAGCTAGTGTCTGTCAGTATGTGATAGCTGAGGCTGCTCATTTCCTGAATATTAAAGAGGTTACAGTCGGGTGTTGAGCACTGGGGGCACGATTTGATGTGATGAAAGCTGATGTGGCCATTGCTCTTCTCTTGTCTGATGGATAGCTGTGGCATTCGAATGATCCCACAACAGGGTTCATCTCCTTTGGTAGGGCCACTGGCAGCAGCCATGGTCCAGATGAGAGCTCCTCCTTGGCTAGGAGGACAAAGATGGATCTAACTACACATATCAAAAGTGACACTACCCTATCTTCATTCAGACTTGTACTTCGGATGTACATACTGATGTATATGAATCAGGTGTTATAAAATGAGTTACATAATTGACTGGTGGCTCTTTGTGAGGATAATTTTGCTTTTGTTTTCTAAACTCATTCGATTATAGATCAGAAAGCTTGATTTGCTTACAAGGAGTTTGCAAAAAGTAACATCTGTAATTATGTATCATTAGGCTCCTCTTATGATGAAAACAATAAGCTTAGAAAGTTAGCTTAGAGGGAAGAATTAAATATATCTTATTGGTTGCAAGAAGCCACCTGTCCAGGGTGTTTCCCTGTTTTCGGCCCGAAACAGCTTGGAGAGACTCCAGCACTACCCGCGACACTGCATAGTACAAGCGGCTATAGAAGATGAATGGATGGATGGTTGCAAGTGTTAATGTTTGTTAACATAGAAAGAACACTCAGGGCTCTGTTTTAAGAACACGACTTCTTAAAAGCAAATGCCATATGTGCAGATTTAGGAGATATGGCCAAGGAGGTTTGGGGTTTTTGCAAGCATTCACTAAATCTGGCAGTTAGTGGGTTGGAGAAATCGCACACAAAGCACCAGCGATAAATAAAGACAGCCCATTCAAAACACACTGGTAGCTAGTGTAAATGGGCTATTCTATATGCATAGGTTCCGATTTAGGTTCTTGCAGCTTGGTGTTCTAAACAATAAAGAGGAACCAGCATGTGATATCTAACATGAAGCATGAAGAAAAAAGAGAGTAAAGATGCAGTAAATTTGATGCAGCATTCCAGCACCACTGGAAACGAACAATGTCCACAAGAACACCAAGCATATATACTGTGTATATACTGTTTATACTGTATATATAGTATCATGTATTAACACTCACATCCAGTTGCTTCTTTCTAAGGCATAAAAATTGCACTTCGATTTGCACTCTCTATTTCTATTTCATAAAATGGAGCACATGGCCGTACCACATAGTACTGCGCCTAACACAGGTATAAAAATTGAGCCATCAACGTTCACTTTATATATAATATTTATTTATTTTAATTATTATTTATTTATGGTATTTTTAAAGCTGAAATGTGTAATCTTTTTGATGTTGTGATACTTTCTCCTATCCTAGCTTTATAGGTAGTATTCTAATGGCGTCATGACAAACACAGTTGCTATATTGTCTGGAAACAGATTAAAACAATTTGTCTGCCGGTCAATACAGATACATTAGAGTATCACTAAATACCACATAAAGTTTAGTGTAGTATTTAAAGTTTGGAATAACCTATCAAGTTTCTATACTTTATAAACTTGTTTTGATTATTAAATGGTAACCAACCAGTTGTATAGTGCTACAATCTGTCCAACAGGCAAAGAAGCACAAAGGAATGGACATCAGAGGGCTTAATGAGAAAGAAAGGGCTACGAAGTTAGCCAGGATGAATAGAAAAAAAAAAAAACTTCAGCTGGGTGTATTCTCATCACGTCTTATAGGATAAATCTAGGAACTGTAAGGATATACAGTATCTCCCTTTGTTACTGGAGTAATAAATACTGACCAACTAAAGGCTAAAGTACAGCAGCAGACTAAGTTTACCTGACTGTTTCTCCATTTGTAAGTGTTCTTCTGTTGCCATCTTTGCCCTTTTGTAAAATAGTTTTAGCTCTTGTACAGTCGTATAAATGCTGAATGACAGTAAATTGAATCTTGAACAAACACACTAGCATCCTGTACTTTGTTTACTTATAGCAGTCAGGATTTGCGACACTTAGCATCAGCATCCAAGCTTGCTTTTTATATATTGTGTGTAGGCTCTTATTTGTTTGACATGTCTTATTTATTATTTATTTTCATGTAGACAATGGTACTTTCAAGATAATATAAAACTTGGCTGGGTCTCGTTTCTAAAGTCCGGAGTTAACACTCAGTCATTGTATATACCACACAGCATGTATCAGCGAGACTGAGATTATGAATAAAGAGAAGCGACCCTTCTTGATTTATGAATGTGATATGCTATGAAATCAGAAAATGACATTAAACAGAAAAGTAATGATTACACAAGAAGCCTGTTTAAAGGGTTATTTTACCCCCCCCCCCCCCCCCCCAAACAAATTATCTCATGAATTACTCAACCTCATGCCATCCCAGATGTTTATATCTTGCTGAACACAAATTAAGATTTTTAGAAGAATATTTCAGCTCTGTAAAATTACTCCAGATGACTCTAGTGGTTAAACCCTTATCTTCAGAAGTGATATGATAGGTGTGAGAGGGAAACATATTTATCAATCAATATTTAAGTCAGTTTTTACTATCAATTCTCCTCCCTTCTTAGTCAATTTCCACTTTCACATTCTCCTTCTTCTGTTTTGGTGATTCACATTCTTCATGCATATCGCCCCTTACTGGGCAGGGAGAAGAATTTATGATCATGATTTATGAAAAAAATGACTTAAATATTGATCTGTTTTCTCACCTATCATATCGTGTCTGAACACATGGATTTAACCAGTCTTATGAATTACTTTTATGCTCCCTTTATATGGATTTTAGAGCTTCAAAATATTGGCACCCATTCACTTACATTGTGAGGACCAACAGTGCTGTAATATTCTTAAAAAAATCTTAATTTGTGTTCTGCACAAGAAAGAAAGTCACACATCTGGGATGCCAGGAGAGTGAGTAAATCATGCTTGAATTTTATGCGAACTATTCCTTTAACAGTTTTATTTCTCATATTTTTTTTACATGGTTAAGGAAGTGAGCTAACCGCATAAAGAAGAGTTAAATCTATACAACATAAAACTTTTTTTTAGATATTAATGCACTTGGAAGGATTCAATCCTTAAGTTTAACTTTATATATATCTTCTCATAACACCTTTGTGAAGCATTATCCAACATTTCTATATAAATTCAAATGTTTTACCGCTATCAAAAAATTGCTCTCTTTTTTTTTTTTTTTCTTTTTTTTTTTTGGAGAATCCTGACCAGCCCAATACAACAACTTTGGCTCAATCAATGGTATGAATTTGAGGTGGGACTATGGAAGACGTAGGGACTGTTTGGGTAATACTCCCTCACCATAATTTTTGCAGTTCTGTTTTTATGCCATTGGTGCAGAAATTACACACACTGTTAACAATAGTGACAGTGAGAAAGGAAGCAGGAAACAATAGGGAACAAAAAGGGAACAGGACTATGAAAAAACACAAGCCCAAATAAAACTTACATCTCCCATGTGGACCACAGCACAACTGGTTGGAGCATATAGTTTAAACAATGAGAACCATCGTAGACTGAACGTCATTTTCCTTATTTTATACTTGTTTCTCTTCAATACGGCATTTTTCCTCCTAATTTAATTTTCCTAGTGGTGTCTGACTAAGTGTTATATCTAATGGTAATTTATGTAGAACACTGCCCTCTGGATACTTAATTGTATTAGTCTCCACTCAGTAATTAAGAACAAGCTCAGGCAATATTCATCTTCAGCCTGCATTGCCGAACTGTCAGGTCTCTGTATAACAGTTATTCATTGGATGTTCTTCTGGAGAGCTTTCCTGACATTAAAGTAATAACCATGAACATGATCAAAAGAGCCTTTTTACAGAGAGCACTTATCCACATATAAATCTCTGGGAAGATTATATAAGTGTCTTACATAAAGCAAATTTAGCCATTATTAGTTTAACAATTGACCTAAGGGTATTGTGTTTTTCAGATGATTTTTGCAGCATAAATTAGATTCTTTAAGATGCTTTGTTTGTGTGAGAGAGGCACTGTTATATATAGGCTACTATATGGACAAAAACATGTTGAGATCCAAAAAAAAAAAAACACCAATATGTTCTTGATGAGTATTTGATTTCAAAACCATTGTCATTAGAAGCTTTCACTCTTCTGGAAAATCATTCCACTAAATATTGGAACAAGGCTGTGGGACACAAGAATCTTTGAGGTCAGGCACTGATGTTGGGCAATGGGATGTTTGCCTGTTTAAATTGATCACAAATGCAAATAGATTAAATTGTTATTGTAAATAAATGAAAACATAATGTTATGATTATATAAACCAGTCGGTATTCACTATGAATCCCAGATGTTAAGAATGTACCAATGAATCTTTGTTTCCAAAGGCATATTACATAGATTTGTTTGTTTCTCAAACCTGTAAATGCTGCTAAGAAGACCCTGAGGTAATGTAAGATATTTCTGTTATTCATCCAAAACCTCACATGTGCTATATAATCCCATATGCATATCAGCATGAGATGTGTGGCAAAACTGCACGTGTTTTTATTCAGGATGATGAGTAGGTTAGGTCATAATTAACCTAAAAGTTAAAGTTGCTGCTTGGTTGGTCTGGTTCTTAATAAATTTTGAAGTTGCCGATAGGGATACAGTTGGAATCTGGTTTAAGCCCTAAAAATTTAGCTGTGTATTAGGGGGTATGTAGATTTCATAATTAAGCAATATCATACAAGCAAGAGTGTTGGAACTGTATTGTGTTTTGAAGTTTTGTTTGTTACGAATCAGTGTTCTTTAAAAAAAATACATAAATATGCGAGCGAATCGTTCTCATTTACCTCCATTATTTTGTTAGAAAACAACTTTGGTGTTTTAAAAAAAACAGTTTGTGCCGGTGATTCAATAACTCACTCATAACGCATGAAAGACATCTCCACCTACTGCCATAAACAAGTAATCTACAGAAATGGTCACTGAACAATCACTGATCGGGTAACAAATCTTTTTGGTGAACGGATTCAAAAGATCTGAGTCCAGGAATTAATCAAAATCCATGGCTACAGCTTTCTGCACTGCACTCATATACTCTGGTTTGGAAAGCCACAAACAAGTGGAGTGATACAAACATTGTAGCATCCCACTGCTGTTAAACTGAATATCAGCACTCTGGGAATGCTGCTTGACCAATCAGATTTGTGGGCCAGACTTATTGTATAACAAATTATTAGAGAAAGGTCAGGTCTCTGATTCTGTAAAATCTCTGTAAATTATAATCTAAAATTATTTAGGATAATTGGATGTTGACATCCAATGGCCCATCCTGTAAAAGATAAAAATTTTACCCTGATGTTACTGTAAAACTTTCTGTCAGCCAAAATGCTTCAGTCAAAATTGAAATACTAAATTGTAAAAAAAAAAAAAAAAAAAAAAAAATTATGCCTATTGCATGTCTTCGTTCACTTTTTCTTCATTCTGCTTCAGAGAGAGTGCACAGTTGTTTTAGCTGCTATGAAAGCAATTATATGGTGACCATAATGAGTGAAGGCTTTAAATAAATAAAGCCTCTAAAACCATTAATGCAGGCAGAGGATTATCATAATACTGGGGATTAGTATCTTCACATAAATTTAGAGAAGTTTGTGCATTTAAAAAAATGCACAGATCATTTTCCTCACCAGTGATTTAGCTCCTAATTAAATCTAGAATTAATTTCTGCTCTGAGATAAAAAAAATAATATATCCACAGATTGGACAACCTAATTAATGTTATGTAGCAGTTATATGGATGGACAGTGTTATTAATGATTTTAATATTTATGACTTGTATTGTACTGTTTAGATATGTAGATAATGAGATAACCACATCCATTAAGAAAAGAAAACGTCTCGGGTTACTTGACTGTAACCCTTGTTCCCTGATAAAAGTGGAACGAGATGCTGCGCTGAGATAGCGCTTTGGGAACAACTTTAGGTGTGACCAGCTGTGAATATGTGTGCAACGCGTCAATGAACATTGACCGGAATTTATAGCCTCTGCCGGTGTCATCATTGGATGCACCTGGGGTAGGGCTATACATAGATGCGTCACAGGTGCATCGTCAGGTATTTTGTCTGAAGAGCAGTCCTGGGGCAACCCAGTGCGGCAATGAAGCGCAGCATCTCATTCTGCTTTTATCAGGGAACAAGGGTTACAGTCTAGTAACCCGAGACTTTCCCTTTCAAAAAGCTACACTTATGATGCTGCGCTGAGATAGCTCTTTGGGAACGAGAATACCCACGCCGCTGCACTGTGGATGTCTGGACCCCCCTACGGTTGTGTAGTGTGCTCACAAGAGCGCGAGAGGTCTCAGACATGAAGCTTGTGATGTCGACTCAAGGACATAAGAGCCCGGAGTGGCATGAACATCCAAACTATAAAATCTAATGAATATGTGCAGAGAGGACCAGCCTGCCACATCACAAAAATGCTGCAGAGGGACACCTCTAGCCAAGGCTTTAGAGGAGGCGACCCCTCTGGTAGAGTGAGCCCTGAGGGCACCTTCCGCAGGTAGTCAGGATGAGGGTGCAAATTTGCTTTAGCCATTCCTGGGGCAAACTCTAAGCAGGCTGGCAAGATAGACAGAGCCTGTAGGTCCCCAATTCTCTTTAGAGAGGTAATCGCCATAAGAAAAACCATCTTGAGAGTCAGAAGTCTATCAGACGCTGACTCTAGAGGTTCAAAGGGGGTCTCAACCAGACCCTCAAGGACTATTGCTAAGTCCCATGAAGGGGTCCTGGTCCTAGCAGGAGGCCTTAGTCGCATAGCTCCACGAATGAAGTGAGCGAGTAGAGGATGTCTCCCCAACGGCACCCCGTCCATCAAGGTGTGGCAAGCCGAAATGGTGGCCACATAGACCCTGAGAGTGGTGGGGCATATGCCTGCTGACAGTTTTTCCTGCAGAAAGTCTAGAACTGAAGCAATCTGTCAGTTAACTGGATCTGCATTATGTGTACTGCACCATCTTTCAAAGACACCCCATTTATTGGCATAGATTCTTCTGGTAGAGGGAGCCCTAGAACTTCAAATGGTCTCGATAACCTCAGGTGAAAACCCTGTGTCCCTCAGTTGGTACCCTTCAGGGGCCAAACATGTAGGTTCCACAGCTCGGGCCGGGGATGAAATATTGTCCCTTGTGCCTGAGACAGAAGGTCCCTCCTGTCCGGAATCGCCCAAGGCAAGCCGTCGAGGAGAGACATTATCTCCGAGAACCATACCCTGTTTGGCCAGTGCAGTGCTATCAGTAAGAGGCAAGACCCTTGCTGGCAAACTCTGGCCAAGACTCCCAGGAGCAGAGAAACTGGGGGGAAACGCATATAGACACAATCTGGGCCATGTATGCACCATCGCGTCCAGACCCAGGGAGACTGGGTGACTCCACTTCTACCCTGTAAAATCTCACCCAAATTTGTTACACTACCTCTGGGTGGATTTTCCACTCCCCCATCGGTATTTTCTGTCTGGACAATAAATCTGCTCCCACATTGAGTGACAGGAGCTTGCCCTGGGCCCAAAGGAGAATCCGACATGCCAGAGTATTCAGCTGACGTGAACATAGACCTCTTTGATGATTTATGTAGGAGACTGCTGCTGTGTTGTCCACCCGCACCAGGACATGGCAGCCTCTCAAATGCTGGAGGAAGTATTTCAGGGCCAGAAATACCACCATCAACTCGAGGCAGTTGATGTGCCAATCTAGCTGATGACCCTCCCATTCCCATTGGGCTGGATGACCACTTAAGACATCTCCCCAGCCCGTCAGGGAGGTGTCTGTCATTAGCAACCTGCAACGACAAGACAAACCCAGATTGGGACCCAAGGTAAGAAACCGGGGTCTGAACCACATAGAAAGGGAAATAAGCATGCGGCGCATAACCCTTATTTGCCTTAGGGGACTCGCCCTTGGATGAAATCCCCTGGCTTTTAGCCACAATTGAAATGGTCTCATGTGCAGAAGGCCCAAAGGGATCACCGTGGATGCAGACACCATGAGACCTAGTATTCGTTGATACTGACAAGCAGTGCAAACTTGACCTAGCCTGACTTTGCTCAGGGTGTTCTGAATGGACATGATTCGAGCGGGAGACAACTGTGCCCGCATCGTGATCGAATTCCATATAACTCCCAGATAGGTAATTCCCTGGGTGGGAGAGAGAACGCTATTTTTGACGTTGAGTATCAGACCCAGAGAAGGGGAAAGGGAACTTAATTAAGTTGCAAACTAAGGTTCGGGAGGAGCTTATTCATCAGGCCTGCCAATCATATCTCAATGATATAAGCAGCTGCTTCCCCCACTCTACTGCTGACTCTTCTGGCATCTCTCCAACTCCTCATTTCCACATTTATGGGGGGTATCAGAGCTGAAGCCCAGTCCTGTACTCAAGTCCCTGCATCATGGACAGCATGCCAAATCAGTTTACCCTAATGAATTCCAAGACTATATGAACCAATGATCTTGTAAACTGTATTTTTTTTGCAAATAATTGTAATTATTATTTTTTTTTATTATTATTGTTATTTTATTTTAATGTATTGTTCCAGGGAAAATGCATGGAAATTGTTAAAATCAGGGGTAGGGAACCTATAGCTCGCGAGCCACAAGCAGCTCTTTGTTAAAAATCAAGTAGCCTACCATTCACCAACACATAAATGTTTAACACTTTCTAGAGATTATTTTCCTGCAGAAAGTGTGGGTGCAATTGAAAAGCTTGAAGTCAATGACACTGTTTTGATTTCCTTTCTTCCGAATTTGTCATACAGCCTACTCCTGTTGGACAAGTTTTGAAATGAACCCGCCAAATACAGATTTTTTATGCAGAGTATTTTGCTGATATACCAGCCACTGTGGAAGGCGACCTGTAAGACTTCTCGTAGTGATAAATTACAAGAAATTAGACACAAAGATGCACGTTTGAAGAAATTTTATTAAATTTTGAAGAACAGACAAAAGAATAGCCCCCGATGCTCGTCTGATTTGATATGTGTGTGCAGTAAGCTCTGTGATTCACAAGTGAAATGAAAGCGCTTCTATAGAACATGCACATTCATAGAGTTCTAGGCTGCCCAAGAACTATTGATCTTAGCTGTTAAGAGCATTCTCTATTAGCAATTTTTTTAACATTTATATTTTTTATCTGCCACCAGGGTGTGAAATAGCTCCCGCCACTTGCAAAATGTGTCGAGGCTCAATCCAGTTTGTGAGCTCCTCGTTCAAATGTGAGTAATGCGCTGTGAATATGCAATAGACTGATACTAGAATCATAATAATTACTACCTTTGACATAAAATATGAATGTGGTGAATTCTCACCTGTCTCCTATAAAAGGGTGAAATACAGTATATTTGGCACATTGGGACTAAGAGAGGTACCATGGAATATAACTACGAAGATTGATATCCAGTAACAATATTTTCTGTGGTTTCCAGTCAAGATCTGTGGAAACCAGTATATATTCGGCAAGCATAAATCCTATAAGCCAATCCAAAGATTCCTTTGTATTATATATTTTAACATCTTTAGAGACAGAGTCTACATATCCCCCATAATAGGTCTCACAGTGGGAGTGTTCAAATGTAGCCCAATTGAATGAATGGTTGCTGGTTAAGTGATTGTGTAAATACTTGTATATATGAGTCAATTTGATTCACAATATTTATTAATAATTATATTGACACAGTTGAAATATAGTAATCAGTGTTTAGGAAACTACTTTGACACGGTTGATGCCAAGCTATAAGCTTAATTTACAGTAGTTCAAGCAAAGTCAAGATACAGTTTAGAAAACCTTGTTGACCATACTAAAAGCTACTAGTTAAAAAATAGCCAAATATATTAAAGCTATACTGAATTAAAGTGCATTACCTTCCACACGACTCATGCCAGCTTCAAGCACAGCTTTGAACTCCACATGAAAAGTGTTGCAGATAGCGTCACAGAAAAGTGTTTTTACGAGTTTGCTTGGCAAAAAACCAGGAGGTGTTCAGTAAATATTGAAAACATGTATTTGGGCTTAGAACTGACAAAAGTCCTGGCAATCTCGATGATAGAATATGAGGAGCGGTAAGCTCGAAACATCACTACTTATCTATTTATAATCCTGTTTATGGGAGCTTTGCAGATTCCAAATGTTCTTTTTTTGGATAATCATTATGATACGTTTATTGCAGAACGTAACATAGATAACTCTTTGAACGTCTCAGGATGCTTTTGGTAAAATTAAATTAATAAAGATGTCTTGGGATACTCTGAAAATTTAATGCGAATTTTAATGAATAAAAAGGCATTATGAGACACACAATATCTCAAAATATTTATTGTTGTTATGTACTCTTAGACATCTTTAGTGAGGCAAAATCATATATGAAAAAAGTTTTGGAGCAAAGTTGGACCTTTCATTACAAAGCTAGGCTTTGCAAACATTATGCAAACTGTCAATCAAACATTGCCTGATACTTCTAAATGTCAGCAACATTGGGATAAAATTTTTAAAAGTTTAAACTTATTAGAGCGCAGCACTACAACTTTCTACAGATGCACAACGTGGCCAAGGGGTTAATGTTGATGACACTTCAATCAATAAAGCTCAATGCATTCGCAACGTTGACACAAATATTGTGGTAGCCCCTTAATTTAAATAATTGGATCAAAAACATATGGTGGCACGGTGGTGCAGCGGTTAGCACTGTCGCCTCACAGCAAGAAGGTCGTGGGTTCAAACCCCGGTTGCCCCGGCCATTCTGTGTGGAGTTTGCATGTTCTCCCCGTGTCTGCGTGGGTTCTCTCCGGGTACTCCGGCTTCCTCCCACCGTCCAAAGACATGCAGGATAGGTTAATTGATGTCTCCCAAAAAATTGCCCTAGGTGTGGATGTGAGTGTGAATGGTGGTTTGTCTATGTGTGGCCCTGCGATGGACTGGCGACCTGTCCAGGGTGTACCCCGCCTTTCGCCCAAAGTTAGCTGGGATAGGCTCCAGCCCCCCCGCGACCCTGTACAGGATAAGCGGTTGACGATGGATGGATGGATCAAAAACATGGTGCTAAACCATGTAAATAATTGATGCTGTAAATACTTTTGAACAAAAGAGGTAAAATAAAGCATCCAAATGAACCAGCTCTATAAAATTAATTGAAGAGAGAGAGAGAGAGAGAGAGAGAGAGAGAGAGTTATTAAAGTAGAGCACGTTTAGTTGAGTTGTCTTTACTATAGAATCCACTTCACTTTATTCGTAATAAACTGTTGCTGTTGTTGCAAAAAAAAATTTTAAATAGATTTTTGTGTTGGGACCAGGAAAAATTTTAGTAGAGCTAGTAAAAATCTGAACTACTGGGCCGACCGCCTTTCCTCTCGCTGTCCCAGTGGCTAACTCTCGACTGGATTGGGGTATAAGAGGAGAGGCCCGGACTAAAGATCTAAAGATGAAAGATGGGCCTGCATTTTTCTAGATCTTTCCCTGTTAACCTCACTCTAAGGACACCATTCCCATATTTTTAATTTTCTGCACACTATTTCCACGAAACATTTATTCACCTTATATACTTATGTTTGCAGTTTTATTTCAAATGTATTTAAAAAAATAAATAAATAAGCCTGTCTGAATCATGATGCAAAGAGGATAATTTCTTCCATTTCAAAAATTTCAAGATTGTTGCACATACTGTTCTTTGTATCCTGAGATAAACTCTGTTTCTCAAATCATCACTTGACGAAAAAGCTAAGCTGACACTCCCACGGTCAGACTAATGAGATTTAGAGGTTAGGCTTCTTGAATTTGGCCTGTTCTTATAAACTAGTATGAAAATTGATACCACATTGAAAGTTTCCTTGAAAAGACTCTCCTTGATTAAACTGTCAATGTGGAATCTTAATTCTGATGCCAAAGTCACATTTTGACAAGCAAGTAAACTCTGAACCTTCATGTTTATTGTCGTACAACTATGCACTTATTGTACGCATTGTACTCTACAGTATGTAATTTCCACTGTGACAGGTAGCATACTTCAAGGGGTATGTTTTCAATACCCTCCACATACTACCATGTACTTGTAACCAATACTTTGCATTTGTAATTGTTTTGGATCTAATTTATTGCCTTCCCATACAGTGCTGTGTACAGCTCCAGACCAACAGCAACACTATGTTTTGAGAGAGACGGGTTGCAGACCATGGCTTCATGTCTTCAACACTTTGGCTCTTCAGTTATATTTTGCTGTACATTTCCTGAATATTGCTGTATGTGAAAGGGTTTAATTTTCTGCTCTTCTATGAAACACAATGCACTCAAAAATAAATATATTTTCCTGTCCTTCCCCACTTCCTCTCTTATCTCTGTCTCACATCCTTCCTTTTTTATCTTCTTCTTCTTTTTTTTTTTTTTGTCTAATTGGAAAAGGGTCAGCCTCTGGGTCAATGTCCTAATATTCTGATCTTATCAAGAAATGTCATATTACATGACATAAAATAGAGTAATTTGGAAAATAATGTCTTGGGCTATGAATGCTGCACAAATGACTGGTTGAAAATGTCTTCTTCTGGTAGGGTTCTTGTTCCCATTCCTGCCACAGGATCTTTTTCTCTGTGTGTTGAAGTCATTGTTACACCAATGTGATGAACATCCATTAGTGCCTCAGTTTTATGCTTTTTTCATTGCCAGGAAGACTGAATAATTTATCAATCTAGACAGCAGAAAAGCAAACAATTTTGTGTGTGTGTGTGTGTGTGTGTGTGTGTGTGTGTGTGTGTGTGTGAGAATGTAAGGTTGTTTAACTGTGTTTAACATTAGCAGACCTACTCCAGGACAGGGCTTCTTCTCTGTTAGAAAAAACACAAGCTATCAATCTCTGCCTACCACCCGTCCAGTGCCTATCCTTAAATCAATCCTCCAACACATTAAGTTGGAGAGTGACATGAGAGACGAGCCATGAGACTGCATTAGCCGCCCCTCCAATGCCTAGCTTGGCTTGATTTCGCTCCCACACTCAATCCCTCTCCAGAAACCCCGGGATATGGACCGAGTGGGTCAGTGGAAATAAATTCCATCCTATCCCTTTCCTCTATTTCATGCTACCTCACCACAGTTTGCAATTACTCCCTACTCCTACTTTCTCACTTCTGCACACTTCAATTTCCATCCTTCCTTCTTGACCATAGCCAAAAGCTCCCTTTTTCTGATTCCTCTGCCATTTCCTTCACAAACTTCTTCAATGCTGATCCAAAGATACCAATGTTTTTCAACAGTTGCTCTGCATTGAGTGGCAGTCCTCCATCCATTTTCCTTGCCCTTTGTGGACAGATCAGTATATTTTAGCTTCTTCCTCTCATAGGCTGCCTTCAGTCCATCTTCCCAAGGGACAGTAAGTTCAATCATTATGATTTCCTAGCTGATGTCGATCATAACACTATGTCTGGCCTCAAGGAGGTAATGGCGATCTCAGAAGAAAATTTTAGCTGCTGGCCAAGGTCGACAACCATTGGCCAATTACTTCCATGTGCCAGGAATAATTTTAATAATCTCTGCAGCAACCTACACACTGAAAATGGTTCTTCAGGTTCCTAGGCACTACCATCCCACAGGACCTGCAGTGGGAGACCCACACTGACTCAGACCCAGCAGAGCTTGTACTTGCTTTGCCAGTTGAGGAAGATCAACCTACCACAGGTACTGCTGATACAGTTCTACTCAGCAGTCATTGAGACTGTCCTCTGCATTTCAGTAACTGGCTGGTTTGGTTCAGCTAAATCAGATATCAGAAAACTACAAAGGACAGTTCGGACTGCTGAGAGGATTATTGGTTGCCCCCTGCCCTCACCTCAAGAACTGTACACTTCCAGAGTGAGGAAAAAGGCTGGAAAAATAACTCTGGACACCACTCACCCTGCCCACTACCTTTTTGAACTGTTACCTTCTAGTCGACGCTTCAGAGCTCTGAGCACCAGAACTGTAAGGAACAGGAACAGTTTTTTCCCTCAGGCTATCCATCTCATGAACAGTTAAAACTGCCTCAATGAGCAATAATTATGTGCAATTCACAGTTTAGTATTTTTATATTTATCCAACACATCCTTCCTCTTCTGCTATTACATTCCCTTGCACTGTATATAACAGATTTGTATTTAAATTTGCATTACGTATGTGAATGTGTGTATGTACACTCACCTAAAGGATTATTAGGAACACCATACTAATACTGTGTTTGACCCCCTTTCACCTTCAGAACTGCCTTAATTCTACGTGGCATTGATTCAACAAGGTGCTGAAAGCATTCTTTAGAAATGTTGGCCTATATTGATAGGATAGCATCTTGCAGTTGATGGAGATTTGTGGGATGCACATCCAGGGCACGAAGCTCCCGTTCCACCACATCCCAAAGATGCTCTATTGGGTTGAGATCTGGTGACTGTGGGGGCCATTTTAGTACAGTGAACTCATTGTCATGTTCAAGAAACCAATTTGAAATGATTCAAGCTTTGTGACATGGTGCATTATCCTGCTGGAAGTAGCCATCAGAGGATGGGTACATGGTGGCCATAAAGGGATGGACATGGTCAGAAACAATGCTCAGGTAGGCCGTGGCATTTAAACGATGCCCAATTGGCACTAAGGGGCCTAAAGTGTGCCAAGAAAACATCCCCCACACCATTACACCACCACCACCAGCCTGCACAGTGGTAACAAGGCACGATGGATCCATGTTCTCATTCTGTTTACGCCAAATTCTGACTCTATCATCTGAATGTCTCAACAGAAATCGAGACATCAGACCAGGCAACATTTTTCCAGTCTTCAACTGTCCAATTTTGGTGAGCTCTTGCAAATTGTAGCCTCTTTTTCCTATTTGTAGTGGAGATGAGTGGTACCAGGTGGGGTCTTCTGCTGTTGTAGCCCATCTGCCTCAAGGTTGTGCGTGTTGTGGCTTCACAAATGCTTTGCTGCATACCTCAGTTGTAACGAGTGGTTATTTCAGTCAAAGTTGCTCTTCTATCAGCTTGAATCAGTCGGCCCATTCTCCTCTGACCTCTAGCATCAACAAGGCATTTTCGCCCACAGGACTGCCACATACTGGATGTTTTTCCCTTTTCACACCATTCTTTGTAAACTAGAAATGGTTGTGCGTGAAAATCCCAGTAACTGAGCAGATTGTGAAATACTCAGACCGGCCCGTCTGGCACCAACAACCATGCCACGCTCAAAATTGCTTAAATCACCCTTCTTTCCCATTCTGACATTCAGTTTGGAGTTCAGGAGATTGTCTTGACCAGGACCACACCCCTAAATGCATTGAAGCAACTGCCATGTGATTGGTTGATTAGATAATTGCATTAATGAGAAATTGAACAGGTGTTCCTAATAATCCTTTAGGTGAGTGTATATATGTGTATGTATGTGTGTGTATAAGTATGTATTTATTTTCTATAACATTTTTATTTTATTATATTCCTATTTATTTACTTTTTATTTTTTATTATTATCTCTGTCTTGTTGCTGGATTGTATTTTTTTGTGATCACGTGCATTTTTTATGCTTGTTACTGTCACCGTGTTTTCTAACAGTCTCTTTTTTGAAATGGTTAGTTCCTGCAATGAACTCCGTTTTCCCCGCTATTTCTTTGATATAAACTTTTGTAATGTATCTCGGGAAATGTAATGCAAATTTTAAAATCAAAGGGAGTAAACTTTTACTGTCGCCAATGGCGACCTTGACAGAAATTACACTCACAAATAAATTTATTTGGTCGTAAATGCGACCATTTTTAGTCGCAGTTTGGAGCCCTGCACAAGGATGATGATTTATCGACTTTATAGACATTACATTTTTATCGTCTGTTAATGCTGAACTTCTGTAAAGCTGCTTTGAAACGATGTGTGTTGTGAAAGGCGCTATACAAATAAAATTGACTTGACTTTTGTTGTGCACTGGAAGCTCCTGTCACCAAGACAAATTGTATGTGTATGTGTAAGCATACCTGGCAATAAAGCTGATTATGATTCTAAATGCACCTTCCCATAATGTCCAGAGCCCTTGCTGCTGATAGCTGACTGCTCAAATCATATACCCTTCCTCTTTAATCTTTTGTTATATCTGTCACTACCTTCACATTCTTCTGATTTTTTAGAGGCTGCTGACCACAGTTTAGAAACCATCCCCCATCCAAGGCCTGATCTTCCTGATTGGGTTCTTCCAACAAACTCTTGTTGCTTCAGTCTTGAAACCACCCTGTTTACAACCTCTTCTTCTCGGCTTGACAAGCCCTCACTGACTGTTGATTCCCTTATTTCTAAGAACAGCCTGGTCTTCTCTTGCTTGTAACCCAGGGTGATGGTCTTTAATGGCTGTTGTTAGGCATTTCTTGCAAACAATGCTATGCCTGAAAGAAGTAGTGGGTGGAGCTACATCAAATCCCACTACTGGCTCCGCTGGCTATGTGACATATTTAGGTGAGCCTAGCTGGCTGTCTTTTTTGGGATCCCCTAGTTGTTCTTTCATGTGAGCTTCTAGATCTTACTTCAGCATTACCAGCTTTCCACTCCTCTTCTCACCACACTTTTTCACTGATGCTATCCCAAATCTTCCAACACATTTTTCACAAACAATCACTAAGCATATTAAGCTTGGCCTCAACCCTTCCATTGAGTGAATTCTACAAGGTGGGGCATAGGTCTTGGTCTAGTCTGCTCTAGGCTTCATTGTTGATAGATCTTGGCCAACTAATTAGTTTTCATCTCCCTGGCTCCTTTTCACAGTCTTGCCTTCCCTCTCTTTTCTGTGGGTTAACAGTTGTATCCTCCTGAGGCTCACTTTGCGTGCATGACTTGTCTTGCTGGCGGTACTGGTCTTCTTGGTGACCCTCCCTAACAGTGGATTCAGTAGCACTGCGGTGCTTAACCCTCTGGGGTCGACAGATGCGTCGACGCGTCCTGCTGGAATTTTTTCGTCATTACAGCAGAAACAACATAAAATTCTTCATCATTTTGGGGCATACAGATAAGTGTAAGACATCAATAGAGACTATAAAGGGTCTACTTTTATATGTGTACACTCACAATAACAACAGAACCTTTTGTAAAATAAAGAAAATAAAAAGGGTGAGCTGTAAGCAATCTCTGGGTTCGCGAGCATATATCTAAAACACGTCACAAAACTGAAACTCCGCTAATACTTATCACACAAACATGAAACATATGTCTAAAGAAAGCTTTAAATGTCTACTTTTGAATAAAACAATTCAAATTTAAAACAAATAGTCTCCTGCAATGTAATCTGTATGAAACAAAGCAATGTACAGTTTCACCTGGCTCAGCTAATTATCTCTAATGTCTCTATCTCTAATCTCTAATGTGATCACACCCACCAGCAGATGCTAATGTGCTGAGACAATAAAATCAAATGGTAAATGCCCCCGACTGTGCCGTAAAAACAAAGTTCATTCACTTTTCTGCGCATTTGAAAGACAGCACGATACACAAGTGAGCAAACTCCTGGATAGTGACGAAGAGTTACAATTTTCCTCAGAAGAAGAGTGGGACTCCGAGGAATGTTTGTATTTTGAAGAAAGACTTGATCCAGCTGAGTATACAATATCGGACGAGTAAGTCATTTAGTTAATTAGTTGACATGCTATTTTATATAAACTGTTTCCAGACTTACCAGCCAGGATTCAGAGTATTGAAATTTGAAATATGTTTTAGTTACATTTAAATGCTGTTTCGGCTAAAGCAGGCATTTCAATTGTATGCTGTATAATATAAATATGATATGTAATATGATATAAAAATAATATGAATGTTTAGATTATATTTTAACTAGAGGTTATGCTGCCTCATTATCATCAACAAAGCTTGTGCTTGCAAATATGTGTTCAGGTTAAATGAGTAAAATGCACTTTAAAAATGCCCATATTAGAAAATCAGCATATTATTATGATTTCTGAAGGATCATGTGACACTGAGGACTGCAGTAATGATGCTGAAAATTCAGCTTTTCAAAAATGGCATTTTACAATATATTTAAATAGAAAACTGTTCTTTTAAATTGTAAAAAGAGTTGAGAATATCAATGTTGTTTCTGTATTTTGGATAAAATAAATCCAGTCTTGGTGAGCAGAAGAGACTTCTTTTAACGGTAATGTAGGTCTAAATTTAAGTAAAGTCTTTATGTAAAGAAAATATATAGTCAGATTACTTCTTTTAACTTAAAACTTGATTTTGATCATTAAGTCTCCTCACATTCATTCTCTTTCTGTCACATTCCTCACTGATAGGCCCAGGGGAGTGGTCTTTTTTCTCTCAGGTGTGAATTGCAATCCATATTCATGATCATTCACGCCTGCTCGCATATTACCTTTCAACACTAAAATTGTCTTACAAAAGTTTAATTACTATATTGTTTTGTATGAATGAGTGATCAGGATGGTTTTCACATCATTTTGTAGCAAAAAGTAGGCTACAAGATCCAGTTCTCAAATGTCTTGTGGACAAATGTTTAGTATGTGTTAATGACCTTATTTCAGTGACTCAAAAACCATGCATAAACGTTATTTTCTCAAAAATATAAACATGCACACACATGTTGCTCACATATTATTGTAGCCCTGTTTGTGCTGAATACAGTGTTATCAGACTTTAGCCATTAATATGTTTTTAAGCAACTGAAAAAAGCACAAATGTCAAGGCATGTCAAAACTTCTCCAGGGCCCAAAATACCCTCAGACCCCAGAGGGTTAATCCATTATGCATTAACATGAATGAACAATGGACAATTCTTTTGTGGAACTCAAAATGAACCAAGATATAAAAAAAAATTAGGGAAAAATATATATGTAAAAATAATATATTGATTCACAATTTAAGTCAAGTCAAGTCAAGTCAATTTTATTTGTATAGCGCCTTTCACAACACACATCGTTTCAAAGCAGCTTTACAGAAGTTCAGCATTAACAGACGATAAAAATGTAATGTCTATAAAGTCGATAAATCATCATCATTGTGCAGGGCTCCAAACTACGACTAAAAAATGGTCGCATGTGCGACCAAATAAATTTATTTGCGAGTGTAATTTCTGTCAAGGTCGCCATTGGCAACAGTAAAAATTTACTCCCTTTGATTTTAAAATTTGCATTACATTTCCCGAAATACATTACAAAAGTTTATATCAAAGAAATAGTGGGGAAAACGGAGTTCATTGCAGGAACTAACCATTTCAAAAAAGAGACTGTGAGAAAACACGGTGACAGTAACAAGCATAAAAAATGCACGTGATCACATAATTGCGAAGAATGCTCCACAGACTACACTGTTAGCACGTGCAGTTTTTCTTGCATGCGAGCTACGGGACGAAAAGGAATGGAAGGAGTTAAAAATGAAAATATTTGGCGCCTGTTTTTCCCCCTATAGGAGCCAGTGGCTCCTTAATTGATTTTTTTTTTTTTACCTAATACATTTGCTAATGTTAATAAATAGAACCTTATTGTAAAGTGTAAATATATATATATATATATATATATATATATATATATATATATATATAGATAGATAGTTTGTGCTGTTCTAAACTAAAGTGTAAGAGCAGTGCATATGTAGCTATTACTGTATGTGTGTCTTTTACAAGTTTTTTTACATTACATATGTTAGACAGCAGGTGGCAAAAGATCATTTTTGTGTGTAATATGAGCCAGTAAGGTGACATTAAGTGAATCTGCATCAGTCAATGTTTACATACAACCACGCTCCGTGATCGCTTGTATTGCTACTATAATACTAAAGCTTGAAAGTAGCTTTAAAAGAACATCTTCAGCATTAAGGCTCATCACAGCTGAGAGACACAACAGACTGATTAAAGTACTCAAAGCACTTACAACTTACTGTAGTTTCCACATTGGAGAGGAGCTATTGTTCAAAATGGTGGAGAAGATTGAGGTTTCTATAGTGAATGACACTTGCATACTGGCTACTGCGAAATAGGGAGAAATACCCCGGCTTGGACAGCTATTTTCCACTGAGAAAGCTGACCTTCACAAAGCTGACAGCATCTCTGCCTGGGTGTGGCAAGAGGTAATCGCACACGCTCAGTCTCCCTCCCTCTCTCACACACACACAAACACACACACACACGCACACACACACACACAAACATTCATCCTTGTTTATCCAATAACTTGGCAGAAACAGCACAAGCCATGATACTATTTATGAAGTGACATTTTTTATTTACTAACGAAGACTTGGATACATCATTAGGTTTGAACTAGCAACGGCAGATTCTGATACGTTGCGTAAGTAGTTCCATGCACAAAATGCTTTTTTATGATCAGACTTAGTTTTTCCAATTTTTTTTTATTTACTTGTTCATTGACCTGTTGTATATAAGCAATATCACTCTCGCAATCGTGCTATATGGGCAGTCAATCAATACAATTTTTTAATCAAATTAATTACATGGTGTCCCGATTAATTAATCGCGATTAATCGTATATACAAATATTTGGTGAGAAAGCCCCTCATATAACAATAACACAATATACAATGATTATACATATTTATATCAATATAGAATTATACATAGTTATCTTTAAATATTAAACAATTATAATTAAAAACACACACACACACACATATACATATATATATATATATATATATATATTCAGATAATTAAAATGCTTTACATTCCTGTAGCAGAAGAGTTAATCATTGATAAGGCCATACAAATAGCGGCTTTAGAATGCAATGTATTGTTTACTACCATATTACTGATCATAAGTCAATCATTGGCATACAGTTCACAGCAATACATTTCACAAGTGAATTTGTCAATCGGTTGGAGATTTATTATGAGGGCTTGTTTAAGAGCCCGTCAATTTACACCTACGTCAGACGTCTCAAGTGTGTTGTGTCATAAACATAAAATGTTTAGGTCACTGTGTGAAGTTAAATATAGTTCAATACTCAATCTTTAAACACATCTTGAGATCCCATAGATCACATTTGCGCTACTTCAAGTGTTTTGAACGCAAGAACGTAACGCATGTTTGTTTTTCTGCCTACTGAAATGTTTTCTTCACTGTATAAACTGTGTGTTGCTCATACAGCTGAAATTTCACTTACTGCCCTCTGGAGTAAACAGGTGGTACTACAAGCTTGCATTTCTCAGGAATCTTCCTTATGGTCAGTGGGCATGCGATTAATTGCGTTAATTTTTTTAACACGTTATTTTTTGTAAAATTAATCGCACTGAGTTAACGCTTTAAATCGACAGCCCTAGTATGTATATATATATATATGTGTATGTGTGTGTGTGTGTGTGTGTGTGTGTGTGAGAGAGAGAAATTAATTATCCTGTTGACACTAATTGTGACCTGTTCACACAAGAACTTGCATTGTTTAGCACAGGGGTTTTCAAACTGGGGTCCGGGGAATAAAATAATTGCATTAATTTTATTCTATTGTTAGTGATAGTTTCTCCTCACAACTATTGCTTGACTTTATCTAGCTTAGTTTGAAATGTAATATTTCCCGTAAGGCTCATTTGGAACCTTATAATCTAATTTGATTCATTTAAATTTTGAATTGAGTTTTAAAAGTATAATTTTAGGTTTATACATGAGGCATTTCTCTTATTGTGTGTAGAAAAATATATACAGTCAACTTAATAAAAAGTAATTTTTTTGAGAAAATTATATTTTTTTATCACCCCATTAATTATTTAAATAATGTAATTATTTATTTTGGATTTAGTACAATGACAATATAAATGTCAATAATTACATGTTGTCTGTCTTTAAAATAGCACACTTATTGTTCTTATAAAGTTAAACAGGGTCTTTATACATGAAAACTGTCACACCTGTGATTTTTGCCCTCTCTAGGTGTTTTAGAGACTTTTAGTTTAAAGTTTGTTTAACTTCTTGTGTCTCTGTTCCTGGTTCCTGCCCTTATTGTTCCCAGCTGTTTCTGGTTTGTCTTGTTTGCCCTAATGTATTTAATGTCCATGTGTTTGCTTCTGTATTTGTCAGTTGTTGTTTTCTGTTATTCCCATGGATGTGACCCTTGTTCTATTCCCAAGTTTAGTTTATGTGTTTTTCCAAGTTTTGTGTCTGGACTCATTTACTTATTAAAGTAAAGCTGCACTTGACTTTTTCTGCATTCATTACAGAAATAAAGAGCTGTCTATATATCTTAAAGGGTCTTTCACAAGGGAATCATCATATTTGTGGATCCTGGGTATCAAAAGTTTGAAAAACTGTTGGTTTAACTCAAAAGACTACCACCATAAATTGATTACCAATTCAGACTACATTCCCAAGCAAACAGATTGTGTTTGAAACATTTAAATTAGTGAAAGGAGCAAATGAAGAAGCACCTGTAATTCTTCTTAAATTGCCAGATTTTGTTTTATAATCCAGGCGCATGGCAAAAATTTATAATTTGTAACAAAAGACAAATTTAGTGGAAGTATTTTAAAATGTACTCCTGTGTTTACCAAGTTGTGATATTGTGATTAAAAGAAAAATAACTTGTATTATTTCCAGCATTAAAAATCTAAGTTTTATATTTAACAATATATTACAAGATATCTCTGATATGTTTAGAAAAATGCATAGCAGGAAGAACCAATTCATTCATTCTTTCATGCTCTGAACACTTTGATCCATATTGTTCAAGGTTGGAAGTTCAACAGTTCATCATGCGGTTAAAGTCATTTATGACATCCAGGACCTTGACGCAGTGCCTTTGTAGAACTTTGCACTTTTAGCGCAGAGAAGGTGATGCTGTTTCCGGCTGAGTATGTCTTGATTTGGCAGAGAAGTGCTCACTGCTCCACTGAGTGTGAAAAAACACTCATGGGGTGACTACATCAATTGACAAGTGGTTCAATAGTCCTGAACCAAGTGTGCTCCTCAAAACAACATGTCGCAGTGGCCTTTACATCTCCTAACCTTTTCAGAGAAGTCAAATTAAATACTTTCATAATTTTTCATCGGGGATTCTCACTGAATGCAGTTTTCTGGAATTGTTAAAACGAAAATGCATTTATGCAACATTACTTAGATTTGTAATCATCAACAAATTATTTTACAATGAAAGATACTGTAAAATAACCTTCTGGAAAAGCTCTTTCCTCTGTGCTTTTCTGATAGTATTAGGCAGTTGAAATGCATATCAAAACAGTGTCTGGGTATCAGTTTCTATTTAATATTTTGTATTTATTTCAAAACGTTATTGACTAACACAAATGAGGTACTACATTTAAAATGTGCCCATTGTACAGTATACTTCATAAATCAGTTTGCAGCAGTAACTAGCAGGGACTAAAAACAAAATGTTTTTCAAAAACTGTATTTTTTCATTCTGGTCAGAAGAACTGGGGAACAACTGAGCAATGTACTTTTTACCTCTAATAATGTTCCCTTTACAAAAAGCTTCACTATGACGCTGCGTTTGCTAAAAGCGCTATGGGAACGATCTTGCATTGTGACCAGCTGTGAATATGTATGTAACACATCAATGAATATTGACTGGTAATTTATAGCCTCGGTTGGTGAGATCATTGGATGCACCTGTGGCTGGGCTATAAATAGAGGCGTCACCAGCATGTTCGTCAGATCTCTTTTCTTCAGAGCATACTGTGCTATGTGTCTCACAAGCCTGTCAAACTTTCTTTCCTCTGTTAGGAGTTAGATTCTGTTAGGCAGTGCACAGTGAAACTTTTCTCCTTTCTATTTCCTCTAAAAAAAATGATGAATGATTGATAAACAAAACAAGCAGTGCGTGTTCCCATGTTTACACTCTATGGCTGAAACAAACACACACCAGTTTTTGTTTTGTGTGTTTTGGGAAGAGCATGCTGCTCTTGCGTTGGGGCGGGGCAGGTGCGAACCTTGCGATCTGTTTACAGTCGAAGTTCTTACTTCTGGGAGTCAGCGCACACGCATCATTTGTGGGGCTCTCGTATGGATCTGGCTGAGGAGCGAGAGATGGGTTCATCCTTTTCGTTCGCTCGCTCTCTCCCCAGATCCAGCTGATCCTCGTAAGCCTGAAGCACGCCTCGGCGCCTCTTCGGTTCACGAGTACACTGAACCTCTGTAAATCCTGCGCATAATAATAAAGCGGCTGTGGAATCAAGAGACAAATGCAAGCATTGCGATCTGCTTTTGGGCAAAATGCTTTGCGCTCGCCTTGCTTAATTCCGGGAGTCAGCGCCCACATTTCATTCGCGGGGCTCTCGCATGGATCTGGCTGAGGAGCGAGAGACGGGTTCGTCCCTTTCCCTCGCTCTCTCCCCAGACCCAGCTGGTCCTTCCCGTGATCTCGAAGCGCGCTTCAGTGCCTCTTCCATTCACGAGGGGGGCGGGTCGCTGAACCTCTGTACATTCCACGCACAATACTAAAGCGGCTGAGAAATTACTCGAGGTGATTACGCGGGCTGTGGAGAGACTACAGCTAGACTGGCCACGCGAACAAGAGACCATCCCGCAAACGCTCCAAACTAGAAGACACATTTCTGTCTGTTGGCCAAAATAATTAAATAAATAAAAGTGGGAAGGGAACTCTATATCAGTATCTTCCTTTCTTCTATAACGTCCATAACAAGTATTTTCTTTATGGAGGAAATTTATACTTCTTATGTCTTCGTGCCCTCGACGTTGGTGTATTCAACTATCGTGGGTGCTGAAGCTCGGGGGGTATTCGGTGAAGCCGCCGGTAGAAGAGACACCTGTGAGTTTTCTCTCGCCTAGCTCGGCATCATCGCTAAAGAGACCTACTTTCCCCACTAAGCTGTGCAGGACCACCTCCACGCTTGTGGGGAAAGCTTATCAGGCAGCAGGTCAGGCTGGTGTTGCCCTGCACACTATGGCAGTGTTACAGGCTCACTAGGCTAAATCTGTGTAAGGACCTGAGTGTGGGCACCTCACTCAGGGGGAGGGGTCCTTCTAGACGGGAGGCTCTAAAACAAAACGTGGTGAATCGTGCTCCCCCTCGTAAAGACTGGGATCCAGTTCGTCACCCTCAGCAGCCCCCAATGCAAGACCTCAGGGGTGTGATTTCTAAGAGAAAGAAACCCTGACGGTCTTGTACCCAGCCTTGTGGGGGGTAGTTCCCTTCGGGACGGGGCACATGTATCATTCACCTCGGCCATCCCGATACCCTCACGAAACCTCTTCACTCCCGCCACCTTTGGTGGTTCGGGTGACAGAGGTTTCCAACAAAGAGTTGGGTGTACCGTTGCTTCCTGTCTCAATCCAGGACACGGAACACTCAACATCCCCTCAACAGGAAGTGTTGAAATTAGTACCCATCTCAGAGAACCTGGCAGAGTGGAAACTTCTGCCAGGTATTTCTATGTGAGTTCTAGAAACAGTAGAAAGAGGCTACAGAATTAAATTTGCTCGCTGTCCTCGCGTTTCAATGGCGTGGTTCCCACTACCGTGAAACCGGGACAGGCAAGTCTACTTTGGAAAGAACTGCAAAATCTCTTGGTCAAAGGGGCCATAGAATATGTTCCCCTTCCAGAGAAAGAGTAAGGCTATTACAGCAGAGACTTCCTGGTTCCCAAGAAGGGTGGGGGGTTGCATCCGATTCTAGATCTTCGAGGCTTGAACCACTCGGTCAGGGTGTTCAAGTTCAAGATGCTAACTGTCAAGGCGATCGTGTCTCAGATCCAACATTACGATTGGCTAGTCACGATCGACCTTATGGACGCATATTTCCATATCGGAATTCTGCCACAGCACAGGAAGTTCCTGAGGTTCGCTTTCGGGGATGAAGCCTTCCAATATCGGGTTCTTCCATTTGGCCTAGCCCTATCACCCTGCACATTCACGAAATGCATGGATGCAGCACTGGCTCCGTTGCGACTCCAGGGCATCCGCATTCTGAATTATTTAGATGACTGGCTGATACTAGCACAGTCTCAAGAACTAGAAGTTCAGCACAGAGATATCGTCTTAGCTCATTTGGGTTCTCTGGGTCTGAGACTCAACGTCAAAAAAGCGTTCTCTCTCCGACCCAGGAAATTACCTATCAAGGGGTTATATGGAACTCGATCACGATGCGGGCACAGTTGTCTCCCGCTCGTATCATCTCCATACAAAACTCCCTGAGCAATCTCAGGCTAGGTCAAGGTTGCACTGTTTTCCAGTATCAACAAATACTAGGTCTCATGGCGTCTGCGTGAAATGAGACCATTTCAGCTGTGGCTAAAAGCCAAGGGGTTTCATCCATGGGCCAATCCCCTAAGGCAAATAAGGGTTATGTGCCGAGTGCTTCGATTCCTTTCTATGTGGTTCAGACCCCGGTTTCTTACCTTGGGTCCCACTCTGGGTGCGTCATGCTGTCGCAAGATGCTAACGACAGATGCCTCTCTGACGGGTTGGGGTGCGGTCTTAAGTGGTCGTCCAGCCCAAGGAGAATGGAAGGGTCATCAGCATGATTGGTACATCAACTGCCTCGAGCTGATGGCGGTATTTCTGGCCCTGAAATACTTCCTCCGACATCTGGGAGGCTGCCATGTCCTTGTGCGGGTGGACAACACAGCAGCAGTCTCCTACATAAATCATCAAGGAGGTCTATGCTCTCGCCACCTGAATTTTCTGGCACGTCGGATCCTCCTTTGGGCCCAGGGCAAGCTCCTGTCACTCAGGGCGATTTATATTCCTGGACGCCTAAATGTGGGAGAAGATTTTCTGTCCAGACAAAACATACCGATGGGCGAGTGGATTTGGGAGAGATTTTACAGAGCAGAAGTGGACCTCTTCGCCTCTCAAGAGACTGCGCAATGTCCCCTCTACTTCTCTATGAGTCACCCAGCCCCCCTGGGTCTGGACGCGATGGCGCATACATGGCCCAGACTGTGTCTGTATGCGTTTCCCCCGGTTTCTCTGCTCCCGGGAGTCTTGGCCAGAGTTCTCCAGCAAGGGTCTTGCCTCTTACTGATTGTGCCTTACTGCTCGAACAGAATTTGGTTCTCAGAGCTGATATCTCTGCTCGACGGCTCGCCTTGGGTGATTCCGGACAGGAGGGACCTTCTGTCTCAGGCACAGGGGACGATATTTCATCCCCGGCCCGAATTGTAGAAACTTCATGTTTGGCCCCTGAAGGGTACCAACTGAGGGACACAGGGCTTTCGCCTAAAGTTATCGAGACCATTCTTAGTGCTAAGGCTCCCTCTACCAGAAGAATCTACACCAATAAATGGGGTGTCTTCGAAAAGTGGTGCAGTTCACATGGTGCAGATCCAGTTAACTGCCAAATTGTTTCAGTTCTGGACTTTCTGCAGGAAAAACTGTCAGCAGGCATATGCCCCGCTACTCTCAGGGTTTATGTGGCCGCCATTTCGGCTTGCCACGCTTTGATGGATGGGGTGCCTTTGGGGAAACATCCTCTACTCGCTCGCTTCATTCATGGAGCCATGCGACTGAGGCCCCCTGTTAGGACCAGAACTCCTTCATAGGACTTAGCAATAGTCCTGGAGGGTCTGGTTGAGACCCCCTTTGAACCTCTAGAGTCAGCGTCTGACAGACTTCTGACTCTCAAGATGGTCTTTCTTATGGCGATTACCTCACTTAAGAGGATTGGGGATCTACAGGCTCTGTCTGTTTTGCCGGCCTGTTTAGAATTTGCCCCAGGTATGGCCAAAGCTATTCTGTATCCGCATCCTGACTACCTCCCTAAGGTGCATCCTGTCGACAATACATCCTGTCACTCTGGAAGCCTTCTGCTCCCCGCCGTTTTTAACGCGGAGCAAGAAAGACTTTGCGGACTCTGCCCAGTCCATGCCCTTCAGACTTATGTCCACCGCACTTGCCAGTGGCATAAATCAGGGCAATTATTTGTCTGCTATGGGGGCCGCAACAGGGGGGCGGCCGCTACCAAACAACAGTGATTACATTTCATGATCATAAATTAAGCAAGAAAACAGCATTGATTTTGTAATTTTTTTTCTATATACTTGCATTAATTTGATATGTGCCCTACAAAATTTTCCACAATTGCCATTAACATAATCGGGGGAAAAAAAAACTTATTGAAGCAATTCTGCATGATTCATCATTTTGCATTTTTCAAAACTTTCTATTTAAAAGGCCAAAAAAAAAAAAAAAAAAAATCAATTATGAAGGGGCCTTTGGCTGTAGAAAATGAAATCCTTATTTCAATCCCAAATCATGATTAAATCCCAAGCAGGAATTTAGTCTGCCCCCATTATTTGGGGTCGGCTATTTTTTTGGCACCCATTTGTGTCTGCATGTGTCTGTGTCTGATTATTCAATTAAATTGCATCATAAAGGAATGGTGAAAAGTTCTTAATTTAAACAGCATTAAATCAAGGGATCAATTTAATTTACGTTCTCTCTTTTAATTTCCCATTTTGGCGAGATGAAACAAACCTGTTCTCTCTTTTTTGAATATCAGTTTTTAAAGCGATTCATCTTTGAAAAGCCACATACCTTGATCGGTCATTTGAAATCCTGTTATGATGTGAGCTACCTATTTTCTTGCCTAATAGGAAATCAAATCAAAGATCACTTTTCAAACACTTTCCATAGTGGTGCTTTCTGACCAATGCATTTTTGATTTAAAGATTTCTGTTCCTTTGAGTGAAGGTCTGCAAATTGCCAAAGCAATCTACAGCACAAACTCTCTCTGAAGTTGTTTTGACATCTAGATAAACTTCTGCGGCTTTCAAGCTTCAGAGTATTTCTGTAGATCTCTTGACCTATTCTTTTCATGACAGTGAATGCACCAATATAAAAAAAAATAATAATAATGAAAAAAAAAAAACTCAACAAGGTAAGCAGATTACCAAGGATGCAACCATACATTCAGGATTGGAGGACCAAATGTTAAAATTTACGAATCAACGCTTATAAAGCCCATACTGGTTTAGAGAACATGTCGGAGGGAACTTAATATTTAAAGGAAAAGTCTAGCTAAAAATGTAAAGTCCTTATTTATTCACCTTCATGTTTGTCCAAATCTGTATGATTTTCTTTCTTATGCAGAACACAAAAGGAGATGTTTTATTGAATATTACAGCCCATCTTTTCAATACAATCCCAGTGAATAATGCCTCACTGAAGAGCTTGAAACAGACCCAAAAGGATCATAAAGTTGCCTATGTGGCTTGTGCATTAAAGTCTAAGTCTTCTGAAGGCATATGATAGATTTTTGGTGGCATGTATGTTCACACTAGAACATGTGTTGTTTTTCGAACTAAACAACAAAAGTTCTCATGTGATTGACCTGTGAATGAACTAATCTCATTGGGCTTGTGAATGTGCAAAGGATGCCAAGATTTTCACTGAAAAAACACTGAACACATTTCAGGTTGAGTCTCACCAAAATACTTGGAATATACCTGTGAAAAAACATACATTTTTGCGTGAACTATTTACTTTTAAAGTTGAAGTGTGTAATTTCAAAATGCCGCTATTGACACTACTCATCTTTTCTTAAAGATTTCTATAGCCTACTATCTATGTGGTATATATTTTTCCTTTTTGAAGTGACGGTAAATTACAGTTAACAAATTAATAAAAAATAATTGCACTAATTACCAGTCATTATATAGGCATTGAATATTTGAGTTACCATGATGTGCATGCATTACAGCACCACAGGACTGTTTATTGACCATTGAGCATTAAACAATATTGTGATACAGTTAATGTAGCAGTTTACCCATGGGGATTCATTCTTAATTGCTATTTGTCTCCAATGCTTAAGAAAAAAAAAAGACAGTCAAATGCCTATAGTCAAATACTATCACATTGTTAAACTTAGCAAAGTGGAACAATACACTGGAGTACTGATCTAAATCAGGTTGGAAGATTCAATAAGAACTGCCTGGAGTAACACATGTGTTGGCATAGATGCTTAGCTCATTAGTGCTTATAGTATTTGATCAAGGATGCTATAACATCAAAATAATAATGATTTGATGGTGGTATTCAAGGAGTTCTATGCCAAAGTAATTTCTTCCCTTCATGACATGATGTAAACAGTTTATATGTGTCTTCAATATTGAACCTTTTCACAATATTCTAATTTTCGGAGATACTGAATTTGGGATTTTCATTAGTTGTCAGTTATAATCATCACAATTAAATGAAATAAACATTTGAAATATATCAGTCTGTGTGTAATGAATGAATATAATATCCAAGTTTCACTTTTTGAATGGAATTACTGAAATAAATCAACTTTTTGATGATATTCGAATTATATGACCAGCACCTGTATACAGTATATGACTGGGCTGAGATTATGTAGTTTTTCAAAACAAAAAAAATGTCCAATAATTTTGACAAACATGTGTTGTCAAACATGTACTCATGGGCAAACATAGCTTTTTACTCACCTCTGATTTATATTAATTAAAAATAATAAGAAGAATTTAGAGGCCTAAGTGCAAACACCAGTTATACAAAGTTAATTATTAAGGTGTTCTGTTATTGTTTCATTTAAATTTCATCAGAAATCCCAAAGAGATTCAGCATGAAATTCAAATTACATTAAAGTTAAACATGTGATAAAAAGTAATGTTGGGTTTCAGGCACAAATTAAATTGTTTAGTTATTTACAACAACAACAAAAATAAAAAGTAAAAACAAATGTGCTTTAAAATTATTTCTGGAAGTTGTATATATATATATATTTATTATTATTATTATTATTTTTACTTTAAATGTATCACTTTCCCAAGAAGCATAAAGGCATAAAATTATGTGCATTTTCTGATTCTCTGAAAACAGCAAAAAGCTGTAACACATAATATTTTTTTATATATATATTTTTTTTAATAAAAAAATAGGCTAATAACATTACAGCTGAACTGAGCACTTGTGTTTACAAAAAATGTGTTTACAGAAATATTTCTGGAAGTTATCTGTTTAAATAATATAATTTTAAATGCTTCACTCTGCTAAAATTATAAATGTATAGAAAAATGTTAATTTTCGGAACCTGTAATAATGTCAAAATAATAATAAAAGAAAAAAAATAAAATAAAAAATAAAAATATATATCACAATAATATAATAATTATAATATCTTTAATCATAAAAAGACAAATAACTTTTCAAATGAAGTGACCCCCAACATGGGTGAGGTTGGTGGTTTGTGGTTACAGAACAAATACCCTCATTGTGATTCTATTTTGCCATAGCCATCAAGATGAATCTATTGTACTCAGATGCTTTTAGCAAGCTGCACTGAACAGCCCCTCTCCCATGTTGCTGAATTTGGAATACATCTCATTCTTTGTAGTCGCCCCCACAAATTCCTCATTCTACAGTCTGATTAGGGATTCCCCTGCTGGGATGTTGAGAGCAGAATGGTGACGGGTATCTGAGTGGCTCTCTCCATGGGGCCTGACTTCCTGAGAAGGTCGACTACTGAATGTAATACAGCTCAGCTCAGACACATTCCACTGTTCTCACCTTATTTCAGCAGTGATGGTTTAATATGGGGTTTTATTTACATAAAAGCAGGGTTTTCATTGAATGCTCCACACATAATGCTGCAGCAATGGTGAACTACAGATTTCTCCCTGTCAAAATCATGACACCATTAAAACGGTTGACCTTTTGCAAAACCAGCTATATGTCACATTTATGTGTGTTTTTGTTCATGTTCCCCGTCTGTCGCTCACTTCTACGTTGTGTCGAAGAAGCGACACTAGGGGTCTCTCGTGAACGTCTTTTGCATCTCTGCTCTATGAGAAAAGGCCAATGAGAAATTGGCAGACAGAATTTGCATGTCTCGCCCCGGACATACAAAGGGAGGAAAATGCGTCTGTTTCATTCAGAAATTTTCTTCGGAGCCGATTGGCTGTGTATGCAGCGAGCTGCGAGTCATGATTTTGGATATACGGTGCATATCAGCGGCTTTCTCCATCCCTGCACAGCAGTGCAGCTTGCCCCTGGGCACTTCGACAGTGCAGTTAAAAGAGTTATATTCTTTAAAAGAGTTATTTTCTCTATAAGAGCAAATACAGAGTGGTGTTGAACGTCCTTTTCAGGACGCATCCTGAAAAGGAACGCCACTCCAGCCGCCCCCCGTGCCGCTCCTTCTTCCCACGGGATTGAGGACAACCTGGCTGGCGATAGAGGTGATTTGGGGATGGCAGCAGGCTAGGTCTCACCTCACAGCCAGCCCGCTTATCCTCTTGAGCCCCCTGAGCTGGATGAGCTCACCGCTGCATTGGAGAGTGGTCCGGCGTCTGACGTGGATGACTCGACTGGGCTGCCGCTTTTGGGCCAGCACGCCCAGTCTGAGGCTGACACCCAGATGTCCGACATGCTTGCCTGGGTCGCCGTCAGTGTGGGACTGGACTGGAACCCTCCGTCCTCCCCACAGCCTTCACGGCTGGATGATTGGTTCCTCGGGTCCAATGGATGTAGAGTTTTAAAATTGTAGAAACATTAAAACTTTTCAATAGAATTTGGAGAGAGGGACAGATGTCGATTAATTGGAAAAGGGCTATTGTTCTTCCTTTTGTGAAACCTGGCAAGGATCCATTAAACCCTAATATTTACAGACCCATAACACTTGCATCACATTTTTTCAAATTAATGAAAAAAAATACTCTAAATAGGTTGACATTTTTTTCTAGAGAGTATGGGTCTGCTTAATTATTGGCAGTGCAGATTTAGAAAGAGTTGATCTACAACAGATGCATTAATAAAATTAAGTAATTAAATTGGAAAAGGCCATGGTAAACAAGAAAACAGTGGCTGCAATATTTTTAGACATAGAAAAAGCATATCATACAGTGTGGAGAGATCATTTATTTATAGAATTATGTGAATTAAATGTAGGAGGTAGAATTTATAATTGGATTTTTCAGTTTTTATCAAAAAGATCATTTCAAGTCAAAGAGGGTTCTTCACTGTCATCTGTTTAATATAATGATAAATGATGGTGTGAGTGCAGGAATAGGAGCAGTGCTATATGCAGATGATGGGACTGTATGGAAAAGATGCAGAGATGTCTTTCAAATGGGGGTTATAGATATCAATTAACAAGTCATGTAGTTCGCTTTTCTCAAGGAAAACCATACCAGAAATATCAAACTCTTCCTTTACGGGAGTCCTTTGGAAATAGTAACTAAATTCAAATATTTGGGGTTATGGTTTGATTTCAGATGCACTTGTAAAACTCATATTAGTAATATAGAAAAAAAGGAAAGAGAGTAATTAATCTCATGATGGCCATATATGGTTATAACTGGGGTGTGGATCAAAAGTCAATATTGACATTATACAGGAGAATGCTCAGACTGATATTACATCACAGAAGTATAGTATATGTTGTAGTGGCTAAAACCAATCTAAGTCGTCTGGGTAGTATACATCCAGCCATCCAGACTACCCAAATAAATGCTTTGTTGATGGAATCAAAATCATTAGCATACTGGACAAGGCTTAAAGGTTGCAGGAGTAGGCATATAGCAGCATATGTACTGGACAATTGCTGGGAATATCAAAGTGCACAATGCAAAGGCTTTGGATGGAGTATTAACAAAGTTGAAGAAGAATATAAGATTTAAAATATTAATATAGGACTCTGTAACCATTGGAGTAGGTCCACCATGGTTATACCCAGAATTATTATAGACACTAGTCTGGTTAAAAATAGAGAAATGTATGATGGGGATGTCTGTAAATATGTAGAGATTTACATAAATTGAGCTTATTATTCAGCTCTACAGATATTTACTGATGGACCTAAGGATACAGATATGACAAATACGTATTGGATTATATAGAATATACCAGAACTTGAATCATGTAATAATAAGGGATTAACAGATGGATTATCAGTGTATTCTGTACAGTTAGTTGCCTTAATTGTAGGTCTTCAATGGGTTGAAGAGGTACATCCGGACAGAGTAATCCTATACACAGTTTCTTTATCAGCCTTAAGCAGCCTGGATTCAATGCAGTCTTGATGACTTAATAATAGAGGCATATATGTTACTGTTGTCATTAGATATAATGGGAATCAGAGTACGTTTTTGTGTGATACCAGCACATACAGGAGTGAATGGGAATGAGGAGGCAGATCAGCTTGCCAAGAAGGCTGTTAGAAGAAGTGTAGAAGACATACAGGTGTCAACGTGTAAAGGAGAAGTAAAATAATCAAGAAAGAGGTGATCAAAGAATTTCAAATAAGATGGAATACATGTTAAAAGGGAAGACGTTATTACATGATTCAACCATCAGTGAGTAGAGTGCCAGGTAACATAGGAATTTTAGGAAAGAGGAAGTAATGATATCTAGATTGAGACTCGAACATACAGGTATTAATTCTACTTTGTGTCTGATAGGTAAACGTGATTTGGGTCAGTGCAATTATTGTGGTGGAGTGGAAACAGTATATTATTTTTCAGTGCAGACAATTTACAGAGGAAATAATTGTGTTAAATAATAGCTTGATTAATACTGAAGAAGGAACTTATACCCTGGAATGTTATTAGGAAATGGTTTGCAGAATATTAATGTTTTTAGACCAGTTATAGCATTTTCAGATTAATGAGTGAATTTGCTATAGAGTCGGAGTAAGTATGGTATAGAATAAATATTGGGAATAGAAAAATAAATACTAATATTCACACATCCCAATATGATGAGACCTGGGTAAAGTCAAGTTCAAGTCCCAAACTAGGTACATGATGTAAATATAAAATTCACAATTTGTTGTATTATTATTTGTTTCATAATTTTGGTAAAATTTTTCTATGGAATGAAATATGCCATTGTGACTTGAACATCTAGGTTACTATTGTAACCCCTGTTCCCTGATGGAGTGAACGAGACATTGTGTCGATTGTAGTGACACTTGGGGACTCATTGAGAGCCTCGGTTGCCTCTGAACTTGAGAAAAGGCCAATGAAAAATTGACAAACAGAATTTGCATGCCCCTCCCCCCGGACATACGGGTATAAAGGAGGGCGCAATATGGCTGTTCATTCAGGTTTTGCACTGAGGAGCTGAGAATAAGTTTAGTCCGTTACAGCAGTTGGTACAGCGTTGTGGCAAGAAAGACACAATGTCTCGTCCCCTCCATCAGGGAACAGGGGTTACAACAGTAACCTAGACATTCCACTTCTGTCACTCACTCGACTTAGTGTCGGTTGTAGTGACATGAGGGGTCCCTATCCAATAATGCCACGATACTGAACCGTGCTAGGTGAACTTCTGATGCAGGTGCAAGCAAGCCGTTGTGTGCCAAAGGAGCAGACAGCATCAGGCTGCATGTAACCTTCCCCAACACCCCATAAGACGTCATATACATTTTAAATTCCCAGCATCCCTGAGGGGGGGACAAGCGACAGGACAAGCATGGGAGCAGGCCGCACCAGCCGCAGCCTTTTCACTCAATGTTTTCTCTCCATAGATTGTTAGATGCGGCTGGGAACATCTAACGCTATAACACGCATTGGGGAAGGTGTTCTTTACCAATCCTATTCTTTCAGGGGGAAAGGACCCCGCGGAGACCACATCCTGCCCAGGTTGGGGAGGTCAACATGTGGAAAATACGTCACATGGGCTTACAAGCACCTTTAAGGAACATGATGATCAGGTTGTGCTTCCCTAAGGACTTACCTTCCACTGCGTTGTGGTAAGCCGATATAGCGGCTACATACACCTTCAAGGTGGAGAGGTACAGCCGCCCCTCCGACCTCTCATGCAGGAATGAGAGCACTGACCCAACTGCGCACCTCTTCGGGTCTTCTGATCGAGAAGAGCACCAGTTTGCGAACAGACGCCACTTTGTGGAGTAAAGCTGCCTGGTATAGGTAGCTCTGGCTTTGTTGATTGTGCCTACAACAGCTGGTGGTATGCCACTTAGATCTTCCACATATGAATGGGGTGCAGTGACCTCAGTCGCCACTGACTCCAAAGGAGGAGATGTTGGGCGAGTAGTGACATATGATGAGAGCGCACCTGGCCTTGGAAATTTATGTACGCTACCGTTGCGGTAGCGTTACTGTGTTCACCCTGGGTGGGCACACAGTAACTCTCAGGAGTGAGCTTGAATCAGCCAGTCATTAAGGTAATTGAGTATGCGGATGCCCACTTCCCTTAGTGGGGCAAGGGCTGCCTCTGTGACCTTTGTGAAGAAGTGAGGGGACAGAGACATGCCGAAGGGGAGGACCTTGTACTGATATGCCCGGCCCTCGAACGCGAACCATAGGAAGGGTCTGTGCCGAGGCAAGATCATGACGTGGAAGTACGCATCCTTCAGGTCTACCACTGCGAACCAATCTTGATGCCGAACACATGTTAGAATATTTCTCTGCGTGAGCATCTTGAATGGGAGTTTGGGTAAGTCCCGGTTGAGAACTCACAGGTCCAAGATTGTACGCAACCCACTGCCTTTTTTGGGTATGATGAAGGGATCCCTTTCGGGTCCTCAAAGAAGTTCGAGAGACGGTGGGCATCCGCTTCCTGTAGGGCACACTACATGGGGGCTAAGAGTTGGGCCCAGGCTGAGGCAGGGCTTGAGTTGGAGCGGCGCTGAGGCATGATGTGCTGAATCGCCTCCATCTGCTTCTTCACCGCCAAAAATTGCTGGGAAAAGTCATTGACGGTGTTGCCGAATATTTTTAGATGGTGCCAAAATCAAAAAAAAGTCTGTCTCCAAAGTCTGTTTTTAAAAATGGGGCGTAGTTTTATTCATAATAGCCAAGCTTTGCAGTCAGATTTTGTGTTGTCTTGAAAGTTGGAGCCTTAATTTTTCTCTGTACACCACCGTTTTTACTGAGAACATTTTTTTTTTCAAATTTGAAACATAACTTCTTTAGACTTGTGACTTTGAGAACATTGTATTGCTGGGTTGTCTTGGTACTTTTATTATTGTTTTTTGATTATAAAACATAAATATAAAGCACAACATATTTCCATTACTATAAACTTCAGCTTCTCTATATTTAAAAAAATAACAACATATATTAATTCTTATATTATTCAAAAGATACTACAACTGTTTCCATACTCCAAAGGGTCCAGTAAATACAACCATTTAAGTTCAGGTATGTAATTTTCATGGTTTGTGCTCAAAAAGGGGTTACGTATCAACAGGTTAAATTCAGATTAAATAATTTAATACACTGATTCAGGCTTTATAGCCAGATTTGGGTAAATTTGACAAAGTATCTGGGGAAATTGGAAAGAGCAATCAAGCCTGTATGTAATCAAACTCCTTGACAAAACACAATGTAGCTAACAGTTCACATTTGAAGAGACCGCTGTGAAGTAGTGCCAATGTGGGATCATGGCTGAATGAGAACCACCAACACTCTCTAGTGTTATTTACTTGTTCTGCCCTGATGCAAATTCTAGAAGTAAATAGTGTGATTGGTAAACAAGCTGTTAGAAGCCTTTTATAAATGTTTATCAGTCATCTGATATCTTATGTGTTTACTTTTCATTATCAGATCAATATTGCCACCCATGTTTTAACTACAAGGCAGTTAGCTGATCTTTGCTGCTGTTTCTTTTTTTTCTTTTTTTTTTATAAAATATTTTATTAATGCTCTACATAACACCCAGGGGATACATTAATCTTTGCTGACCGATCTACCAATCCAGACCTGACTACGGTTAAATTAATGTTAGCTTCCCAGTAGCTACGATTTGGACACGTCCAATTTACCATCTAAACTCAAAAATTAAATAAAATTAGAGTAGACTATCTAGCATACATGATATTACTCAATGGTGGTTGGCTCATGAAACACAGCAAACATTAGCTAACTGTCTTTTGAAACCTGTGGTAAATATTGATCTAATAAACATTTATTTAATGCATCTAACAGCCTGTTTACCAATCACTCTAATTACTTCTGGAATTTGCATCAGGCAGAATATATAATTTACGTTAGAGAGAGGTGATGGCTCTCATTCACCCATGATCCCACGTTGGCACTATTTCACAGTGGACCCTTCCTCTTGCAAATGTGAACCGTGAGCTACATTGTGACTGATCAAGAAGGAATTTGATTACATACAGCGGGTGTCTGCAACCTTTTAATATAAATGAAATAGTCTAATCCTCTCTTGGCGCTGCTGGCATCCCAGTGATTACCCCTCTGTGTGCCATAGGTTGCTGACCCCTGACATACAGGCCTGATTGCTCTTTCTGAGTACGTTGGATGTCTTCATAAAATTTATTTAAATCCGTCACCACTCTCACTGCAATGACAAACAGCTGTTAGAGACAATCATTGCCAGATGATTACCCTTACCATTCTCATCACCTGATCTCGCTCTCCATTCACAAACCGGCTCTCAACAGGCTCTGAATTTAACGATGTGAAAATGTGCCACATACATTTGAATTTCAAGTCTGATTCAAGTTAAAAACTGCTAATTCAATTTCAAGTAAACATGTTCAAATTCAAGTCCTAAAATAGTCCCAATGGCACATATTTAATTCCATATTTTTCAGAATGTACAAATCCTCCATTATAAAATAGATTTGACACTTTTAAGATTTCTTTAAGAATTATTTAAGTGTCTTTTTTTATTTATTATTATTTTTTTATCCCCTTTTCTCCCAATTTGGAATGCCCAATTCCCACTACTTCATGGTTACTTCAATTTGGGTGGCGGAGGACAAGTCTCAGTTGCCTCTGCTTTTGAGACAGTCAATTTATGCATCTTATCACTTGGCTCGATGTGCATGACACGGTGGAGACTCACAACATGTGGCGGCTTATGCTGCTCTCCATGATTCATGTGCAGCTTACCAAGCACCCCACCAAGCACCCCATTGAGAGCGAGAACCCCTAATCGCGACCACAAGGATGTTACCACATGTGACTCTACCCTCCCTAGCAACCATGCCAATTTGGTTGCTCAGGAGACCTGGCTGGAGTCATTCAGCACACCCTGGATTTGAACTCACGAATCCAGCGGTGGTAGTCAGCGTCAATACTCACTTAGCTACCCAGCTATCATTATTTTTATCAAGCGCTATTATAGGATCTGCTATTATTCACGTGAGTTGCTATAAACATATTGACTTAACTTGAAAGGTCATGCTGATATTTAGTAAAGCAGTACACTTGCTTGTGTGACATTGCGTAAAATTCCTTTGAAGCAACTGAGATTTTGTTCAACATTTTTTTTATTTGCTAATTAGCTTCTTTGCCAGTGGTGATTGCAAGAGATTCTTTTAGGTGCATAACACATCCTGTCCCTTCAGCTTAGAAGTCTCAGTCCTGCATTCATCAAACCTGTGAGATTATAGTCTACATTTTGAGAATAGGCTTTAAAAATCATACAGCACTGGGGATGGAAAAAGAGGCCAGAAAATAAATTTGCTTGTGCTCTTGCACTCCATAATGTAAAGAGTTGCTTCATATTCCTCTCAATCTGTAGAGCTACAGGAATAATTATGAATTAATCATACAATTAAATATGGCAGACTGAAATGTTTCATTACTAACCAGTATTCAAAATGTGGAGTGGATGCTGTGCCCTCTTAATTATTTCAAGGCATTCTATTTAATGTTAAAATGTCCCTTGATGCAGACTCTTCCTTATCTGCCTCATGCATACTTAGACTCCTCATAGCAGCAATGTTTTCTATGGGCCGAAATTAATTAGCTTTTAATGAAGAGTTCAATTATTGATCCTGGAGATGCATACTCCAAAATTCATGTTCAACTTTGAGCTTTTTGAGCTTTTTGAGATTGTCTTTGGGAGAAATGGTAACAAAACTACATTTGGTAAGAATCCTTTTTAAGTTTTTACATTGAAACATATCTAAGTCAAAAGACCATGCCTGTCACCTTTAGACCAGATTCACTGGAAGCACAAGACTGCATTGGTGGCTTTTCATGCCTGTAAGATTGACTATAATGTGAGCCAATATCATTTGAGTGCAGGCTGTTAAGGAGCACACCATTGGTTTCACCTGCTGAACGAACACGCCCCTTAACTGTTTGTGTTGAATGAGATAAGACATCTCATTCATAAAGGAACAGAATGTGCTGGTTCGCTTGTTCACAAACTGAATAAATGAATTGGTCATCATTAACATTGAAAGGATCAACTAAATGAGAGGAGGAGGCAAGTCATTTGTGAAATCTTGTTCAAAAAGAAAATGGGCCAGATGAATTATGAATAAAATGGAGTGATAAACAACTTAAAACAATGGCATATGGACTATTGAAACTCATTATTATTTTTTAGGTTAGTATTGTCTGTTTGTGTAGAACTTGATAAAAATCATGTTCAGCAATTCACAATATGTGCTTTGTTGACATTTGTTGGGAAATGCTTATGATACTTAAACACTCTGCAGTGCTGAAGTCTTTTAGAGTTGTTGAGGCGCAAATTTTAATAAATGATTATTAGAATTTTTCTGATCATGAATAACTGAATAATCTGCTTTTTCCTCGTTCAAAGGGTAAAAGACAGTCATTTGGCTCCAGCAACTGGTGCAAAATTGTAATTTGCAAAAGTGGACAATGAACGAATCAATGAACTAATCTAAACTAATCTTTTTGGTGAACAGATTAAAAAGAATCATCAAAGAGATTAATCAAAGCTCTTGAGCCAATGGATTGATCCACTGATGTAAGATGAAATAGGTTAATATGTAACATTTCGCACAGATTTTAAGTTTTGTCTTGTTAGCCTACAATAGAAAAACATAACGAAAGTTCTGTTAAGATTACTTGACATTCGTCCACCCTCTTCATGTCTTGACATGCACAAATCAGTGAACAGAAATAGCATGCATGCAAATGACAAAGTAGGCCTACCTTAAAACAAGTTGCTAAGGAATGTATACATGCAATAAAGTGACCAATATTAAAATTATGTTCTATTAATTAATTTTAAATTAATCCATGTAATAAAAGCAGAAGATTAATTGTTCTGACAAAAATACAATAGGCTCACTCTGTACCCCCTTGAAAACATAGCAGAGTGACCTGCTCCTGGCAGCAAAAAGTTTAAACACAATGACAGCAGATGAGGACTATAGGGCTATTTTCCCCATAGAAATCCTAGATTCACTGTGCATTATCACACTGATAATCAATCGGTGCATTCAAATTATAAAATGTTGCTATCACTTTCATTCAGTTAGAATGAAAATAAGGTACATTTCAAACTGTTCTAAGACCATTGCAGAGAGACAGCACACTGGAGGCAAAACCATTCACTAAATAGAGAGCATCCTATAGCTTTCATATGCAGCTAAGAGCATACACCGCAAACTTCTAGTCAAAAGAAGTTTGCACCACTGAACATGGTAGTGCATGGGACTACATCATGACAGACATCAGTATATAGATTCAGAAAGTGTAATGCTAAATTTTATTTTAACATGGTTGGCAGTGATTGGATGATGCTGGCCATTTCTTTAAATCAGAATTAATTGTGCATATTTCTGATTGGTAAAATGTTACCAAGCTACCATCGACAAAAAAAATGAAAGCATCCACTTTTCAGGGCTGGGTAGGCTAGCTGAATTCTTTGTTGCTCCCCTAAAACGACATACACCAAACACACTCACACACACTGTAAGTGAGAAGTTTGATGCAAGCAGCAACACACAACAATCTGTGAAAGAAACACCACCACAGGAAGATGGGGACAGCTAGACTCCCCTCCCCCTGGGCCTGCAGCACCTTTAAGACAAATAAACACACACAAAATAGGTTAACCAACTTGATATGCAGTCAACCACCTGGATGCAAAAAAAAAAAAAAAAAAAAAAACAAGAAAAACAAGTGGACAATTCAACTCACAAAAAGAAAACCAATAATAATAATGATTAACAAAAAAATATATAAAAATTGTAAACAAAGATTTAATGAAGAATTAAAGTCACAAGATTGGAATACCTTTTATGGAGAGATGCAGACTGATGTGGCTTACAATAATTTTATAGAAATATTTACTTCCTTGTACAACAAGCACTGTCCCATCAGAGTATTTAGTAAACCGAAAAAAAATCTAAAATGCCCTTGGATTTCCAAAGGCCTGCAGAATGCATGTAAGAAAAAAAAAAACCTTTATAAATTGTTTATCAAATCGAAAACCAAAAAAGCTGAGGACAGATATAAGCTGTACAAAAATAAATTTACAGTTATAATGAGAAAGGTGAAAAAACAATATTATGAAAAACTATTACTTGCTAATAAATCTAATATAAAAAGAACCTGGGCAGTATTAAATAGTATCATTATGCAAGGATCTAATACAATGGATTATCCGGAATATTTTGTTGACTCTAATGGAGAAAACAATGACATGAATAAATTAGTAAATGACTTTAATAATTTTTTTGTAAATGTTGGTCCTGATTTAGCAGCCAAAATTCCTAACCAAGAATTGGAGCTGAACTCCGAAAGAAACGACCGTACTATTTTCCTCTCTTCTGTCAGTGAGTGTGAAATAATGAATATTGTTCAAAAATCAAAAAACAAGTTATCGACAGACTGTCACTCAATCGATATGGTACTAATAAAAAAGATAATTAAAAGTATCATAAAGCCTCTAATACATATCTGTAACCTGTCGCTTAATAATGGCTGTGTGCCAAGAAAAATGAAAATCGCTAAGGTCATACCATTGTTCAAAAATGGAAAAAGAATCACTTCACTAATTACAGACCCATTTCACTCCTTCCCCAGTTTTCAAAAATCCTTGAAAAGGTTTTTGACAAACGGTTAGAAAATTTTATATATAAGCATAAGTTGATTAATGAAGGACAATATGGGTTTAGATCCAACAGATCCACTTCAATGGCCATAATTGATGCCACAGAAGAAATATCAAAGGCTTTAACAAATAAAAAACATGCAATAGGAATTTTTATTGATCTCAAAAAAGCTTTTGACACCATTAACCATGATATACTACTTAAGAAATTAGAACGATATGGAATACGGGGCGTTGCAGAGAAATGGGTAAAAAGTTATTTGAGCGACAGAGTACAGTATGTCCAATTGGGTGAGCTCTCTTCTGGATGTCTTGACATTGCTTGTGGTGTCCCCCAGGGGTCAGTATTGGGCCCCAAATTATTTAATTTGTATATTAATGATATTTTTAATGTTTCTCAATTGGTTAAATGTGTATTGTATGCTGATGATACAAACATTTTCTATAGTAACGATAGTTTGGAGCGACTGATTAGCGTTATAAACAAAGAACTAGGTAAATTTAAAAAATGGATGGAAAGTAACAAATTATCCTTAAACCTAGATAAATCCAAAGTGATGTTTTTTGGAAAGTATCAAGCTGATTCACAGAAATTGGTTGAGATAGACGGAGTTCACATTGAAAATGTTCTGGAAATAAAAATTTTAGGTGTAACGACAGACCATAAGTTAAGTTGGAATGCCCACATCAGACATATAACTACTAAAGTCTCCAAAAGCCTTGCTATAATTAATAGAGTTAAACATATCCTTGATTATAATGCACTCCATACCTTGTATTGCTCTTTAATACAGCCATATCTAACCTACTGTGTAGAGGTATGGGGCAATAATTACAAAAATGCAATACAGTCACTTTTTTTGCTACAGAAAAGAGCTATACGAAATATACACAAGGCCGCCTATTTTGAACACACAAATCCTCTCTTTCTTAAATCAAAGTTATTAAAAATGCAGGATCTTGTAAAATTATATAATGCACAGTTCATGTTTAAAGCGTATCAATATTTATTACCTGTGAACATTCAAAATATATTTTCTCATAAAGAGCAGTCGTACAGTTTGAGAGGATTTGGATACTTTGTGGTCCCAATGGCGGGTTCCACCAGGAGGAGTTTTTCTATGTCTGTATGTGGGGTTAGTTTGTGGAATAATCTGGGGCTTGAATTAAAGCAATGTCAAAGCATTCACAATTTCAAACGTCTTTATAAACAAAAGGTCTGGTCCCATTACAGTGACAATGAGGTTTGATTGTATTCATGTGGTGTGGAGTGTTGGAATAGTTGTTATTTACCCTTGTGGTATTCCGTCTACCATTGTTGGTAGCTGTTCGTCATTGTTATGTACCCTTGTGGTATTCCGTCTACCATTGTTGGCATTTGATAATCATTGTTACCTGAGGTAATATCTGTATATTATGAAAATGTATTGTATGTATGTGTGGTTTTGCACTTGTGCAACTATAATACTGTTTCTAAATGAGGTATCATTATTACTGTTATTTTATTTTTGTTTTTTTTTTCCCTTTTTTTTTCTTTGAGATTATTGAAGAAGGAAGCAGCTATTTTTGTTTGTATAAATTCTTTGACAGATCGGGGTGGGGTTTAATAAGTTTTACTTCTCCCCACTCCATTTCAATCATAAGTGTATAAGTTATTATTAGTATAATTATTATTATTGTGTATCTTTTCTGCTGTTACACTATTTGCTTGAAATAAATATAAATAAAAAAAATAAAAAATAAAAAAAACCCACATCAGTGGCTACAACACAGCATTAAAGGGAGTCTAACATACTATAGCACAATGCAGAGCTCAACATCTCACAAAAGCAGCACTAACGTTGGCGTGGGATGATAATGTGCAAAAAATAAACACAAATGGCAGCAAAGCAGCAGCACCATCAGACCATGGGATATTCTGACAATATATGCCACCTAAACCTGCAGTAAGGAATGAGAAACCACCCTCAGATAAGCAAAGCTGCCTAACAGAAAAATTATTAAAACTAGTTTTAAGTAAAGTCAAGTAATTTATTTGTATAGCACCTTTCACAACACACATTTTTCAAAGCAGCTTTAGAGAAAATTATGCATTAACAGGAAATGAAACTGTAATATCTCTAAAGTTTAAGAGTCATCATTGATTAAATACGATTATGAAGTGTGTATAAAAATAAGTAATTAAATAATATTTGTATTTATAACCCCAATGAGCAAGCTGAAGGCGACTGTGGCAAGGAACACAAAACTCCATAAGATGTTGGTTAATGGAGAAAAATAAATTTGGGAGAAACCAGGCTCACTGTGGGGGCCAGTTCCTCTCTGGCTAACAGCATGAATGTAATGCCAATATTATGTATTTACGTGCAGTGCAAGTCATGGTTTAAAATTATTAAATTAAGTAAGTGTTAAGGGTCAGTGTTTAAACAAAGATTTTGTTAGAACTGTAAGATTAATGACTAATGTCTTTGAAGTTCATCCTGGATTATCTGCAGAACTTCACATAGATTAATTGTCCTTTGTTAGTTAGCTGATGAAGGTTTTTTTGGTAATTAATTGATAGTCTATGTATTCCATTTTAAGAGTGTAGACTATCATTAGACCAAGGTGATACAGGCCGAGATCAGTGTGGTGATTTGCAGTTCAACCGGACAGTAATTTTGGTGAGGTCTATCCTAAATCCAAGGTTCAGGCAATGGCATATGAAGTTTCCTTTTCTTGTGGTTGGACTTGGCATCAGTTCATCCCCTGAGGTCCATCATAATAGACTGAAGTCATGTCGGCTGGCACCGGCTGCATTCTGTCGTCATCACATCACACAAAGCAGGAATGGAGCTGGATCTGACCGGGTTGGGTTTTAACCCACCCCCAGCAATAACAAAGAATGACAGAGTACATACCTGAGTGAGGTTGTTGAAAACCATCATACACGGTTGTTCAGTGTATAAAGAACAGCTGCCCTAATAAAAAATCTAAACTACCCGCAAACATTCAGCAAATTAGCCACTGATTATTTTCACATGCAAATTAGCTTTTGATTCACTGCAAATGTTTGCCAGAAGTTTGCAGCACTTCACCAGTAGGGGTGAAGCTTTGGCAACAATGGCCAATTTGCAGCAAGTTTGCCGCAAATCTAATTTTCATGTGAAAATCATCAGTGGCGAATTTGCGGAATGTTTGCGGCAAATTTGCCATGAACTCTCAATTTTTGTAAAAGTACTAATATTCATTCAGAATTTAGTCATTTTCAATAAAAAGCACACTTATAAAGTTACTAAAAAACTGATTTTTTTATTTTTTATTTTACATTTATTAACAAATTAAAAAAATGGTTAATTATAGAAAATCAATAATTTCGCAACTACTGTAGATTCAATTTATACCAAACTCCTTATAACAAGCTTGGACAATATTTAGTGGAGTGAATAAACACCTGATAATGTATATCTGTATGTCATTAACTCATGATTCAAGTCTTTTAAATTCTTTCAAAAGAGAAAATCAATACAAAAAGATATTTTAATTTCAGTATTTGTTATTCAACATGGTTATTCACCCTGGTAAAATAAAGTATTATATATTTAAAATAAAGCTATTTTATATATATATATATATATATATATATATATATATATATATATATATATATATATATATATATATATATATATATTTTTTTTTTTTTTATTCAACTACTATGAGACTTTATGAAATATCATAAGCATTTTCCCTGCAAATGACAACAAACCATATAATTTTGTGAAATGCTGTTAAGCATGACCATTAAAAATACCCTAATACATGCTCATTCATGAATAGAATGAAGTAAATCAGAATCAGAATCAGAATGAGCTTTATTGCCAATACAAGGAATTTGTCATAGTGACAGGAGCTTCCAGTGCACAACAATAAAAAACAGCAACAAGACATAGATAATAATAAAAAATAATTAAAATCTGAATAAAAAAGGTATATATAGAATACACAATAAGACAATTGTATATATAGTATCTCACAAAAGTGAGTACACCCCTTCATTTTTGTAAATATTTGATTATAACTTTTCATGTGACAACACTGAAGAAATGACACTTTGTTACAATGTAAAGTAGTGAGTGTACAGCTTGTATAACAGTGTAAATTTGCTGTCCCCTCAAAATAACTCAACACACAACCATTAATGTCTAAACCACTGGCAACAAAAGTGAGTACACCCCTAAGTGAAAATGTTGCAGTAAGATTGCCAAGACCCTGACACTGAGCTGCAGCATGGTGGCCAAAATCATACAGCGGTTTAACAGGACAGGTTTCACTCAAAACAGGCCTCGCCATGGTCGACGAAAGAAGTTGAGTGTACATGCTCGGCGTCATATCCAGAGGTTGTCTTTGGGAAATAGACATATGAGTGCTGCCAGTATTGCTGCAGAGGTTGAAGGGGTGGGGGATTAGCCTGTCAGTGCTCAGACCATACGCCGCACATTGCATCAAATTGGTCTGCATGGCTGTCATCCCAGAAGGAAGCCTCTTCTAAAGATGATGCACAAGAAAGCCTGCAAACAGTTTGCTGAAGACAAGCAGACTAAGGACATGGATTACTGGAACCATGTCCTGTGGTCTGATGAGACCAAGATAAACTTATTTTGTTCAGTGTCAAGCGTGTGTGGCGGCAGCCAGGTGAGGATTACAAAGACAAGAGTGTCTTGCCTACAGTCAAGCATGGTGGTGGGAGTGTCATGGTCTGGGGCTGCATGTGTGCTGCTGGCAATGGGGAGCTACAGTTCATTGAGGGAACCATGAATGCCAACATGTACTGTGACATTCTGAAGCAGAGCACAATCCCCTCCCTTGGAGACTGGGCCGCAGTATTCCAGCATGATAACGACCCCAAACACACCTCCAAGACAACCACTGCCTTGCTAAAGAAGCTGAGGGTGAAGGTGATGGACTGGCCAAGCATGTCTCCAGACCTAAACCCTATTGAGCATCTGTGGGGCATCCTCAAATGGAAGGTGGAGGAGCACAAGGTCTCTAACATCCACCAGCTCCGTGATGTTGTCATGGAGGAGTGGAAGAGGACTCCAATGGCAACCTGTGACGCTCTGGTGAACTCCATGCCCAAGAGGGATAAAGCAGTGCTGGAAAATAATGGTGGCCAAATATATAGCTGTATATAGATATACATATATAGAGTATAGCTGGGATGATGGTGTTGAAAGCCGAACTGAAGTACACAATAAGGATCCTTGCATATGTCCCAGGGCTGTCCAGATGTGGCAGGATATGATGCAATCCCATGTTGACTGCATCATCCACAGACCTGTTTGCACATTAAGCAAATTGAAGGGGATCTAGAAAGGGTCCAGTGATGTTCTTCAGGTGGGCCAACACCAGTCTCTCAAATGATTTCATGACCACAGATGTCAGGGTGACAGGTCTGTAGTCATTAAGTCCTGTAAATTTTGGTTTCATTGGGACAGGAATGATGATTGAGCATTTGAAGCAGCATGGAACTTCATACTGCTCCTGTGATCTATTGAAAATCAGTGTGACGATGGGGACCAGCTGGTTTGCACAGGATCTAAGGCATGGGACACCTCTTCTTCATAGATCTTAAGTGCAGGTTGAGTAGCAGGAGGGGGTTTTCAGGAGGTGTTGGTGTTTGTGTGAAGTGAACGCATAGCAGGTATGTGATTGGGCTGAAGCCCTCCTAAAAAGTGTCTAGTAACGGCGATGTTAGATATAACAATTGACTGTTGGAAACATTTTGTCATGGTTTGTGCACTTCATATTTTTTTCCTCTCTGCTATATATGTTGAAGATTAAATTAACAACAAGTGTTGCCAGACATTAATTTTAGAGCAATTACAAAAAAATAAAGAACTCCTAAATAATTTGATTGCGTCTGTCACGATTGGTAGCAGTCAAGGCAATGATGAAGACGATATGAAGGACCCAAGTGCAGATTTATTAACAAAACTATGGTGATACAGGAACTGGAGACGATAACTAGACTAGGAAATAAGAACATGAACATGAACATGAACTAAGAACATGAACAGGAACAGATTAAGGAAACAACGGGGTAACAACAGGCAGAGGTCAGGATTACAACAATACTCCACAAAGGAACAAGGGAAACATGAGGACTTAAATACTAAAACAAGGGAAAACATAAGCCAATGGAAAACTGAAACTCAAAACAAGATGATAAGGCAATAAACTGAAACCAATGACAAACTAAAACTGATAACAAGGTAATTTAACAATGAACCAATGAAAATCAGACACATAGACATGGAGGGAAAACAAGACATAAGACAAAAAAACAGGAACTTAACAATGATTTCAAAATAAAAGTGCATAAACAAAAGACAATATGGAGTGTAACAGGGGCCAGAAACTTAACAATAATTTCAAAATAAAAGTACATAAACAAAAGACAATATGGAACGTAACAGCGTCCCTTGTGTTCATGGATTACATGAGGACATCCAATTTTTTGGAAAAACCATTTGGTCACTATTTTACTGTTTTTTCTCATGTTTATTAGGGGCAAATAGATAAAAATAAAAAAGGAAAATGTAAAATGCACACAGCAGTGACGCTTAGGTCTCAGGGGGTTAAATAAATTATACAACATTTAAATTTTATCATATTAATATAATATATTTTTATATAACTTGTTCTTGTTTAAAGGAAATGTCTGAGAACAAATTTGGTTTAACATTCCATATTTATTTATGTGATACACATGACCGATCTCGAGAACTTGTAATGCGCCTCCCTCGTCTCATTTCAAATCCTGATGGTGCACAAAAAGTGGAATACAAAAGTTATGTTCCTATTAAAATCATGGTTAGGTGAAACTTAGGAGAAATCATAGGAACAAGTTTGGGTTATTGGTTAAACTTAGGAAAAATCCTAATAAAATTGTACGTTAATTTGTTTATTTTTCTCTATAGGTAGAAGTTTTACATATTTCTACGAATTTTGCCATCTCATACTATTACTATGACCTGCTATGAAACTTGGTTGGAACTGATGTATAAAAGCAATATCAAACCTACAATCATGCTGTTGTTCTGAATATTATTATGGAAGTCATCACTTCCAGCCATGCTGATATTCAGTTCAACAGAACTCTTTCTTCTGTGATATTGCTTAAATATGTTTGTCTTGGAGAAATAGTTTGCTAAACATTTTTATTTGATGAAGATTATGTTACTAAAGTGATGAAGTTTTGTGGTTGTTGTGCGTGTGTCTTATTCAGTTATCTTGCAGAAGTTATTTCCTTGTCAAAATATGTAACACTCCACTTTGAAGTTTAGTTTGTACTTCAGCAGTAATAGAAATATATTTTCTCTGAGTGAAATTAATAGCTGCCTTTCAGTAGAGATGATCATTCAGCCTTTCAATAATGCTCTGAACTTCACAGGAAAACACATATGTGGCTGTTCACATTGTTTATGATTACTCATTCTAATGGTGTGTAATTCAATCAAAACACATGCAGTTAATAACAGAGAGACACAAATCCAGAGAACAACATTCACAAATAAACACCCTATTGCTGCCCTTAATGAGTTCATATCTAATTTCTTACTCAGAGTGAAACCTCTCCTGTTCTTTGAGAATGTCAGCATGCATTAATCTATTAGGATCAGTCTTATGCAGCTGACAGCAGTCTCATGCAGTTCAGGAACAGCGTAATTTCTTGAGAGCGCTTTCTGCTGTTAGGGTGGCTGCTGACTTTGATGAGCTTTGGTGCCATTTTTCCTCATGTTACTGAAATATTCATCACCAAAAGTTGTCATAGATCAATTATAACCTGGCATGGGCTAACAATCAATTATTAAAAGGTGGCAGTTATGTGGTACACTCTAAAAAAGATGGTTCTTCAAAGGTACTTTACTGACCTTAATAGTTCTATTTAGAATCAGATCTTCCTGTAATAGTTCTATTTAGAATCAGATCTTCCTGTAAAACACTTCAGTGCCTGTTCCTTTGTATTGGGCATTGGGGTTCTATAGGGGTGTGTGTGTGTGTGTGTGTGTGTGTGTGTGTGTGTGTGTGTGTGTGTGTGTGTGTAGGGTTGCCACTTTTGAAGTTTTCAAATAAGGGTCATTATTTAAATGAGGATTTGGGGGCGGGGGGCGGGGGGGCTAACCACATCCTCCAACATTTTAGCTATAAATTAATATGCGTTATTAATAAAAATTGTATATCCTTCCTTATATGCTGAAATTAGAACTTTCCCGAATCTGACTTAGAAAAAAATATACATCTTTTATATGTTAAAAATATATTTATCTTTTTGATTATTTGTCTTCTTTATCTTATATATAAATTTTGGTTGGTTTATATGTATTTTTTTTCTTCCTTCACCTGTACTTTTCTTTATGATTGTATTCATACATTGTTAGATATTACTGAACATTTATATAGAAAAAAAATAGTCAGGGTACATCAATAGTCAAATACATCAGGGAACGAGACGTTGTGTCGAAGAAGCGACACTAGGGGTTTGAACGTTTGACGACAGGCGGGGGTGAGGCCATGCTCATCTCGGGACACGAATCTGGAGCCAGTCCTGAAGCAGTCTCATATGCATCAACCCCAGAGGCGCGACCGCCGCGGAGGACGCCATGTAACTCAGGAGCCTCTGGAAAAGTTTTAAAGGGACCGCTGTGCCAGGCATTAAGGTGGCGAGGCATTTCAGAACCAAGCATTTCAGTAAGGTTCGGAGTGGTCCATCCTAAATCCAAGGTTCAAACAATGGCATATGAAGTGTCCCATGTCTTATGGTTGTAATTGGCATCAGTTCATCCTCTGAAGTCCATCATAATAGACTGAAGGGATGTTTGGCTGGCACCGGCTGCATTTAGTCATCATCACACAGCGACACATAGCAGTGGAGTCCAACACGAAGCAGGAATGGTGAGGGATCCAGCTGGTTCTGGTGACCTCAGGATAGGAGTCCCGAGGTTGAGACAGGGAAACAAATAAAATAATATAAGCATAGATGCCATTCAATTTATTGCAGAGTTATAAATCATGATCAAAGTTTCTGGTTTCTGGTTCCGGCAGACCCAACTAAATCAGACTAATTGTGGGTTGGAGGATAAATTAGGTGTATGCCTGGCTAAATAGATGAGTCTTTAGTCTAGACTTAAACTGAGGGAGTGTGCCTGCATCTCAAACAGTTAGGGAGACTATTCCATAGTTTAGGAGCCAAATATGAAAAGGATCTTCCTCCATTTGTGGATTTTGATATTCTATTAACGTGCCATAATTTTGCGATCGTAGTGAACGTGATGGAATATAGCGTGGTAGAAGGTAATTTAAGTACTGCAGAGCTAGACCATTCAAAGCTTTGTACGTAGTTAACAGAATTTTACAATTAATACGGAATTTAACAGGAAGCCAATGTAACGATGATAAAATGGAGCTAATAGAATGTCGTGATCTATCGTGTCGAATGCAGCACTAAGATCTAAAAGCACTAGAATAGAAATGCAGCCGCGATCAGATGATATGAGGTAGTCATTTGAAACTCTGATAAGTGTAGTCTCTGTACTGTGATGAGGCCTAAATCCTGACTGAAATTATTCGTATATACTATTTCTCTGTAGAAATGAACATATTTGTGAGGATACTACCTTTTCTAGTATTTTTGACATAAACGGGAGATTTGAAATTGGTCTATAATTAGCCCGTTCTCCAGGATCAAGTTGTGGCTTCTTAATAAGCGGTTTGATAACTGACATTTTAAAGTTTCTTGGGACATGTCCTAAGAATAACGAGGAGTTAATAATATTAAGAAGAGGTTCTGAAATTACAGGAGATACCTCTTTTAAGAGCTTAGTTGGTATAGGATCTAACAAACATGTTGTGGCTTTTGATGTTTCGATAAGTTTTGTTAGCTCTTCATTACCTATGACAGAGAAAGTTGCACATGAGGAAAATTATTAGACACTGTTTTCTGAGGTGCTATGACAGTTGATTGCATAATTCCAATTTTATGTCTGATTATTCCAATTTTATCTGTAAAGAAATTCATGAAGTCATTAGTCTTGTGCTGTGATGTAATATCTGGTTCTGTTGAGGCTTTATTCCTAACCAATTTAGCCACAGCACTGAATAAACATCTAAGATTGTTGTGGTTATTTTCTATGAGTTAACTAAAATATGCTGACCTGGCAGCTTTTAGTGCCTGTCCGTAGCTACAGACACTATCCTTCCATGCACCACAAAATACTTCTAATTTTGTATTTTTACACATGGGCTCCATTTTCCAAGCTGCTCTCTTGGGAGCATGAGTGTGATCATTGTACCATGGTGCAGGGCTTATTTCTTTAATTTTCTTTAATTGAAGTGGGGCGACAATATCAAGGTTGCTAGAGAAGACTGCATTTATATTTTTTTGTTTTTTCATCAAGTTCTTCTGGGCTTTGGGGTTCATTGAGTGTGTGAGATAGATCTGGAAGATTATTAGTGAAGCTATCTTTAGTGGTCGAAAGAATAGTTCTACCTGAACGATAGCAGCATACGAGAGACGAGGTAATGATCCGAGATGTCATCGCTCTGCTGCAGAATTTCTATATTATCAACATCAAATCCATATGACAGAATTAAATCTAGCATATGATTATGGCAATGAGTTGGTCCTGTTACATTTTGTCTGACTCCAAGAGAGTTGATTATATCGTTAAATGCTAATCTCATCATTTTCATTATCTATTTGAATGTTGAAGTCACCAACAATTAAAGCTCTATCTACAGTAACTACAAGATCTGATAAAAAATTTGCTCACCAAGGAAATCAGAATAAGGCCCGGGTGATATATACACTGTAGCAAGGACAAAAGATTTTTTATTTATATCAGACGGTGTCACATTAAGCTTTATTAGTTCAAAAGACTTACATTTATATCCTGTCCTCTGAGTAACACCAAAAACCTCACTGTAAATTGTAGCAACACCTCCTCCTCGACCCTTAAGACGAGGCTCATGTTTATAACAATAATCTGGGGGAGTAGATTTAAACTAATATATTCATCCGGTTTAAGCCAGGTTTCAGTCAAACAGATTACATCCAATCTATGATCTGTAATCATTTAATTAACAATTAGTGCTTTGGTAGACAGAGATCTAATGTTTAGTAGCCCTATTTTTATATGATGTGTATTTTTAATTTGTTTGTTTTGTTCAAGTTTGACCTTAATCCAATTTTTTCTAAATTATTTAGTGAGGGTTTCATGTTTGGTAGTTCGGGGAACAGACACAGTCTCTATGCGATATCTAGGTGATACAGTCTCTATGTGTTGTAGTTTATGTGACCTGTGTGACGTTTCAAGGCAGCTAGCAGACGTTCAAATTAACCAGTTTGTCTGCTTCCCTACCTGGGCCCCAGTTAGTCAAATACTAACATTAAGACTATGAGCCAAATTACTAGAGAGGAGAGTGGCACCTTCCCTGGAAGGATGGAGTCCGTCTCCCTTTAGCAGTTCAGGTCTACCCCAAAAACTCTTCCAATTGTCTATAAATCCTATTTTATTTTTCAGACACCACTCAGACATCCAGCCATTCAGTGACACTAATCTACTATAAACCTCGTCACCACGACGAGCAGAGAGGGGACCAGAGCATATTACAGTGTCTGACATAGTTTTTGCAAATTTGCACACCTCTTTAACATTATCTTTTGGTGATCGCTCTGGCCCCCGAAATGCAATTAACAATAGTGACTGGAGTCTCTATTTCCATGTTCCTTATAATAGAATCGCCGATAGCAAGGGCTCTTTCAAAATGATTCTCAGTGGGTGAATCACTGAGTGGGGAGAATTGATTGGAAACCCTAACAGGAATGGGAGAGTGGTGTCTCTTTGCTGTACGAGTATGCCGCTGAGACGTCACCCAAATACCCTGCTGCGGGGGCTCTACAGACAGAACCAAAATGTGGATGTTGCTCTCTGTACTACTCGCATCCGAGACAGTATTTACTGGCTTCTCTTTTCACTGACCTCCACTAGCGTTCGGATGCGAGTCTCTAACAAATTAAAGTTCTCCGTCAGCCTGACTAATTCCTTACATTTATCACATGTGAATCCCTCACTGCTGATGGAGGAGGCTATTGTAAACATGTGACATGCAATGCAGGAGGAAATAACATGAGCGGATGCCATGACTTACCGCAAATTGTTTGTTGTTGGTTGTTCCTGAGCAGTGAGGGTTTGAGATTGATGTGAATCCCTCGCAAATTTGTTTGTTGTTGTTGTTGATCGTTCTTGATACGCGTTGCTTTGAGATCGATGCAATAATCTGTGTACCGCAGAGGAGAAAAAACGGATGCATGCTGAGAAAATGCATGCAGTTTAATCACAATAAAAATAGAACGCAGATGCAGGCTGAATATGCGCGCAGTTGAATCGAGATAAGAGGATAATAAAAGGTAAAACCAGATGCGCGTTTAAAAATGGCAGATTAAAGGATTAAAGGCTGAAAACAGATATAAGCGATGCTAAAAAACTAACAGGCTGCAAACACAGAATCTATTCAGGTGCCAGCAGCAACAGGTAAAATACACGCAGATGAAACAGTAGAAAAGTGGAAAAACCTGAAACGCGGTAAAATGACAAAGGATATAACAACGAATATAACGATGAACGTTTGAGAATAAGAATAAGCAATGCTAAGCAGCCTGAGCAGGCTACAAACAAACTCTTGTGCAGCGTGTCGTCAGCAACAGGAAGTTCAAAAGTCAAAAAGTAGAAAAGTAAAAGTTGGAAATAAAGAACTGACCTTGAACTTGCTTCGTTGTCTCCTGACTCCTCCATTGCCTGAACTAAAGACTTTGTTACAGTGTAATACTCAAAGAGTTTGTGCGTGTACATGAGCATGTGTGTGAACATGAACATGATGAACATACTCATTCATTTTCAGTGGCTGGTTATTTTTGACCAGGAACATCCCAAGTATGCCTTTGTGTCATTTTGTTCAAAATAAAAGCATTTCAAAACTAACTTCTTGTTTAAACATTAAAGCACACTAATTTGATGAGCTCAGGTCAATGAGACTGCAGGATTATCCACGAACAAAGCCATCAAATCTCTGCAAAGAGGCCCCTGGGTGCAGGGGTCACAAGCAATAAAAGACAGAGAACAAACTCCCTGGAATTCCCAAGAAAGACTCAGAACACACTCTGTTTTGTCCTCCGATATAAACCAATTTGCTACACTTAGACTCATCATTATTATCCTGCAAACAGCAGCTAAAAAGTTATTACTGATTTAACACTCTAAAATGTACAGCATGTATTTAAACCCACAATGTACACAATACCTAGCCTTGTTAGATAGTTTTGAGTCTATGACATGTATTCTGTTGTAACCAAGTGCATAGCTTGAGCAAAGGCTTAACAGATAGCATATAACTTCAGAAAAGAACTCCAGAAAGCAGTCTGAGAAAGTTTAGTAACTTTACTGGCGATTGTTCTTCTCAATTTTCAGTTCTGAATTATTTCTTGAATTTTGTAAAACTACAAACAAGACATAAAAATATGAATGAATATTACATTCACTTTTACAACATATTTACTTGAATAATACAATTTGCTTTGTACATAGCTTGAACCTGTGCCGGGGGGCGGGTGGTTCGCGGGGACGTACCCGGACGTAACCGAAACCGAGCCTGCTGCCATCCCCAAATCACCTCCATCGCCAGCCGTGTCGTATTTGTTTGTTTTTGTTGATATTTAATATAAAACTCTAATTGAGGCTATAATGATTTATCCACCTTATTCCTACTCCCTGTGATGCTTTGCGCGAAATGTGGGAGGTACTTCCGCTTAGAAGTAAACACAGTAGTTGCATCGTACGTTCATTAATTTTTTAGTTGCTGTCTTGATCATTCATTCATACTTCTATATGTGTGAGCAGCACAGATTGGCTGAGCTTTATAAGCACAATATACTGATAGCCATTCCATGTTTAATAGAGGTTTGGGAGGACAATTTAAAGAAATGGCCTCAGGATGTATGCAGTGCCATGGACAGCACATGTTATCCCTGAGCTCTGTAAGGACATAGTAAAACTTTCTAGCCGAATCGACTTGAGCAAAACATAGTACAATACTCACTAAGAACTTGTTTATAGCTGGTATTTGTTTTATTCAATGAATCAAAACACATCTGTTTATTGACTGATTGTGCATTACATGGTGGTCTTGTATGTCTGTTTCTCAAACCATCTGTAACATTTGCTGTAACACAGTGCCATCTACTGGATTCTTGAAGAACAGCAGGTATTGGTAATTAAAGCATATCATCACAGTATTAAGATGTACCTTGGTTGATCTGATCGCATGTGGTCAGATGAGACACATCACTGTTGGTCGCACAAATGCTCCTGTGAGCACTTGTGATATATAGCATCACTACATCGTACATTAATAAGCTGGAAAAACATCACAAAAGAAAAAGAAGCTTGGAAAAATGGTGCACCAGGTTCAGCTGAAATTTCATCTACTGGAAGTGTATAAGAAGACATGCTGAAGAAGATCCGCAAAGATCTCGTACATGTACACTCACCTAAAGGATTATTAGGAACACCAGTTCAATTTCTCATTAATGCAATTATCTAATCAACCAATCACATGGCAGTTGCTTCAATGCATTTAGGGGTGTGGTCCTGGTCAAGACAATCTCCTGAACTCCAAACTGAATGTCAGAATGGGAAAGAAAGGTGATTTAAGCAATTTTGAGCGTGGCATGGTTGTTGGTGCCAGACGGGCCGGTCTGAGTATTTCACAATCTGCTCAGTTACTGGGATTTTCACGCACAACCATTTCTAGGGTTTACAAAGAATGGTGTGAAAAGGGAAAAACATCCAGTATGTGGCAGTCCTGTGGGCGAAAATGCCTTGTTGATGCTAGAGGTCAGAGGAGAATGGGCCGACTGATTCAAGCTGATAGAAGAGCAACTTTGACTGAAATAACCACTCGTTACAACCGAGGTATGCAGCAAAGCATTTGTGAAGCCACAACACGCACAACCTTGAGGCGGATGGGCTACAACAGCAGAAGACCCCACTGGGTACCACTCATCTCCACTACAAATAGGAAAAAGAGGCTACAATTTGCAAGAGCTCACCAAAATTGGACAGTTGAAGACTGGAAAAATGTTGCCTGGTCTGATGAGTCTCGATTTCTGTTGAGACATTCAGATGGTAGAGTCAGAATTTGGTGTAAACAGAATGAGAACATGGATCCATCATGCCTTGTTACCACTGTGCAGGCTGGTGGTGGTGGTGTAATGGTGTGGGGGATGTTTTCTTGGCACACTTTAGGCCCCTTAGTGCCAATTGGGCATCGTTTAAATGCCACGGCCTACCTGAGCATTGTTGTCCATCCCTTTATGGCCACCATGTACCCATCCTCTGATGGCTACTTCCAGCAGGATAATGCACCATGTCACAAAGCTCGAATCATTTCAAATTGGTTTCTTGAACATGACAATGAGTTCACTGTACTAAAATGGCCCCCACAGTCACCAGATCTCAACGAAGGAGATTCGTGCCCTGGATGTGCATCCCACAAATCTCCATCAACTGCAAGATGCTATCCTATCAATATGGGCCAACATTTCTAAAGAATGCTTTCAGCACCTTGTTGAATCAATGCCACGTAGAATTAAGGCAGTTCTGAAGGCGAAAGGGGGTCAAACACAGTATTAGTATGGTGTTCCTAATAATCCGTTCCACCACATCCCAAAGATGCTCTATTGGGTTGAGATCTGGTGACTGTGGGGGCCATTTTAGTACAGTGAACTCATTGTCATGTTCAAGAAACCAATTTGAAATGATTCGAGCTTTGTGACATGGTGCATTATCCTGCTGGAAGTAGCCATCAGAGGATGGGTACATGGTGGCCATAAAGGGATGAACATGATCAGAAAAAATGCTCAGGTAGGCTGTGGCACACCCCTAAATGCATTGAAGCAACTGCCATGTGATTGGTTGATTAGATAATTGCATTAATGAGAAATTGAACAGGTGTTCCAAATAATCCTTTAGGTGAGTGTACATTACAATGATGTAAAAGTTGAATTTATATACCGTGTTCAAATTTCAAAGCATTAAGTAATTTGTGTTGTCATTATATAGATATAAAATTTGTAAATATAAATATAAAAGTTTGGCATTAAAACTGTTGTCAGTTTTGCTGTTCCCCATCTGTCGCTAACTTCGACGTTGTGTGAAAAGGCCAATGAGAAATTGGCAGACAGAATTTGCATGTCCCGCCCCCAGACATACATGTATAAAGGGAGGGAAATGCATCTGTTTCATTCAGAAATTTTCTTCGGAGCCGACCGGTTGTGTATGCAGCGAGCTGTGAGTCACACACTGTTCCTCCCATCTGTGCAGTTGCTGTTGGAATTACGGCGCATATCAGTGGCTTTCTCCCTTCTATGTGCGGCAGAGCAGCTTTGCCCCTGGGCGCTTCGACAGTGCAGTAAAAAAGTTTATTTCTCTAAAAGAGTTATTTTTCTAAAAGAGCAAATACACAGCTGCCGTTGAACATCCTTTTCAGGACGCTTCTTTATAAATATAACCTTCCGCACCGGTGTAGTTCCTGAATGCGGTAGAGTGCTCTCCGCTCCTGACGGCCACAGGCACTTTCTCGTGTGTCTGGGCAGCGATCACACCGAGGCAGCGTTTGTGGATGGCTCATGGCAACCATGGCAACGTTGCGGTCGCAGCTTTCCTTCCTCAAACGGAACACCACTCCAGCCACCCCCCGCGTCGTTCCTTCTTCACACAGGATTGAGGACGACCCGGCTGGCAATGGAGATGATCTGGGGGTTGCAGCGGGCTTGGTTTTGCCGGGTACGCCCCCGCGAGCCACCTGCCCTCGGCATGCTCGTTGACTTCCGTCTGGGCTCGAGGCAACAGCGGCTCGCCTCACAGCCAGCCTGCCTATCCTCTTGAGCCCCAGGAGCTGGATGAGCTCGCCGCTGCATCGGAGAGCGGTCCGGCATCTGACGTGGATGACTCGACCGGGCTGCCGCCTTCGGCTAGCATGCCCAGTCTGAGGATGACGGCTAGATGTCTGACATAGTGGCCAGTGTGGGGCTGGACTGGAACCCTCCGTCCTCCCCACAGACTTCACGGCTGGAAGATTGGTCCCCCAGTTGGACGGAGCAGTTGCGATCCACCTGTGCCCCGAGAACGCCGGCACCTGGCGGAGTCACCCTGTGCTCCCCTCCAAGGCCTGTAGGATGATGTCTTCTCTGACCTCCAAAACCTACAGCACCACTGGACAGGCCGCTTCCACCCCGCATGCCATGGCCCTCCTAAAGTCCACCAGGCCAAGGCACTTAAAGATCTGCACTTGGGTAGTCCAGATCCCGACGTGCTGCAGGAACTGCGCTCAGTGACCAACCTCGCCCTCAGGGCCATGAAGGTCACAGTGCGGTCACTCGGGCAGGCGATGGCCACTCTTGTGGTTCAGGACAACATCTATGGCTGAACCTGGTCGAGATACGAGAAGTGGACAAGACACTCTTCCTCGACGCACCTGTCTCCCAGTTCAGTCTTTTTGGCGACACCATCGAGGAAGTTCTCAGCGGTGAAGAAGCAGACTGAGGCCATATCTCACATCCTGCCCTAACGCAAACCTGCCGCTATGGGCCACACTCTATCTGCACGCCGAGGACATCCTCCTGCGGCTTCCAAAAAACATGCAGCTCCGCCTCAAACCGGGCCCAGCTCTCAGCCCCTGCGTCGTGCTCCCCGCAGGAAGCACATGGCCCCCGTCTCACGAACCCCTTCGAGGACCCGGAAGGCTCCCAAGCGGTCTTGAGACACCCGACCCAAAGACCAAGGTGTTCGCTCCGGAGCTGGTAAGAAAACCACTTCATCCCACGGTGGAGGGCCGGGAGGAGAAACCTCAGTTGAATTTATTTCCTTTCCCACATTTTCAATAAAAGAGCTATTTCCTTTGTCTCTGGGTCACCTGGCCCGTAAATGCCATTCTAACGTCTCTCTGCCACCACAGCTCAATAGTCCCGGCACGCTGGACGCAGACATCTCGCCTTCAGCCCCACGACTGTTCCCCGTCCAGCCGGTTCTGACGAGTCCAGAGGACGCCTCCACGGGACCTCATCCTCAGTCACTAACCCACCCCCTGCCAGGTGTGCGGAGCAAGGTAAGTGCTTCGAGTCTTCTCTCAGCACCAGAGCCTCAGGACGCACACTTGCCTCCCGACGCCACATTACCTGCTCCGCCCCGCTGCTCCACCCCGCCAGGTACGTCAAAAATAATCGTCCCCTTAGTGCCCCTAGCTCGGAGTTTGGACGCGTGGCTCTCACTTCCCAATCGATCTTGGACTTGCGAGTTTTCAACCGTGCCTTGCACAAACTCCCGTTCAAAATGCTCACGCAAAAACATGTTTTAACTTGCATCTGGCATCTAGATTGGTTCACAGCGGTAGACCTGAAGGACGCATACTTCCACGTCTCAATATTGCCTCGACATCGAGCCTTTCTATGGTTCGCTTTCGACGGCCAGGTGTATCAGAACAAGGTCCTCCCCTTCGGCATGTCCCTGTCCCCTTGCGTATTTACGAAGGTCGCAGAGGCAGCCCTTACACCGCTCCGGGAAGCAGGCATCTGCATACTCAACTACCTCGACGACTGGCTATTCCTGGCCCAATCCCGAGAGTTACTATGCGCCCACAGGGACCAAGTGCTCAGGCACCTCAGCCGTTTAGGGCTTCAGGTCAACTGGGAAAAGAGCAAGCTCACCCTGGTTCAGAGCATCAATGTTAGACTCAGTCTCAATGTCAGCGCGCCTCACCAACGAGCACGCGCAGTCAGTGCTGAAATGCCTCGCCACGGTCAGGCCGGGCACAGCGGTCCCTTTAAACCTTTTCCAGAGGCTCCTGGGGCATATGGCATCCTCCGCGGCGGTCACGCCGCTCGGGTTGATGCATATGAGACCGCTTCAGCACTGGCTCCAGACTCGAGTCCCAAGACGAGCATGGTGCCGCGGCCCGCTGTACTTTTTGCCCTGTCAGGGAGGACGAGGAACAAGTCACTCTAGTGGCTCCCTATTGGCCCACCTGGTTCTCTGACCTAATACTCCTCACGACAGCCCCTCCCTGGCAAATTCCCCTGAGGAAAGACCTTCTTTCTCAGGGATGGGGCATGCTCTGGCATCTTCATGCCTGGACGGAATGCGGAAAATCTAGCTGATCTACCACCTGCTGTCGTAGATATGATCAACCTAGCCAGAGCTCCCTCTACCAGGCTTTACGCCCTGAAGTGGTGCTTGTTCGCAAATTGCTGTTCTTCCCTGGCTGAAGACCCACAGAGGTGCGAAGTTAGGTCAGCGCTCTCATTCCTGCAGGAGAGTTTGGAGGGGAGGCTGCCCTGTATGTAGCTGCTATCGTGACCCACCACGACACTGTAGACGGCAAGTCTTTGGGTAAGCACGACTTAATTATCAGGTTCCTAAGAGGCGCCCGGAGGTTAAATCCCTCACGGCCAAGCCTGTTCCCCTCCTAGGATCTCTCAGTGGTCCTCTCAGGCCTTCAGAGACCCCCATTCGAGCCGCTAGCATCAGTCGGACTCAAGGCCCTCTCCCTGAAGACGGCCCTCCTGGTTGCGCTCAACTCCATCAAGAGGGCCGGGGACCTGCAAGCGTTCTCTGTCAGCGACACCTGCCGGAGATCGGTTCGGCAGACACTCGTGTGATCCTAAGACCGTGACTGGGCTACATGCCCAAGGTTCCTACCACTCCCTTCAGGGACCAGGTAGTGAACATACAAGCGATTCCTCAGTAGGAGGCAGGCCCAGCCCCTTCATTGCTGTGTCTGGTACGTGCTTTGTGTACCTACCTGGACCGCAAGCAGAGCTTTAGACATTCTGAGCAGCTCTTTATCTGCTTTGGTGGACAGCGGAAAGAGAATGCTGTCTCCAAACAGAGGCTTTCCATCTGGGTAGTGGACGCCATTACATTGGCCTATCATACCCAGGCCATGCCCCCCCCCCTTTGCGGGTCCGAGCACACTCAACATGAAGTGTTGCATTCTCTTGGACACTGGCCAGGGGCACCTCCCTAGCAGACATATGCAGTGCAGCAGGTTGGGCAACACCCAATACCTTTGCAAGATTTTACAATCTCAGGGTAGAGTCAGTTTTGTCCTGTGTTTTCTCATGTCTGAGCCGGTAGAAGTTGGTAACATGCCGACAATCTGACTGGGTGGACCACTTTCACCTAGCGCCCTTTCCCTCCGCTGAGGTAAAACCGTGCGCTCTTATCCCAGGAGATCCCACTAACTCAGCTTGCTGGTTGACTCCTCCCGAGCCCTCTGGTCTGCAAATTCAGCAGAGGAATTCGCCGACCAAATCCAATGTGGGTACACAATCTACCCTGTACTGGAATAGGTGCTCCACACGACGGGCTCCTACATGGACTTCCCCCCGTGTGTATTGTCCCCGGTACGGTTCCCTTGCGGAACTCTATGCGAGAAACAGAGAGAGAAAAGGCGTGGCTGGCATAGCCTGCTCCCATGCTTGGCACGTCGCCTTGCTCCTCCCTGTTGGGGGTAAAGAACCAGAAGGCTTTGATTATTTTATGGGGCATTGGGGAAGGGTACGTGCGGCCTGACACAGCCGGTCACTTTGGCATGTAAAATACCTGCCTGCTCCCGTGTCAGCAGTACACGTACATGACTCAGCGCATGGCATGATTTAAATTGGACCCCTAGTATTGCTTCTTCAACACAATGTCGAAGTGAGCGACAGATGGGGAA